>VDFB02000002.1:64834435-65051651 GCA_007258455.2 Sequoia sempervirens
GTTTGACTCCTTAAACACTGTGGCAAAGGAAACTCTCAAAATGAAATAGAATATTGAGGGTAGAATCCTCACCCTTGAGGATCAAATGGTGAAAATTTGGGATACTATGATGAGAGGTGGGGAGGTGCATAAATCTATTGGTAAACTTGAATCAATTGTTGTGACATCTCCTATGGTTAGTGTTAAGAAGTGTAAAGATAGTGCTCATGCTAAAGAGGTTGGTATTGCTGGAAAGCCGATGGAGGAGGAGGGTGATGTTGGGAAGGGTGGGGAGAAAGGTATTGTTTTGATTTCTAAGGTAAATACAGATGGACCTAGAGCCAGGACTAGGAACAAAACTAAAGCTCAAGTTAGGGCATCTGGGAAGGAAATTTTTGATGTTTTTGATGAAGCTCAAAAGGCTATGGCTAGCAATGTGGAGGTGGGGGATATTATGAAAAGCATGTAGTGTTTTTGGTGGGTTCCTCCTTTTTGGCTGACCTTTTGTTGATGGGTCAGTGTTGTTAGGCTATTTTTTGCTTTATGACATTTTCTTTTTTTTCAACCGCTTTCTAATGTAAAGGGTTCCTGGCCCCTTCAAAACCTGTATTTTACCTCTAATCAAAAACTATATGTCAAACACATATCAAAATTACTATAAATAGTAACTGCAAATAAATAAACTTCACCAAAAATTCCTTCAATGTGGCAAGGGGGCTACAACACTCCCTTTGCAATCGAACGTCACTACTATTCCAATATTCCATAGGTAATTTTGAAACTTTAGGCCTCCTATTAATTTTCATGCATGGATGAGGGCATGCATTACAACTTTAGGTATACAAGCTCCTTCCTCATGGCACATATTGGTAATTATTTTTCAAGTGGAGTGAACTACAAGCGTTGAGTAGATTTTAGGGTTTCAAATTTTAAATGTTCCATTTTAGGAAGAGAGTGGATATTTAAAGCATGTGAAAGTTAAAATACTATAATAGGTGTCAAAAATTAAATGTCTATAATATTATTTGTAATCTTCATAGAAATTTGTAATCTTTAGTTAAGGTTTCCTCTCATCACACTTGTTGGTATGAATGTAATGCTTGATTTGAGAAATGTAACATAACTTTTAAAATAGTTTAAACCTTGAAATGACCATTTCTTCTTTGCATATGGAATTTTTTAGTATGATGTTAGATAAGTAAGTATTTTTTTATGTTTGATACCTACTATTTGATGCATATTATGCTTAGATCAATTCTCTATTCTTCTATTCACTACTTTTCCTTTGGTGAACTATGAATTTTTTATCCATTTAATATGAATTGATCCTAGAAATAGATGGTTCAATCACACTCCTTAAAATGAATAAATATTTAACCAGTAGTTTATAATTAGTCCTAGTGTTTATGTAGTTCATGATTTAGCATTGTAAGAAAGAAAATATCATTTATGAACCCTATCAAGCAATAATTTTGAGAATCATGTCCTTGTAACCTCATCTTGTAATTCGTATAATGGTGTTAATATCAACTATATAAGAGGTCATTTGTTTAATTGGTTATCCTTTAACCTATTGGAAATAATTGGGATTAAATTTCCTTTGGATATAACTAAAAAAAATTATACCTTGTAACATCTTTCAACACCTTTAAACCTATGTAGGATACCTTGAGTAACACTCTCCTAGGTTTAAGTTGATCCTGAAGTATAGGAGATAATATCTACTCTTGTTAATTAACATTTAACCTTGCTTTTTTCAAGTTGATGGACATAAGTTTTTCCTAATTTAAGACATCCCCTAGCCTTCAAGGTAAAACTATGTTCTATAATTATAATTATGGAGCAATAATTTTAGGACCCAAAAATTTTTACCCTAGTAACCTACATTTTTTCCACATACTAGATCCAATAACCAATGTGAAAGAATATGACCTCTACAAATACCTAAGGGATAAACTCATGGATAATTTAGATAATATAAAGAAAAAAATCATGAATTTGATTATATCTTATATATAATTTTATTTTCCTTACATTTCCTAAGTGAATTTATTGGGATCATATGGCTAGATACCTCCATTAAAAATAAAATAAAATACAGAAGAATATATATAATTTCCCTAACATTTCTATATACTAGTATGGGTATGAGTCACTCTTTTCCAAAATCTAAACAAGGATGTTGGAAAAAGAAATATTGATATTTTGAATTATATAAACACTAGAGAATGAGATACTCTTTATGGTAGATAAGTACTATATCCTTTTGGAAGACATGGAACCACACACCTTAGTGCTACCACTCCCATATGAATAATTTTACCAAATATTAGAAATAAAAACATAGATTTATATCTCCTATCCTAAGGATCCACTATAGAATTTTTTTATGCCTAATAGGAGTATGTTGATGAAAAGCCAAGAAATATGCTAAGAAGAAAATTGATAGAAAAAAAGAGTAAAATAATACAAGGTAAAACAAGATCCTATTCCTCTAAAAGTTGAAATTTTTTTAGAGTAACATGGAACTCAACTTTAAAATAATAAGATAATAGAAGGTTAGAGCATCTACAAACCACTAGTGGGAGTTACCCCACTAAAAAATAAAAAATTGGCCTTGGAAAAGTAACTAAAAAAGTAAATAAGGGCAAAAAATAAAATAAAACTTCTCCACCTTATAAGACTCCATTAGAGGAAACTACAAAAAGTTATTCTCCAAACAAATTTTGAAAAAGAGAAATATCACAAGAGTGCAACAAATGAATCCTAAATAATAGAAGAAAAAAAGGAAAAAATAAGTTAGTAAATAATGTATGGAGCTAATTAAAATAAATTCTACAATGGAAATTAATTCTAAATAGCTCACACAATATTGAGAAATACTCTTCACAAAAGAAAAATAAATTATTTGCAACAATATGAAACTTGCAACCAACAACTCCAATTTCAATTTAATCTCTTCAAATGAAATTAAAATCAAACCAAAAGGTCTATGGCTAAAACAATCCCTTACAATACCCTAGGAAAATACCAAAAATAAAAGGATTTATAGCAACAAATCAAATTCTTGCAACACAAAATACTCTTCAACACCTGCAACTATAAAATTGCTCACAACAAACCCAATACAAGCATCTACAACAAAGGGTGATGTTTAGAACTCTATAATCAATCCCAAATCTGCAACAACACCATCAAATCATCTTCTTGTAGGTATGCTATGTATTTCCCGTGTCGTCTTTGTATTCTAGAAAATACTCTCTAAAAAAATGAATTCAATTTTTATTAAACTCTAGCCAAATGAAATGAAATGTGAATTCATTTCAATTGCATTTCCATTCATTCCAATCCCATCTTCAAAAATCAACACCCATCTCTTGTAACTCCCAATTAAATTAATTTATGTTAATCAAATTGAATAAATATGCTTTAAAAACTCCAAAACATGTTGTGAATGTTTGGCAGTGCTTTGATGGTTTTCTAGATTTTTCCATGAAAGCAAAAAATAGATTTTCCCAACTTGGGCATCCACCTCCTAATTCCCTATTTTTTAGGAGCCTTGGAATTCAAAATTTGGAGTTATAAATCTGATTAGTAACCTCCAATAACCCACGCCTTTCTCATGCTTTTTCAAGTTTTTCACTTTTAAAACATATTCTCCACTATCTTTCCTTATCTTGTTTTAACCAAATTTGCTCCAAATTGAAATTTCAAAATCCAACATGACATGACACCCAAATGCACTCCAAAATTTGAATTTCATATGAAAAAATATGAAATTCAACTCACAACAAAAATTGAAATAAAATCAAACTTCATTTGTTGACATAGGATAGCAATAATGCCATGGATGCTCCTGCATCAATAAATTATGAAAATACCTCAAAAACATAACTACAACAAAAAATTACAATGCAACAAGTGACAAAAGAAAAACCACAATAATCTATTATAAATGAATAATACTACTCTAAACCATATCTATAGTTGGTATACCTTTGTCTAAGTAGTTGTCGAATCTTACTACCACTGTGAATAATAAGGAAACAATATTCCAAGATGTATAGCTCGCTCTATGCCCAACAAATTGATGTAGACAATGCATACATACAACTTAATGAACCAACAAATCCCTTATTAAGCAATACATTGTCCTAGAGATGCTATATGTAATTAGAAACCAAGGAATCATAATTCTTGGATGATATCGACATTGTGTGTGTAACTAAGAATCCTAAATCATTCTAATTAGTTGTGTATAGAAGATTAACCAAAAAAATCAATTCCAAGAAACTTGACTTAAATAAATTTTATAAGGAAGAAAATCTAATTGAACTGAATAATAGTTGCTATGAGTAACTATAAGTAGGGTTAAAATATTAAGGTTAGGCAATAAAACATATAAATCAAACCCCAATAAACAATGAAGTACAAATAAGCATAAAGACATAAAACATAAAACAGTATTACCGAATCTTCATGCCATCATTAATTCACCTCCATTGCACTTCTTCATTTTGCTTGAATATAATAATTGCCCTTAGATTTCTCTTGAGTGTGCAAATAAGCCTAATGACAATGACAAAGCAAAATATTGAAGATTCTAATTGACTATGGATGCACTTGGCTTGATGTTGATAGCAAGATAGCCTAAGCTTTGATTGCAAGAAGACCAAGATGTCTAAAATGGAAATGACAAGGTCTTTTATAGGAAAGACAATTTTGAATGAAGGGCTAAGATAAAATGTCAATAAATCAATGTCCAAGAATGAAAGATGAGGTAAAGACTAGGGTTAGGGAAAAATTATAAGGATTGACAGTCAAGGTTAAATTATAAATAATTTAATCAAGGGTGGAGGTTAATTGAGACATGGATAGATAAGGACTTGATGTGGAAGATAAGTTTGGAACGGATAAAGAGGTGATGGGAGGAATTAAATAATAAAAATTATTTAATTTAGGTGGCCAATGAATAATTAAATAATTAAAAGTAATTATTTAATTATAGAAGAATGTGACAAAAAGGACCTTTTGAATTAAATAATAATTCAATTCAAAATTCAAGAGAGTGGACCAAATTAAATGAATAAAATTTATTTAATTTATGATAGAAGAGGCTAATGAATAAGTAAATAATTAAAATAATTATTTAATTATAGTAGAAAGTGGTACAAAAATTAAATGAATAAGAACTTATTTAATTTTAGAAAGAAAGGGTTTTAATTAGTGATGTAATTAAATAAAAATATATATATTTAATTAATCAAGGGGGAATAATGATAGAAATGAATTAATTAAATAATTAAAACTATTTAATTAATAGAAGACTTATGACTTTAGAAAATAATTAAATAATTTTAAACTATTTAATTATTAAAGATGAAAGGGGAAATTTAGAAGTCACAGGCCTAAGACAATTTTTAGTGTCTACAATATCTACCCTTTTGAAGACAGTGACTTAATGACTCAACTATGTTGTAGCTTACTATAATAACAATTTATTTTTTTATTCAAGGGGTAAACGCTTTTGAACCGGAGCTATGAACCAGAATACAACCATTCAACAATACCACCCCAACGGGGTTTGAACCTTGGTGGCAAGAACAACAATGCCACCTTTAAACCATCACACCATGCCAATATCAGTTGCTTACTATAATAACAATTAATCACTATTCAACTATTCAATTTAATTCTAAACCAAGAAATACAACTTAGCAATTTATTATACTATAATTAATGACTTAACTACAAGGAGTATTACAATACCACAAGTGGCCCTTTCTTGAGTTTTTGTAATCCCACAATATCCTTCTTAAATCTCAACTCAAAACTTCATATAGATGACTAAAATCATCTTTATTATAATTCAAACAAACAATTGATATCAGAGTATTGAATTTGAAAATACTTATATTTAAATCTACTTAACACAATAATACTAGATCTTTGATCTCTCACAAGATCATACATATATATAGGATCTTGAGAGTTTGATTATTATTGGATTAAAAACAAACTATAAATAGCTATTGAATCTATGAAAAATATAGGAAGAGCACTAGGTCTTATTTAAACAGTAATAAAAATATAATGGAGGCAAGAGTGTCAAAATCATATCATGACTCTTCATATTTAAAGAAGGAGGTTATATAATTGAGGATATTCCTAACAAGGAAAAACTTATTGCAATCCATGACTACATTTATTATGAATATCTTATTTCCTCCATGCTCTACTATAGAATGATACATAAATGAGTCATTTTCACAATCTTCGTCCATGCCTAGACATTAACTATGGAAGATTGTATGTTGTATAAATCACCCCCTTATGTTGTGGTTGGAAAGAATCCTTTGTTGTAGGTTGATAGACCCTTTGCTATGGGTTGAAAAATCCTTCACTGCAGGGGTTCATTTATTTCAAAGGCATATTTTTATCACTAATAACCATAATCAACATAAAACTCAATTAAATTTCATAGACATTCACATATTCACACAATCATTTATCAACATAATATATCATCCTTAATGCTTTAAATACTTAAAATAAGTTGAAATTTTTGAGTAATATCTTTGAAACTATTAGGAATACTATGAAAAGTATGAAATAAAAAACAAGGAAAATTGGTCTAAAAAAGTAACTAAGAAATGCAAAAAATGGCAAGAAAAGAAAATAAAAATCCTCCACCTTATAAGACTCCATTAGAGGAAACTACAAAAAGTTATTCTCCAAATTTAAAAGAAAAAGAGAATGTCACAAGAATGCAACAAATGAAGCCTAAATAATAGAAACAAAAAGAACAAAAAGGTTAGTACATTATGAAAATACCTCAAAAAAGGAAGAAAAAACCTCAGCAACATAACTACGATAAAAAAAATATTAAAGCAACAAGTGTCAAAAGAAAAATCACAAGAATCTATTATAAATGAATAAAAACTACTCAAAATCTTATCTATAGTTGGTATACCTTTGGAATTAGTTGTCTAATCTTACCACCACTACAAATAACAAGGAAACAATATTCCAAGATGTATATTATTGCAAGTATGAGCAAGTTTGGTGGTATTTTCATTAATGTTGTCATTGATGTCAACACAGTTCAATATGTTGCAAATTGTAAATGTATTGTTGAGATGTTGTGAGTACATGAAGCTATCCTTATGATGTTGCAAATGTGTTGAAATGATGGGTTTCCAAGTGCTTTTGAGAAAATTAATAAAGAAGAGAATTCAGTGTTATGTAAGTGTTCAAAAATGTGCTCTGGTGTGTGCTCTGTATTTCTCCTATGTTGATCCTATGCTGGTGTGGATCTAAAGGGTTGTTGTTGATGATCTAATGGTGATATATACTAATTTGTAGACTTTGGTTTAATGGAATGTGAAATTTTTGTTCATCGGTGTGTGAACCATTCTGGTAGAGTTCATTTTCTATGGACTGGGAGAAATGTTTCTACTCCATAGTCCTTTGCTATTCTTTTTCAGATCTTGCAAATATGGAATGTGTCTTATAATGGTGTTCTCTTGGTTCTGGAAAAGATGCTTGTGGTTTGGTGATTTGGAAGTTAAGTTTCAAAGTTGTTGTATGTGTTTGCATAGTCCGGATGGACTGATGGAAGGAGTTCCATGTTTGAAAATTGTTTCACTTGCTACAGATGTATCTGAAGGAACCTGAGATATGCTATCGTGCATGATGAAGTGTTTTGCATCATTCATGTGTTATCTTCTTGTTGGAAAGTGTGTACATCAATGTTCGTTTGTGTTTTCATTAGGTTTGGTTGACTTGGTGTTTACACTTCATACATGAAGAATTAAATTTAATTAAGTGTGTGGTTGATCCGAGACATTATTTTTGGGTCTTGGTTAAGTGTTTAATTGGTCCACTCTCATTCCTTTCCACTGTAGGAATGTTGAGTTTCTGACATAATTTGAATTTATGAAATGAAGCTTTTGTGGTTGACCTTGGAGAAATTTTTTAAGGTTGAAGATGGTATAAATGAAAGTTAAGTTGTGAAGATTTAGATGATGCAAAGTAACGAAGTAAGCCACAAATAAAAAGGAATAAGTGTACAAAACTGAATTGAGGTAGCAAAACTTCATTGTGTTAGATTCCTGAAGGCAGTGAGTTGAAGGTTTATGTAATCTTCTGGTCAAGGTTGTGGATGTGTGTAAATTGTTGTAGTGGATCTTTTGTTTTCTTTTGTATCAGTAGGTAGTGAGCCTCCTTGTTGGATAGTGAGTCCTTTCTGTAGACAGTGAACCTTTGTATATGGACAGTGAGTCCTCTTCTGGGCAGTGAGCCCTTGGAAGTGAGCCTTTGTATTCAATTTTTCTATCTCTTTATATTGTGATTTAATACTCACCATTGTTTTCCCTTATTGGGTTTTCCACGTAAAATATGGTGTTCAGTGTGTTGATTTTACTTTCTATTTTTTGCATTTCATGTTCATATTTAATAATAGAACATTGTGGTTGTGAAGTTAATAAGTTTTGAAGTTTTGAGTTTAATTTGGTGACAACTGATTCACCCCCCCTCTTAGTTGTCTTGCACCTTTTTAACATATAGCTCCCTCTATGTCTAATAGGTTTATGTAGATGGTGCATACACACAAATTAACAGACCAACATATCCCTTAATAAGCAATTCATTATCCTAGAGGTGCTATATTTAATTATCAATCAAGGAATTGTAATTCTTAGATGATGCTAGCACTATATGTGTAGCTAAAAATCCTAAATCATCACAATCAATTGTGTATAAAACAGTAAAAAATAAAATTTAATTGAAATAAACTTGACTAAAATAAATTGTACCTGGAAGAGAATTTAATTGAATTGAATAATAGTTGCTATGAGTAACCACCCTTGTGAAGATAGTGACCTAATGACTCAACTATGCTACAACTTATTATAATAACAATTAATCACTATTCAACAATTTAATTTAATTCTAAACCAAGAAATGCAACCTAGAAATTTATTCTACTATAATTAATAACTTAATTACAAGGAGTATTGTAGTACATCAAGTGGCCCTTACTTGAGTTGATGTAATCCCACGATATCATTCTTAAGTCTTAACTTAAAACTTCATATATAGATGACTAAAATTATCTTTATTGCAATTCAAGAAAACAACTAATATCAAAGTATTAAATTTTAAAATACTTATATTCAAATCTACTTAACACAATAATACTAGATCTTCAATTTCTCACAAGATCAAACATATATACAGGATCTTGAGAGTTTAATTATTCTTGACTTGAAAATAAATTGTAAACAACCATCGACTCTCCTAAAAACATAGGAAGAGGAATAGGTGTTATTTAAATAGTAATGAAAATATAATGAAGGTAATAGTGTCAGAATCATATCATGACTTCATATTTAAAAAATGAATTTAAAATTAAGGACATTCCTAATAGGGAAAAACTTATTGCAAGCCATGACCACCTTTATTACAAATATCTTCTTTCCTCCATGACCTAATGACAACATAAAGTAAAAATATAGAATGATCCATAAATGAATCATTTTCATAATCTTTGACCACACCTCCATCAACTACGAAATACTATATGTTGTATGTGATTAACCCCTTCTATTGTGGTGGACAAGCATCCTTTGTTGTGCGTTGATAGACCCTTTAGTGTGGGTTGAAAAATCCTTCATTGTAGGGGATAATTTATTTCAAATACATCTTTTCATCATTAATAATCATAATCAACATAAAACTCTATCACATATTCACACAATCATTTATCAACATAATATATCATCCTTAATGCTTTAAATACTTAAAATAAGTTGAAAGGTTTGGGTAATGTTTTGAAACTATCAAAAATATTATGAAAAGTGTGAAATAAAAATAAGGAAAATTGGTAGATTAAAAAAGTAAATAAGGGAAAGAAAAGAAAAGAAAATTCCTCCACTTTATAAGACTCCATTAGAGGAAACTACAAAAAAAATTTCTCCAAAGAAATTTTGAAAAAGAGAATGTCACAAGAGTGCAATAAATGAAGCCTGCATAATAGAAACAAAAAGAACAAAAAACTTTAGTAAATTATAAAAATATCCCAAAAAAGGGAGAAAGAAACCTCAACAACATAACTATAACAAAAATAACAAAGCAACAAGTGGCAAAAGAAAAATCACAAGAATTTATTATAAATGAACAAAAAATACTCAAAACCTTATTTATAGTTTGTATATCTTTGGAATTAGTTATCTAATCTTACCACCACTAAAATTAATAAGGAAACAATAGTCCAAGATGTATAGCTCCCTCTATGACCAATCAATTGATGTAGACAATGCATACATACAACTTAATAGACCAATGGATCCCTTATTAAGCAATTCACTATCCTAGAGGTGTTATATTTAATTATCAAGTAGGGAATCATAATTCTTAGATGATGTTGGCACTATATGTGTAGCTAAGAATCCTAAATCATCCCAATCAATTATGTATAGAAGAGTAATAAAAGAAAATTTAATCAAGAAAGAAACTTGACTAAAATAAATTTTATCTAGAATAAAATCTAACTAAACTGAATAATAGTTTCTATCAGTAACTACCCTTGTGAAGACAGTGACTTAACAACTCAACAATGTTGCAACTTACTATAATAACAATTAATCACTATTCAACAATTAAATTTAATTCTAAACTAGAAAATACAACTTAGCAATTTATTTTAATATAATTAAAAACTTAAATATAAGAAGTATTGCAATACCTTAAGGGCCCTTGCTTGAGTTGTTGTAATCCCGTGATATCCTTCTTAAATCTTTATTCAGAACTTCATATAGATGACTAAAATTATCTTTATTGTAATTTGAACAAATAACTAATATCAAAGTATTAAATTTAAAAATACTTATATTCAAATCTACTTCACATAATAACTATAAATAGCTATCAACTCTCTTGAAAACATAGGAAGAGGACTAGGTCTTATTTTTAAAAATGGTAATGAAAAGCTAACTGAGGTAAGAGTGTCAAAATTATATTTAAAGAAGGAAGTTATAATTGATGAATTTCCTAATACGGAAAAACTTATTGCAATCCATGACCACTTTTATTATGGATATCTTCTTTACTCCATGACCTAATGACAATAAAAAGTAAAAAGATAGAATGATCCATAAATGAATCATTTTCAAAATCTTTGTCCATGCCTATATAAACTATATAATATTGCATGTTGTAGCAATCACCCCCTTCTATTGGAGTGGACAAGCATCCTTTGTTGTGGGTTGACAAATCGTTCACTACAGGGGCTACTTTATTTCAAAGGAACCTTTTCATCATTAATAACCATAATCAACATAAAACCCTATTAAATTTTATAGACATGTAAAAATTCATACAATCATTTATCAACATAATATATCATCCTTAATAATATCATCCTTAATTCTTTAAATACTTAAAATAAGTTGAAAGGTTCATGTAATGTCTTTGAAACTATCAATAATATTATGAAAAGTGTGAAATAAAAACAAGGAAAATAGGACAATTCTAGGACACATCACTCCCCCCAACTTAGAATTTTTCGTGTCCTCAAGAAATTCAAGGCCTTTTTATTATATTGTAATTTAGTTTCTTTGTAGTCCATTATGTTAGTGACTCCTTCCCTTGCTTCAGATAGAATCCTTTCTGTATAGATATTATTTCCCATTTGACTTTATTTGTTGCCCCTTTTTCTTCCTTCTTATCCAATGATTGGGTGAAGGAGAAAGGGAGGATGAAATTTCAAAGGGAACCAAGTGATCTAGTGTTGTAGGGAAGCTTTGATATACTTATGTGTCCATATTACTACTTCCAAGTAGTTAAAAATAGAATGGGGTTCTTTCTTTTTCAATTCTTGTGTTAGGCCATGTTAGATCTATCTTGGGAAAACTTTAGTACCTCTCTTCTTGTTCTAGCTTCCAATTATTAAAATATTTAATAATCTTTTTCTCTTTATTCCAAAATTTTCTTTTCCACCCAACATATCCCTCCCAAGTCAATCCATTCCTCAACTACCTCATTGGGATCCTTTGCTTTTGCTCTAATATGGAGGGGAAGTGACTTCTCCTATTCATGATATTATTTTTGTAGTAGGCCTCATTGATGTTCATGCCTAATGAATGAGGCTAGTTCCTTTATCTAAACATCTCCCACAAAAAATAGTGGGTTTCAGGAAATATCATATGGAATGGCCATATTATGCAAATAAAATTCATATAGTTGATCCTACATGTCTGGTGTGGCCTCTTAATAATCTTTTAAAAACAATGTTTGTGATGATAATGAAACTAGAAGATCACTAATCAATTGATTGAATTTGGAAAATTAAAAAAAAAATCCTATAGGAATAGGGTATAGACCCTAATAGGTGGTCTGCATTTCATGAGTTGAATAGTCTTATCAACTATTTCTTCTATTTTTACCATTAACCTTTTAATTTTTTAGTTTTTCTCTTTAATTTCTTTATTATGGTTCACTGTAAATTTGTATCTCTCCTTATTCCATTCTCAATGTGATTGAGAAGGTTCTTCCATTTTTTTCCATAATTTTATCCCAAGGGTAACCAAAGTAGGTATTTTTGGTGTTATTGGGGAATCATGTTGCTCATCAAGTTTTGGAGTTTTCTTATTTATTTCTATGTTGGAAAATTGAGATAATTTATCTAAACCTACTCCTTTTTGTTGATAAGCATGCAACTAATTTTCCAATTATTTAACCTTGTTATCCAACCCTCTCTTTCTATTGCTACCACTTCAGTTGTTCTTCTAATTCCTTAATTCTCTGAAGAGCTTCCTACAACTCATTAACTTCTTATTCACCATTCAAAATTAATTATGTATCATCCTCCAAAATATTTCTTCATAAATCTCTGCCAGGGAAACAAATTCCTCTTGGGTTGCTAGACTATTAAGAGTTCTAGGTTTCTTCTTCACTATAAAAAAATCCTCTTCAAATTTAGAATCTAAACCAATTTCCAAGTACATAAATTTTAGGCTTATAGATTATTATTTATCATCAAGTAAATTTTATTTTTTCTAGATTATTTCAAACTCTATCATCATGACCTTTTCTTGTCAGGAGTGGAGCTTCCCTCGTATAATTCCTTTTTATTTTAGGTGGAGTGATCACCTTTTAGGCTACACATGCATTTTCTACTTCTTTCTAGATGTAGGAGTGGAAGGTGTACATTTTCTTTTATGATTCTTGGACATGAAAGGATTTCTTGTGGAAATAGGGGTTTCAGACTCTACAAGTATTGTGGGATGTGCCTTAGAGGCTACAAGTTAGGTTTCTTAAGTCTCTAGCTCTAGTTGTGTGTTACTATTGTAGGTAGGTGATGAAAATTATGGGGAATAGATTTTATGTTCCTCTTCCCTTCCTACTGATGGATCATTCACCTCTTGAGCCCTATTTTCTTCATCTAGCCCTGGCATAAAAAGTTTTTTTATTTATTTTATTGCATGCTAGAAAATATTCCCAATAAATATCAAGGAATTGGGCTATAAGGATTTTTTTTATCAATATAGTGACTAAAGAATAATGAGACAAGGTAGATTGGTTTCCCTTTCTTTTTTACTCAACTGACATGTTTTTTAGTACATTATATAAGAAATTTAGAATATTCACCAACCTCTGGTGGTGAAGGTGACTTAATAGTTTAAAATGTATTATGTACAAGAGAGATTTTATACCATCATAGGTCAAATATTTAATTATGTATACAATAATGGATTCCCATAACTAGGGTAGAGAAATTTATTTAGTACCTTTGGATTAGTAATCCAATTCCTCTCCTGGATGTATAAATTGATTTTGAGTTGTAATGGCATATGCTTGTAAGTTCAAAAGTCATCCCCTACTATGGGAAATCCAAAGACCTCTATAATTGCTACCTCTGAGTTTCCCACTCTTAAACCTCTTACTCTAGTTTCATCATTTTGCAATATGCTGGAAAAATTTTGTGTCATCACCTCATTGAATTTTATAAGACAAAGGAAGTAATCTAGCCATTCGGCTTGTTGAAAAATAAGCAAGAATACTTTGTCTTCTAATAATGCATTATGAGTTGTCGGTTCCCTTTTGATAATGTCTCCCCCCATTCTGAAGTTCTACAACCTTCTTCAAACAATTCTTCTTCAATATACTCAATTTTTATGTCTTACTTCCTACTTTTGTGAATGCTATAATCTTTGTGTTTGTGACTTTGCAAAAAAAATTGATAGTACCTTTACCAGAGATTATTTGAGTTGGTATAAACAACTTGACAACTAGACTAGTTGATTGTTAAATTATGAGGGTATAAGGCCTAGTGTGGCATCCTAAATATCTCTCATATTTGTAATTGATGTGGAATCCTTCCCCCAACTTAAATTATCAATTTATCCTCAAATGATAGGGTATGTGATGAAGTACAGAGGGGATAATTTTTAAAGCATTACAAACATTTATATATATTATAAAATAAATGTTGCTTGAATGTGAATTTCAAAGAAAGTGAACAAAGTTAATTTTAATCATAGTTGATAATGTGAAAAATGCCTAGAGTGGTTGCGATGATGGGAAAGGTAGCACATGTGATGTGATTTGAATATCGCCAACTAGAAACTAGTTGTGAGAGATGTAATGATGGGAGTAAATGGATGTGACTTCATGTAGCTTGTCATATAGAGAAACTAATGATCAATGACATGTGCCGAGAAAAAGTAAAATACAAAAGAAAAAGGTTATGTCATGCATGGAAATGAATTTTAGTGAAGTGATATGTTTCATGTAATTGGTGATGAACTCAGAGTGGCTACATGTAGATGTGATGAGAGTGATAGTTGGTACATGTATAGTGGAAGTGAGTTGGAGTTAGTTGTTGAGAGCATTAGTAGAACAAGTCCCTTGTGTAAGTTCCTTGGGGTTGTTGCTACAATTACCATGAGAAGAAGTGATTGTATCTTTGTTGCATGTTTATGGTAATGGATATTTTTGGTGGTACAATTTATTGGCAATATAATTTATGTTTTCATGTTTTTTTTGTTATTTTTGATTGAGAATCATGCCTACAAAATATCAGTAGATGATCTAGTTCACTCATCTGTAGTTGTAATAATAGATGATTCTATGGTGTCTTCATGATTTGAAATCAATAATAAATTTGAAAATCCTTAGGGTGGTGTAAACTATTGTTGCAATTCCTATAGAAAACCCTCTTTATGCAATGAATTTTTATAAAGCTTGAGACGATGTTCATTGACCATCAAAGAGAATTTAACTTGATCAATTATGGTTAACTATACAGCTCCATCTCGAAAGACTTTTTTATTTTATAAGGAACTATCCATAGTTTCTATAATTTTCCTTTGTAGTCCTTATATCTTGAATCATAGAGTAATTCCCAGTCTCCTCCATGAAATTTCTTTGTCTTGATGAGCTACTCATGTCATTTGATTCTCTATTTATGTATGATGGACTGTTTCCATCCTTAACTCATCTAGAGCATTTAGATTGTACATTATATCCTTTTGATCTTTAGAGAGATCCATCCCAAGTTGCACCATTTCTTTGAGTGTTTTATGTTCAAATTTAGTGGGAAGGACAACCTTTTTCCCATATACTAATTTATATGGCTTAAATCCTATGATGGTTTTCTAGGTTGTCTTATATGCCTAGAAAACTTCTGGTAACCTTGTTGCCCAATCCTTTTGATGGAATTGAACTTTATTGGTCAAGATGGCTTCAATTTCTCTATTTGCAACCCCAACCTACCCCTTTGATTGTGGGTGGTAGGGAGTTGAATTCTTATGTTTGATCTCATATTATTTGACTAGATGGGCAATCAAATCTAAAGTAAATTGTGGTCCTTGGTCTATGACTATCTCCCTAGGCACTCCATACCTTGTGAATATTTCCTCAAAGAGGAATGTTGCAACCTTACTCTCTCTACCAAATTGCAATTCTTTAACCTCCACCCATTTTGTTAGATAGTCAGTATAGACTAGTATATACTCCTTATTATTGGATGTCGGAGCTATGGTCCAATGAAATCAAGACCCCATTTATCAAATGGTGCAATGACCAATTGTGGTTGTATGGGAATCTCATCGCTCCTTGTATGCCTTCCCATCCTCTTACAATAATCACACCTTCTTGTATACTTGGCTACATCTTTATATAGTATTGGAAAATAATAGCTAGTGTTTGGGATCTTGAGGGTTGTCCACTTGGCTACAAAGTTCCCTCTATAAAGATCATCATGACAAGCCTTCAAAATATCATAAAATTCATCTTCCCTCATGCACCTACTCATTATATTATCAAGTCCTATGCATAACAGATAGCCAACCACCCATGAATATGGAAATTTTTGTTCAACTAAATGATTTTTTTCTCTTGGTGAGAGATATGGGGTGTCCTTCCTAAAAATAAGTAGTTAGCTATATCTACATACCAAGGTGTGTACATTGTTAAGGAAAACAATTTTTCATCTAGAAAATAGTCATCCATGATTTCTTCTTCTATTTTGATGTGTAGGCTAGAGAGAAAGTTAGCTACCATGTTTACTTTACTCGATTTATCCACAATAGTTATATCAAACTCCTGTAGCAATAATAACCACCTAACAAGGTTTCCACCAACCACTAGCTTGTTCATCAAGTATCGAATTGATATAATATCAATCTAAACAAAGATAGGATAACCGGTGATATAGTTTTTTGAATTATTTAATGGTATAGACTACTAATAATATCTCCTTCTTTGTGATAGTGTAATTGAGCTCAAAAACTTTATTATTTTTACTTATGTAAAAAATAACATACTCCAAATTACCTTCCTTTTATCCTAAAACAACACCTATGGAAATTCAGAAGCATCTATATGTATGTGGGAAGGAACCATCTAGTTAAGTCCTCTCAAAACATAACTTGTCCTTATGAGAGATATTTTGAGAGCTTAAAAATCTTCTTGGTAGGAAGTGGTCCATTCAAACTCAATGTCCTTAAATAGGAGGATAAATAGGGGAGTTGATATTTTACCAAAATCCTTAATGAATCTCTTGTAGTATCATGGATGGCCAAGAAAAATTCGCATATATTTTTTCTTCTGGGGGTAGGTAGAGTGGAGATCACTTATATTTTATTAGGATCCACTTGAATCCCCATGCTTGACATAAAGTGTCCCAAAACTACTCCTTCAATCATCATCATGAAAAAAATCTCATGACTAAGAGAGATTGTGATCTTGGCACCTTTGAAGGACATTCTCCAACTTTTCTAGTACGTCTTCATAATATTTTCTATAGGTGGTGAATTCATCCATATATATTTGTATAGATTCATGGGAAAATTTTGAAAACATGCTTAGAACAACTTTTTGGAATGTTGTAGGTGTATTATACAACCCAAATGGAAAAATCAAGTAGGAATATGTACCTAATGGAAATGTAAAGGTTGTTTTATCCTAATCTTCTAGGGATATTTTTATCTTATTTTAGCCACTGGACCCATCTAGGAAAGAAAAATATATCTTCCCTACTAATGAGTCTAGCACCTAATCAATGAATGATAGAGGAAAATGATCCTTCTTGGTGGTTTTATTTAATTCTCTATATTCTACACATACCTTCCACTTGCATCCTTTCTTAGGTACTATCACCAATGGGGAGACCCACTGATTATATAATATTGGATATGAACCATGTATCTAATAGTTTCTACTACTCTATTCTCACTATATCTTGCACAATTGGGTTCATCCTTCATTGTGGTTTCCTTACTAATTTGTATCCCTCATTGATGTAGATTTTATGCATACATAGATTATAATCTATGCCCTTCATGTCATGGTATTCCTATGCAATTTTTTTGTATGAGTTTGTAACATCTTAAGAAATTTAAACTATATGGAAATTGTTAATTGATTTTATACGTTGAGTGTTCCATCGAGTATTATTTTCATTCGTATGGCAGGAGTCATGAAAGAAGCAATACACAACCCTAATATATTAAGATTACAACTATGTGTAAGTATTGTATGGAATAAATATGAGGTAGATTCAAAGGTTGTTGTAGGTATAATATTATGTAATGGGAAATTCAAACAAGCAAGACATTGATCTTGTTGCAGGTCCACCCCATAGGATTTTTGTATGAGATTGGCAAGAATTTTTTTCTCATCCCTAATATTAACCATTAGGCTCTTCTTAATGGTCATGAGTATTTGGACAAAATATTGATCATCATCCTCCAAACTTGGGCAAATAGGTTGTTCCAATTTTGTATGAGGTTATGCAAGTGGATAAAGGAGAATTTTTTTTGTCATATTACCATTGGAAATGATCATGTTGCTAGATCTAAATCAGATAAATGCATCTTTTGTGGCTAACCATCGTCTACCTAGGATTAATGGGTATCCTCCTAGATTGTACTTAGGCTACAGGGCCATGAAGTTTGTTGGATATTCCCATGAATCTAGTCTAATGAATAAATTTTCAATGATACCCTCTAGTTTAATTGTTGACCTATCTACCATTTATAAAAATATAGGTGTAGGTCTTAATTCCACTAATTGAATATTTTTCATTGCTTCTCTTGTCATAACATTATTTTTTTGTCCTAGGTCAAATAGATTATTTTGATGAGTGTGTTATTAATTTGTACATACTTTGGGACAACTAGGTTTCCCAACATAATATCAGCCAAATGTCCTAGAACATGGATAGTTTGTGGGTCCTTTCATGTCCTTGTTGGATTTTTGAGGCATAGTTCCCTCAAAGTCTATGTTTATATTGACACTTCTTTGATAGCTTGGATTAAGGGAATTTTGATACATTCTTTAGCTAACTCAAGAAGTCAAATTCAGGCTTAGAGTAAAATTTTTTATTGTTCAACCTCTTTGGGAATGGTGGTTTCTTATTTTTGATGTCTATGTGGCTTGTTTTATTTAGGTTGTTCATTTATATTGCCATTATTTTAAATTATTAGATCCTCATCATGAATTTTATAATATGAGGAGATGACAACCCAACAAGCATTTTTCCCGAACATAGGTGGACATCACTAACCTCAAATGCATAGGTTAGGTATTTGATGGGTTCATTAGTATAGGCCTAGTGAACAAAATTATTGTTATGGTTTGGTGTATGTTGAGAAGGAAATTGTGGTGCTCTTGGTTTTGTTTGGGCAGGTATGAGTTGGTTTGGAATAATGGTTCGTTTTAGCTACAAAGATTGTTGTGGATGTGGGTAGCTAACATTTGGGTTCTGCCATTGCTAGTTCCATGCCATTATGGTGGTCATTGGTTTTAAGAGGATTGCCACTATGGACTATACTTTGGGGACTAATATCGTTATCATTGCCACATCCCCTATTGTGGAATCTAGTTAGATGATTGAGAATTTTACCATGTTGGATTTGGTGCATTATTCTAGGGTAGATTACTCTAGTTAGGGAAATTTGAATTGAACCCAAGGAAAAAAACATTGTAAGACAAAGGATCTTAACTCATACCTTGTATCTATTGACATGGTTTGTGTTTAGAAATATATAATAATTTTCCTTCCTCATCTTCTAAGGTACAAAATTTAAGTTTTCCTTGCTTCTCCTCAAAAATACTAGTGATCTTTTTGTACTTACAATTAACCATTTTTTTTATGGTAGTGTGGACAATATTATATGAGAGAAACATTTGCTTCTTCTTGTTTCTTTTTTATGTGCAAAGTTTCTAGATGAGTTTCTATATGGATGATTATATCTTCATACTTTGTAGAAGATTTTTTAGTTCCACCCTAGAAACACTTGTGGATGTTTTGGTGGAAGAAAAGGCTTTGGCACCCATAGTCTTCTTCATAGTTTATCTTGAATAGTTTCTAAATGTTTGGAAGATTTCATCAAAAGTTAATTGAGAAATATCCCCTACTCCAATGAGGTTTAATGCATCTATGCCATCTTCATTCACCCCTCATATAAATACTAATTTTATGGATTCTAGGGAGAAATTTCTTTGATGTGACCTTTTAAGATAGAATTGAAACCTCTCCACATAGTCTTGAAGTGGTTATTCTTCCTTTTGTGACATTATGAAAGTATCATCTCTTTTCATGTCTCCTCCCAACAATAATCTTGGTGTTTTTACAAGAATTTCTCCTTCATTTTTTCCCAATTTGGCACTATATTTCTGCCCTAGCCCCATGAAGCATCATAAAGAAAAACCTTTCAATGTGGCTAGGAAGAGTTTCAACATGTGGGTGGATGTGGTATAGTCATATATTTTTCATAAAACATCAAACTCAAATAGAAATATATCAGGGTCTTTTGTGATTAAACCATAGAAATTAGGTAAGGTTGAAGGAGGTATATTCTTTAGGGAAATCAACCATGCTCTTGATTTGTTATTGGGAATTCAAATGTAACAGGTTTAACTAGGTTATCCACTACCTCTTCTACCATTATGTCAAGATGTCTTATAGTGATTCTCCCATGGTCTGGAATAGCTACTAGTGTTAGGGGCATTTCTATGTTATTGATTCCCCCAGTTAGTTCTTCTAATGGAATTGGTTCTTTTCTTGTGCCAATTTCTTTGAATAATTCCTCTTGCTTTTGGTTCGATGAGAGAAATATTTCTAGTGCATCTCTCTACTACCACATAAAATAGTAATTTTGAGCTTAATAGATTTTTGCACGCTATTAGTAAGTAGTTCAGGATTGATTTATAAATCCTACTATCTTAATTATTGTAAATGAAAATTCCTAAATTAAGAAAGCAATATAAAATAACTTAAAAAATGTTTTAGGAATTTTGAACTTTAACACCATCCTCGACAATGACGCCAAAAATGTATAGCTCCCTCTATGCCTAATCAATTGATGTAGACAATGCATACATACCACTTAAAGGATCAATACATCCCTTATTAATAAATTCACTATCCTAGAGGTGCTACATATAATTATCAATGAGGGAATCATAATTCAATTTAAATCAACTTGAATGAAATAACTTTATTCAAAAGTAGATCTAACTGAACTAAATAAAAGTTGCTACAAGTAACTACCCTTGTGAAGACAGTGACTTAACAACTCAACTATGTTGTAGCTTACTATAATAATAATTAATCACTATTCAACAATTCAATTTGATTCTAAAGTAGTAAATACAACTTGGAAATGTATTCTTCTATAATTAATAACTTAACTACAAGGAGTATTGTAGTACCTTAAGTGGCCCTTACTTGAGTTTTTGTAATCCCATGATATCCTTCTTAAATCTTAACTCAAAACTTCATATAGATGACTGAAATTATCTTTATTACAATTCAAATAGATAATTGGTATCAAAATATTGAATTTGATAATACTTATATTTAAATCTACTTTTAACACAATAATATTAGATCTTTGACCTCTCACAAGATCAAACATATCTATAAGATCTTGAGATTTTGAGTATTCTTGGACTAAAAGAAAACTATAAACAACTATCAACTCTCCTGAAAACATAGGAAGAGGACTAGGTCTTATTTAAACAACAATGAAAAGCTAATCGAGGTAAGAGTTTCAAAATCATATTAATAATCTTCATCTTAAAAGAAGGTAGTTATAATTACAAACATTCCTAATGTAGGGAAAAATTTATTGCAAGCCATGACTATTGTTATTACAAATATATTATTTCCTCCATGACCTTATGATAACATAAATTAAAAAACATAGAATGATGCATAAATGAATCATTTTCACAATCTCTAACCATAGCTCTATTAGCTACAGAAGACTACATGTTGTTGGCTATCACCCCTTTTGTTGTGGTGGAAAAGCATCCTTTGTTGTGAGTTGACAATGTTGTAGGTTGAAAACTCCTTCGCTCCAGGGATTAGTTTGTTTCAAAGGCATATTTTCATCATTAATAAACATATCAAAATAAAAATCTATTAAATTTTATAGAAATTCATAGATTCAAACAATCATTTATGAACATAGTGTATCATCCTTAATGCTTTAATATATAAAATAAGTAGAAAGGTCTAGATAATTTCCTTGAACCTATCAAGAATATTATGAAAATTATGAAACAAAAACAAGGAAAACAAGACAATTCTAGGACTTGTCACAAGAAATAGTTCGCTTCATCACAACTAGACCATATTTAATAAATCAAATTATTGAATCATTTCTTGTAAATTTCAAGATAATTATATAAAATAAGGTGACCACACAAAGGCCAATAGTGGCATGGTATGATGGTTAAGTTGTGGTGTTGTTCTTGCCATCAAGGTTCAAACCCCACTAGGTTGTAATTGTTGAATGTTTAAATTGGGGATTAGGTCCCTCATTTGTGACCTCATCGATTCATAGCTCTAGATCAAAAGCATTTACCCCTTAAAAATAATAAGGTGACCACACAAAGAAAAATGGTGTGTAAGCTTGATATATCATTGAAAACCAAAACTAAGGATGAGATAGATAAGTAATTGGATTTATTTCCAAAAATAAAAATACAAGTATTAATTCGTTAGGATTAAGAGTTAAGAATAAAATATTAGGTAGATAATTTAGTCCTAAATCCTAAAAATGTAGACTTTTAAAAAATTATATGACAAAGAAATTGTAGTAGCTCACCATGCCTACAACATATGTTGGTGTGAATTAAGTGTTTTACCTAAATAGTTCACCTAGTAGGTCCTATTAACATGTTAAGTTTACTTAGGTCTTAGGAATCTTTCTAGAAGTCTTAGTCAATATTAGATCTTATCTTATCTTATGTAACTTACTTCTTATGTCTTAGGTCATTCAATGTTTGTTGTATCATGGCGTAGGATTAAGACACTTGTCATGATTTTATCTAATTGTATATATCACCTTGGATATATAACTAATAGGTCCTCATGTGTAAGTCAACAACCATAATCTATCATTTACATTCTTTGATAAAATAGCATTGTTCTCCCATAGCTGATCTCTTTTGTACTTTCATGAAGTTCCTAGATCTTGAGTGGCTACAATCTTCAACCAAATATTGCATGGTGTATAGTATTTTATTCCAACTCTTACATGGTATCAAATCTTTTGGGATTTATTCTTATTAGTCTTAATTGAGAGATCTCGGTTGTAGATATTGGTGGATCTTGAATAGTTGAGTATTCTCCTATTGCATCAAATGATGATTTGGAGAATCAAATTTTTTTTAAACAAATACCATATGTGGGGATTTCTTCTCTATGGATTTGTATTGCAGGTCAAATTCAAAGCTTTCTAGTGTAGATATTAGTTCACCATTGAGTTCAGAGGGTTCAAGAAATTCAATTTTACCTTTTTTTCTCTAAATTAGGTATTTGAGGCTAGATCTTTGAGGATTTAAAGATGGGAGGTGGTTGCTAGATCTAGGAAGTAGCTATAATTTTTGAGCATTTTTGGGTAAAGGTAGACCCTACCATTGCATCCAAGAGGCCCAAAAACCTCAAGATTAATTATAAAATCATTGAAATATGAGCACTTTTCCTTGAGTTTCAGAGAAAATTTTCACCTCTACATGTATGTATGATTGTATGTATAACTATACGATCATTAGTGCAAGAATAGCTTGCCATCAAAATTTTAGCACAATTCATAGATGAAAATTATTTATAAAAAAAAAATTATTTATTCAAAAAAATTCAAATTTAAAACATAAAATAAAAGAATTTGTGGTACTTGTAGAGTATCGCTTGCATAAAGTAGGGTATTGTGGGTACCCACCTACACATATCTATGCCATATGGCGTAGATGGAGACCCTACCACTAGACCCACTAAATCACCCACTATTGGAAATAATCTTTAGTTGTATTACCCTTTTGGGAGGAATATTTTGACCATTCAACTAGATTCTCCTAGTGCAAGTGATTCCTAGAATATTTTGTAAAGATTTTCCCATTGAAAATCAATTAGAGCATATTCCAACCATCACAAAATATTTCATCCTTTGGAATATTTCAGTGATTGGGTGAATATTTTGTTGAATGGCTTGTTGATGTCAGCCTTCCATCTATTGACATCAACAAGTCAACCCCCTATTTGGGCCCCCACACATAGATGCATTTTTCATTTTTTCACTCAATCTTTAGAGGCTCATAACTCAAGATCAAGACCTCCTTTTCTGAGATTTCTTTTATTTGGGGTATAATTTCATGCTCTTTATAGTGGTGCAATCAAATTTTAATTTTTGTTCCTAGTTTTTCTAGAAATTGTGGATTATCATAGGAGTTGTTGAGTCATTCTTATTTTGGGAACGTTTGAGGCTCCATTCTTGCTCCTATGGTAACATTTTTGTGTGCAATGTTTTTTGAAAGTATAATGTTTTTCATGTACTTTACAAAGGTGTGATCATATTTATTCCATTTTATGGAAAATTATATTTTGATTTTGTGGAAAATTTTGGCACCTATAAGCACTAAGATCAAGTTCACTTCATTGTTTTTTGAAATTGTCACTTGTAATTGCAATAAGAATAAAGTTTTAGCTCACATAGTGTTAGGCAGATTCTTGATTGAGTAATTTATTTTGGGTAGGGGGTAATCTTATTTTGGTTGATTTCTTTATTTTTCTTGTTGTGTGCTCTTGCAATGGGGAAATCTCAAATTGAACTCCTAACTCCATATTATTATGATTCATGGAGAAAATTAGTACAAAATTATCTTATGGGAAAGAGTTGTCTAGGACATTTAAAATAAACCACTCTTCAAACTACTAATGCTAAAGAATTGGAAAAATGGGAGATTGATCATGAGAAAACACTTGGATGCATATGTTCCTTAGTCTCTTTTGATTTACAATTTCATATTGAATCATACAAAACACCTAAAGAGACTTGGGAGACTTTTGGGAAATTGTATGGTAAAATGGATGTGATTAGGGGATATCAGATTGACAGTGATTTGATGAATCTTGATCCTAAAGGTTTTGACCACATCCAAGACTACATCTCCAATATTAAACAACTAAAAACACAACTATTTAAAATATAGTAATGTTGAAAAGGAGGAATTATAATTGATTCTAAATGTGTTATCCAAGCTTGATCTTCAGTATTTAGTTTTTTTTTCTAGATTTCATACCCATCTTTCTATGGGAGCAACATATGTTGACCATAATTTTGATGAATTTACAAGTCTCCTAATCCAAGAGAAAGTGAAGTTAATTCATATGGATCTAATCAATTCTTCTAAACCACAAGCATTGGTGGCTAGTGAGCCTAAGGTATAAAAAGAATTAGGAAATATTGAAAAAAAAAAGAGAAAGTTGCATAAAGAATTTGAATCCTCTCCCTCTCAAGAGGAATCATATAAGAAAGAGAAACCTAAATGTACATATTGAAAGAAACTAGGGCATGATGAACATCAATGTTATCCAAAATAAATTGTTGATTCAAAGCATCTTCTTAAGAAGAATTAAATCATTTTTTATTCAACAATCTCAAGGGGTTCATCTTCTTCTTTATCAAATTTATGGATACATAAGAGGCAAGCACTTGTTTTAGTTGAAAATTTTGAGTTAGAGAGTTGGGAACTTCATTTAGGACCTTCAAATCTTGTGGCTTCATTAGAGAGTATGTTAACTACATTTGAGTCTTGTTCCTCACCACACATCCTAATATCCAAAAACACATATATTCATGTTTGTGGGAAGGGATCTATTTAAATGGATGATAGATAATTTAATGATTTTTTTTATGTGCCTTCATTTCCAACCAATATCCTTTCTATCTATTAGATCACACATGGTGAAGAAAGCAAGAGTGTTGAGTTCACACCATATTTTGTCATAATCTTGGATTTGCATAGTAGAGATATAGTTGCAATTGGGGAAGTTGACCATCAATATCAAGTCTACACCTTTTAACAATTTTCTTCTATTTTTCCTTTGATTCATATTCACATTCAAGCATCTAGTGTGGAAAATTTTGAGGAGGTTTAGTATGGTAATTTAAGTCTTGGTATTTTGTCATTTATTGAGGTTCTAGAGACATGTCCTAACATTCCATCTCCTTCATCTACCACTGCATCTTGATGATTCTTATGTTGCCATGATTTTGGCTTCTTATAATTCAATGTAGTATAACATACATTGTCTTACAGAGATGGCTACTTGGGATGAGTACTTGGAAGATATTGTAAGTTTGTTTGTAGAGTCCCATATTTTAGATTTGGGAGACACCATTGATTGCATGCATCTTAACTTTTATGGAGGTGATCCTTCTTCAATTATTGTGAGGGAACACTTTGACCCTCTTGTTCATTCTCTACATGATCATTCCTCATAGTTTTACATGAGTGTGGATTCCTTTTAGCAGGATTTGGAGGAGTGTAATGTCCTTCAAATAAAATTCTAATTCAAATCTGAAAATCTCCTTATTAATCAAACTCAAATTAGATCAAATTGGGTATACTGAAATTAGCACAAAATTACACCAAATGGAAATCGGGTAATGTGCAATTGAAGTCAAATATTTTATTACAGCTATCCACATGGAATTACATTATTTTTTTCTGTTAAATGCATAATATAATAGGAATGAATAGCAACAAAAAATTTGGAATCTTGGACACCTTGATTTCTATCAAACTGAAAATGGATGTAAATCGGGTAGGATAAACCCTTCACCAAAATATTCAAACATATATCAATAAAGTGTGAAACTAATATTGGATGATGTATGAATGATAATAACATGAAAATTACATCAAGTTTTTTTTCATAAATCATCTGATAACAACAAGCTATGGCTACAGCAAAATACCCAAATAAATCCCCAACTAGTAGCCCAAACTCACTTCCAAACTAGTGCAAACACCACACAAACTCACTCCAATTTTCATAAAAAATTTCTAATAGAAAAGTACATATATGAATACCATAAAATCATCAAAATATTCTTCTCACAATAGAAATACCATCTGAAACTCAAAAATACACAATATGCACTCTAAACTACACCAAACCCCTACAAATAAACTAAGACAATTTACCAAAATGATGAGCATTCAACACAATGGAAACCTCTAGATGAAATTGCACCTGGAGACCCTCAGAACCACTATCTTTGAGCCTCAATATCCTTGGTTTACTAGCCTTGGAGATCCTTTCTTCATCAATTTACCAACCTTTGAAGAAGAGAAAATGCACAACCAAAATCTACAACAAGAATGATCCAAAATGAAGCCCAAATTCATGTTTTATTGAAAAATATTCTATTTCCAAGTTGGGGACCCAAAATTCATGACCAAGGAGATATTCCCTTTTGCATTTAGTGCATGTAACCTATGGTGACAAGTGTCCATTGATTTCTTCCACTTCATTGTAAGTTGTCACTTGTCTCGGCTTGTCATAAGCCACTAAATGTCAAAATTGCTTCAAAATAGCTCCTCCAAAATTATAATTCCCAAATTGGACCCTTAATAATAAAGTTAAAATATTTATTATTTTGTCTCCAAAAAATGATTTTCTTGATTGGCAATTTTGAAAATCGAGTTTTCTAAAAGTAGTAAATGTTATTTTTTGAAAAGGGTACATTACAAGTGGTATTAGAGCCATGATCTTGTCAGCCTAAGGGTTTGATCATATTTTGCAAAAATTAAAGAGGATTTTAAACATGGTTGATGTTGGTGATCCTATGGAAGATTTTGCAAGAGAACTAGCAGCCATTAGAGAAACCTATGTTAGTCACGATGAAGGATTTATAATTTCAGCCCCATATAGTGATTATGTCACTCTAATGCAAAGGATGTCAACTATAAATGGCTAAAAACATCACCCAAGACATAGTATAAGGGAAATCATAAAACCTTCAACACCAAATTTTGATGGGTCAAACAAGATCTTAGTCAGAGCATGGTTATTCAAGATGCAAGACTGTTACTATTCTAGTTCCATGGAGGAGAAAGTTTTCATTTATTATGCGATCTTGCACCTTGAAGGATTTTCTCATGATTGGTGGTACCAAGGTATGAAAACCCAAGATCACATTCAAGTAAATTCATTTGATGAATTTTTTAAAAGTTTGATTGATAGATTTGAAGAAAAAAGGTTGAAAGATGATAAAAAAACTTGAGATGATGATAGAAACAATTGAGACACAAATTCAAGATATGGAGGATGGTCAATATGATGGCTCTATTGTTGGAAATGATTTCATGATGGATTCTATAGCTCAACCTTATCCTAATGATCTTCATTATGAGAGTGATAGTTTTATTGTGAATTTTTTGAAAACTCCTAAATCAACAAAGGAAGATTTTAGTTCAAGGAAATTAGAGCATGACTCTCTCAAAAAGGAAATAACAAATGATAAGCACAATGTCCATAATTTCACCTTGATAGCAGCAATCAGCCCACTTTTACTTGGGACCCAGGTGCTCTAGCACCTAAGCATCCTAAGGGTGTAGTTTGGAATGAATATCCCTTTCATTTTGATATTGTTTTAGTTTCATCTCAATAATATTAGTAGTTTTTTCTGGATTCGATTGTGTGTAAGCTTTTGAATCAAAAGCTTACACACAATTGAATCCAGAAAAAAACTACTGATATTCTTATGGATTATGGAAATCTAATACCATTGATTCATCTCAATAGTTATGCAAGGAGGATAACATTGAGGAAGCTAAGGTTGAAAGGTATGGTGATGATGTTCAATACAAATCAGATTTTTTATTGTTTACTTTTGATTCTGACCCAAAATATAGTAGCCTTGATGTTGATCAAAGACACATAAGCCTTGGTTGTGAGCATAAACATAGTAACCTCGTTTTCCATAAAATGGGTAAATGAGAAGTTCATGGGGATTAGGACAGCCATGGTGTTGTTGGTGACAAAGTAGTGCAGAAAAAGCATGATGGAGAATGAAATTTTAATTTGATATAACCACCAAGGAGTTTAAAAATACAATACCAAAATATTGGGTATGCAATGCATTCTACTCTTCAAGTATTCAAATAGCTATGTGTGTACAATGGTTGCATTCCATGTGTGAGTTTCTACATAATCATCATTTTAGAATAATAAATAAAACATGTGAAGGAAAAAATATGATGTTTGAAGGAGTATTCAAGGAAACAAGGGGAGTAGACACATATTTGAAGACTTCTTGCAGGAGACATGTTTCATGGATAATAAGATTTTTGGTGATGGAGGATATGCATGCTATCACATTTTATGGTAAGGATTATAGTCTTCATTTTGGTTTTCAAGTGTTTCCAAATCAAAATAGCATATCTTTTAGTATCATATTCCCAAGAATACCCTTGGATAGAGGAATCCAACATGTCATAGAGTTGGAAGCTATGTGGAAGAATGATGCCACATATCTTGACCAAGACAATGGAATTCAAGGATTTCAATGGGATGCAATAAAAAAAAATTGGAAGGGATTGAAAAGGTAAAAAAATCATGTCATGTGCTTTTCATTTCAAATCCATTTGTGGAAGGATATGATGTTTCAGGGGATGATATTTTGGCTTCCTTAACACAAATTATGGGCTCAATTCAATTTGAGAGCATGAAGTTGACATATACTACACTATATGTTTATCAGGATGAGTTACAAGATGTCTCCATTAAGGGATATTCACACGAGAAGGTACAACAATGGAAGAAACTCAAGGGAAGTGGTAATGATTTTAATATCATGCATCTCAGTAGCCCATGTGTAATACTTTCAATTCAAAGAAAGAAAGAAGCTACTACATTTATGGGAAGAACACAAGAAGCTTGGGTTAAGTTTGTGAAGGTATCCATATCATGCTATGTACTTTTCATTTCAAATTTCTTACCATATTTTTCTATGGGATATGATGTTGTAGAAAATGGAGTTGTTATGGTTTTTTTTCAAAGGAGGAGCTCCATGAAGTTTGAAAGCATGGAGAGAAAAGTTTCAAGAAATGGTTTCAAATTCTTCTCCAAACCATTTAGATTGTTGAAGAAAATAATCTATGGGTTGTTGATTTTGAAGAATTCCAGAGGTGTGCAGATGTTGGTGAAGATATTTTCAAACCTCATATGGCTTTCCACTAATTCAACATTAGACATACTAATGACTATTACTCAAGTTTTTCATTTTGGTAGTTGTTACATCAATTGCATGTTGTTGATTTCAGTAAATTCAGTTATGAACAACTATAGATTAGTGTATTTGGGGGAAGAATCCTTACTTTATGATGTTAGAAGAAGGTCTAAAATATTGGAGATGACTAATCAACCTGTCATAACACTTATTTGGAGAAGATACAAGGAATTTTTTCTTGTAGTGTAGTGTGTGTGTGCTTCACGCAAGTATTCTATGAAGTTGTGTGAAGATTTATGGGTTTGGTGTGTTGGGGAGTGTTTTGCTGTTGAAGATAAATTTTATTCTTTGGTAGATCATTTCATATTGTTATTTTCCCAATTCATATCAGCTTTAGAAGTTGTGGCTTTGGTTTTTCAGTTTGGAGCAGAACAATATTGGCAATATTGTGTGATTTGGAGATTCTATGAGTATTTGATAGGATTTGTATGTATTAGGGATTATAATATGTTGCTTTCTTGGGTGCACCTAAAAATGTATGGTATTCTTTGGAAAATATTTAGAGAGATAATTCACATAAATGGGGTGAGAAGTTTGTGCTTGTAGATAGTCTCGGAAAGAACAACAATTCCAATACAGATGGATTGTAATTTATTGCAAACTCAAACTTGGAAGGATTATTCTATGTATGTTGTTGTTGTATGATTCTAATTTCCACCCCTCTACTACACTTTTTTTTTATCTCAAATCAATCCATGAAGTTAAAAGTAATATCTCTCAAGTAGAGGTAAAATATGGGCTTTTTGCTACACATTCTTGCACTAAATATTTTAGTATTGTGGAGGTAAGAAAAATGTCTATTTCCCAATTTCATTTTTCTATATTGGTGTGTGCATTCAATCATATATCAGACCTACAAGTAGAAAAATCAAAATTTATATAATTGGAAGAAGGTTCAAAAGTTATAGGATTGATTCATCACATGGTAGTACATTTGGCAAGCTTAGTAAACCTTTGTGGGAAGATGAGTTTCAATTAGAGTATGAGAATGAATGCATCATTTACTTACACATAAAAGAGCTTATATTTTATATTTTATTTTTTTTGGATTCAAAGAATTGAAACAAAGGAATCTGAGTCCTCATTTTTGCACAATACTCTTTGGCAAAGATTGCAACTCTTCATAGGTACAAGATCAAGACTTAATGTTCATTTTGGCATGTTTTATCATTGTGGAAAAAGGATTTTGGAGCATTATGGTTGTAATTGCTTGAGGGAAAGAAATTTTTGGAAGGGAGGACTTGTCATGCCCCGTTTTCCAAAAATAGAACTTACTAAAAATAGTAACTTTCCATTATCCAAAAATAGTAAGTCAAAGGTATCACGACAACATTGGAATATAATATTATTTAATACTTATATTTCCTTGGTGCAATTTTTATCTAAAGTAAAAATAAATATTAATTATTTAGTGGTTCCAACATAGGTGGGTCGTGAGTTTTGGAAGAAAGCACTTTAACCTCATGTAAGTGCCTCAAAAAATGCATTTTGAGTTGTCAAAAGAAGCCTTATAAGTGGTGTAATATGAAAGGCTAAGTTTAGAGGTGTTATAATGCATTTTATGACTTTTGTAAGTGCCTAAATTTTGAGAGGAATATTTGGACGTGAATTGAATTTTTGTTAGAAGTTTCCAGATGATCAAGAGTCTATAAATATTGGTCATTTTGCATGTAGAAGGATCTGTATGCATTTTACAGGTTTATGCTTTCTTCTTCAAAGGCTGAGAAACCATTGAAGGATTAATCTTCCACGCTAATAAACTAGGGAGATAGAGACTTGCATGCAGTGTGTTTATAGGTCTCTAGTGGAAATTCATCCAAAAGTTGCAGCAGTGTTGAATGTTCAAGTTTTGGGCGTGCATTTTGTCAAACAATTGGGAGAAGTGTAGTTTGGTTTTTTTTTGTGACTTTTATTCATCCTTGCCATGTTTATATCATCTACATCTGATGATCATGAATTTTGGGTACCTAATTGTGTTCATTCCTTGGAAATTAAACTTCTTGTAGAGAAGACAATGGTGTGGTACCAACAACTTTGTCACACTGGTGAGAAGAGTCTTATAGCCCTAAAATTTAAGAGCCTTGTTGAAGGCATTGATGATGAGTTTGAATTTTGTGAACATTGTGTATATCGAAAGCAACACCATGTTTCTTTTTATTCTACTTCTCATAAGTATTTTGGGGCTTTATACTATGTGCATTCATATGTTTTTGGTCTTGTGAATGTTCCTTCATATCTAGATCTATGTACTTTGTCTCATTCATACATGATTACAGTAGAAGGACGTTTGTTTATTTTCTCAAACGTAAAGATGAAGTTTTTAGTCAATTTAATGATTTTAAGGATCTTGTTGAAAATAAAACTTGTGACCAATGGATTAGTATGGGCCGACTACACTTGATCCATGAGGATATGAAGCATATTCATGCCACTAAATTTCAATCCAATAGAGATCATTCAATTAAAACAAAGACAAGAAGTCATTGAAACTAACATACTAAAATACAAAAGCTTGATAAACCTCTAATCTAATCCATCGAAATTTAACATATTGGGGGAGTGGTGTCACATTGATGTGGAATGGAGACCCTTTCCCAATCCTATGGATAAATGAGCATGTTCTGATAGATTCTATTGAAGAGAATTCACAAAAGTGATGAAAGATGTGTGATGAAACATGATTTAAATGATAAACTAACATGATCCAAGCTATTTTAACATGATGTATACTAAGATGATTGATATGAATGTATGTAAAGCTAATCTAAATGGATTTTAAGCTAAAAAAGATTCAAACCCTGATTAACAATATACTAAATGCATGCATCTATGTTATCATGGAATCCATTAATGGAAGCTAAGATAAAATGCAAGTAAATTAAGCTAAAATAATGTTAAATGTGAGTGCAAGTGCAAATAATTTTAACAACATAAGTTTTTTGTTAAAATATGGATCCATTTGTCTCCAAATAGTAACATATTTATAGGAGAGCAAATGAGAAATGAAGGGTTGAGATCAAAAAGGTTAATCAATGGTCAAGGATGGAGGAAATATGAAACATGGATCATGGATTGTAATCAACGGATGAGAATCAATGATCACATGGATCAAAGAAAGAATCAAGGGCTCTCATTCTTTCAAACAAACATACTTTCAAAAGCTTTCCCAAAAGTTTGTTGAGAGTTTGTTTTAAAAAGGAATATTCCCCTTTTTCAAATGAGTGAGAAAAAAAAATATTCTTTGGAATATTCTCATGGGTGAGGGAAATAGATATTTAACAAATTAAAAAAAGTTTTAATGTGCAAAAGGGGCAGGAATATTCCTTTTGGAGGAATGTGCAAAGTAAGAATATTCCTTTGTAAGTGGGGGGAATTAGATTTATTAGTAATTTAATAATTAAATGAAGTTTCAATTAAGCAAATTAGGGGGTTTAGGGTATTTATTAAATAATTATTTTATTTAATAAAAAGGGGAAGATGAAATGGTATTTAATTAAATAACTTAGGGTTATTTAATTAAATAAGAGGACTTAGGGATTTAAATTAAATAACCTGATTTATTTGATTTAATAAGACAAAATGTTAGCATGAACGGGGGTGAATTAACTCGATTAGATTAATTAGATCAATAGATGAAAATGAGGAAATTAATTAAACAACTAGGCTAATTTAATCAATTAAGAGAAAAGAGGATGGGTTTTAAGACGAAATGATGTTAGTTAGCCAATGTGATCCATCAAGACATTTTAAGTGTTTACATTTTTCCCCTCTTTGAAGCAATGTACTCGTTGCATTGGTTCAAAGGCTAATGTTGATTTTGATGTTGATGATGTAAAAAAGATATCGATGATCTCTTTGAGATGTTGATAGCCAAGCCAAAGTTGATTGATTTGATTGATTGATTGATAACATTGTTGAGGATTAAAAACAATGCAGGGACGGTGTTGTCAAGATATGAAGAACACAAGGATTGATAAGGAAAGATATATCCCAATGATGATTGATTTGATAAATTGATCCAAATTTGCTAGCAAGAGTAGGAACACATTTTTTTAGATGATTTAACATCGATATGATCAAAATATGGTTGGTTTCCCCCTCGATAGATTGCTTGGAGAATAAAGTGTTCTGATCGAGCTCATGATAGATGAGAATTAGACTTATGCTTGAGATGCTTGAGATTTAAGTTTTCTTTTGAATCAAAGAGCTACAAATTTTCAGATTGTTGAGATGAAGATGATATAGATGCCCTACTATGCCCTAATGGAAGAGGGATTGTTGGCATCTTATCTCAGATATTGATGTAGACATATTTTAGGATGTATAGATAGTCATCGGATATGGGTAGTCTCATGTATATTTTGATATATCACATATATTCAATACTTGGATAGAATTGTTAGTGAGGATAGAAGAATAAGATGATTGGGTTGACCATTGATTTTGAGATTGATTCAAAAATTCCAATAATTCCATGATCCACTGAGACTTTATTAGAGATGGTGAAGAGAGATGATGATGATTTTCTCATATCTTGGGATTGGGATTTTTCATCAATCCTTATTTTTGATATAACACATAGACACGATGCATCAAGGCATTGATAACCAAGATGGCGTTGTATCTAGTGTAATGGACTTTGACTCTAAAAATAGATAGGATAGTTCTTTTTCACACCTTGGCATATGGAAACCTCGTTGGAATTTAGTTTAGTAGTTTAGAATATATTAAACCAAAGCATATGCAATAGTCAACAATCTACTCCAAACAACTTCCCTACACACAACTAGGAAAGTATGCACCAAGATTATTTTACAAGAGTACCCAAAAGCATAGAAAATGAAAGATAATGATCAATGCCCCATTCCTTTCTCTCTAAATCATTTTGATAGACATCATCAAGAGGTCCTCATAATGGGTCATTAAGATAATTCATAAGAAAAGATCAAAGACAAACAATCAGTGTTATCTATATCTCCTACCAATTTATTTTTAGCTAAGGTGATTTCTGATGTTGATGTCCATCATAGCAAGGATTCATCCTAGGAAATGTTATCAGATGGTTTTATTATGATGAATTTTATGATAATTCATTGATATAAACTCCAGTGACTCATTTACCTATGATTTTAGACTTTAGATTTTGACACTTAGGTTTTCACTTTACGACTTGCTATACTTGCTTTCTATTTGCTCTGCCAAAGGTTGAAGATAACAATTGATTTATTATGGATGAAGGTTTATTTCAGGTGAGGGTGAAATGGGATGGATGATTTTAGATTTTATTGAATATTTCAATGTTTTTGGTATTTTGCAAATGTTTTGAGGTTGTTTTGATCATTTTCATTTGTTATATGAATGTTTATGTTTTTTATTATTTAAGGTAGTTTTTAGGTTTTCTTTAAGATATTTGATGTTGTTTAAGTATTTTGAATGTTTTCTAATATTTTGGGCTTTTCAATTTTCAAATTTTTTGTGTTTTCTAATTTTTCCAATGTTTAGAGGTTTTATGATATCTTGCAAATGTTTAAGTCTTTTATGAGATTTTAGCTATTTGGGTTTTTGATATTTGAATGTTTAGGGATTTTCTGAGATTTCAACCAAGAACCTAACCTAAAATACCATCCTAGGGGCCTCGGGGGCTAATCAAAGATTATCCTTTCCTACGTTATACATGTAGAGGTCCCACGTAGTTCAACTAACTTGACTTATTAACAATGAGATATGAACAATTCATGAAATGTCAATTTTATTATGATGGACTTGTAAAGGATTGACCTAAGGTGTCTCAAGGGCCCATCAATGATGGCCTTGCCTACGTTCAAGCTCAAAGACTTGTAGTTCGACAAGGTACCATTTTTGGATTTTTGATGTTTTGACCTTTTTAGGGATTTTAATGTGTTTTGGATGTTTGGGTTTTGACTTTACAATTTTTGAATGTTTTTTGGATTTTAGTTGTATAGGATTTTGGATGTTTTTGGATTTTCTAATTTTGTAAGTGTTTTTGGATTTTTGATGAGATTTTGAGGTAAACGATACCTAGATCACAATGTCGATGCCACGTTGTGAGATATAAGACATGGATCAAGAGTTATTCAAAAACAAGAGTGCAATAACCTACCCCCAATGTCTAGAAATTCTTCATAATGCAATGGATAACCAAGATAGTTAATGTATATGTGAAGATTTTTATAGAGTTCTATCATGCTAGATATGGGCTATGGCACTTCATGATATAAAATGGTAAAGAGCCTATCAAAAAAATTCCATGAGTAGAGTTGAAGTATATGTCGAGTCTTTGTCAAGATCAAGATAAAGTGGAATATCTAGATAAATCTAGATTGGATGGATGGAGGGAACATTGGATTTATCATGAAAACGATTAGATGCTTCTATCTGAGAAGGATCATATAGACGCTTGATTCTACTCATGACACATTTTTTCCAGGTTTTCATCATGGTACTTTCCCAAAGCACCACCATAGTGGTTTTCACTAGAGGACGATTTTTATTTTTACTATTTTCTTGATTTTTTAATTTTTTAAATTTTTTGGAAGTTTTACCCTCATGTTAAATCACCTAGTGGAACTGATGTAGAGACCACCATCATAATGTGCCAATGATATCCTGCTTGAAGAAGCTTCTTTGCTAATATACGAGCACTTGAATGCAACCTTGAAGAACTCTGATCTTCCTTGTGGATACTAGAATTAACCATACTAGAATTAACCTTGTCTATGTGCACACTTCGCAATAAAGTTCCTTCAGAATCCTTATGATGAAGGGTAGCTTCCAACACACAGTCAATGTGAGAATTGTATATTGTGAATGGAGTATATGGTGTCATGTATGGAGGAATATGAGATGGATTGGTTGATAGTTTGGAACCTTTGAATCTCCAAACTTGGGAAGATGAGCGATGATGGGTGGGAAAAGAGGTTTTCATGGAATTAAGACCACCACTAGATATACTTTATTCCTTGTTTGAGAAGCTTCTTTTTGTATTTGAGGATGCTCACGATGGATACATTTCCCTTTTTGATTTTTCCCCATAGTTTCTTTGATTGATGGAGTTTTGGAGGGATAATTTTCTTTATTTTCCTTTGGTATTCATTTGTATTTGCTTTATACCTTTTGCATTACTACTTCATTTTCTTTGATGATCTTCTCCTAAATATTTGATAGGAATTCTTCTTTTTATGTTGGTCCCAATTTTCATATGATATGATGGGTGAATGCCAACTCATGATACAGCTAGATGTAGCATTGATAGTATTTTCATCATAAGGATCCTTCATTCCCCATATGTTGATGTTTTTTGTAGATAAGATTTCCCCTAGAATTGTGAAGGTATTATCAATACCTAATCATTTTCCCTAATAATGTGTCCTCTGATGCATAGCCATTGAATATGACTTGTCATGAACACATGATATTGCTATGGGTTCCTATTGTTTAGGAAGATGAACTATTTGCTTTGATTCTATGACACCATTATCTATTGATACTGCTTCAAAAGATGTTGATGCTGACTCAAAAGATGTCTATGATGCACAATCACTGTAAGAATCAAGAATCTTGATCATTGCTTGCTCTTGTATAGGAATACCAAGAGTGGGAGATTCTTGTTTTTGATGAAGAACGTCTATATGTTTGTTAGAAAGAAACATCTCATGGGTGATATTAAGGACATCTTTGGAGTTTAAAATGGTTTGGAAGATGTCCCTTAGCTCTTGGTGAAACTCTAGGGATGGGGGTTCTTGATCCTAACTTGATTCAGAGTAACTTCTATTATCCTCAAGAGCTTCCTCTTGATATGATCCTTGGGTGGATGATAGATCATCGATAAAAAGACTCTTCGCAACAATTGGTAGGTATGGGTGCAACAAAGGATATTTTTGGCTCATTTGGAACTTCTTCAACATGCCCAATCATTGAGTCATATGTGGGAGATATATCACAATCTGATATCCACTTGATGTCATTGTCATATAAAATATTGCTAAACACTATTGATGGGTTTGAACTTTGTTTTAAAATAGTATCTTGATGCATGTATGATTCCTCATCTTGTGATGAATAAATATGTCCCACTGTGGTATCACAGTTATTATTTACATTTTTTGAGGTTGATACTTTTCCTGAATCTTTTTCTTTTGTATGGTTAGGCATAGGTTTTGTGTAAATTTTTAGATTTTCATCCCTATATTTTTTATCAACATAATTGTATCCTTGTTCAATAAGATCTTCTATTAGATGTTTCATTCTAAAATAGTTTTGTGTGTTATGACCTTTGTATCGATGAAATTCACAAAAAATATTGTCTCTATAGCTACAAGGTTTGACTTGTGGCTCTTGATAGTTTGAAAAATTTGGGAGTGTGATAAGGTTATACTGTATCAACTACTTCAGCACAACCTCCATAGGTTCCCCTAAGGGAGTGAATTGTTGCTTGGGAGCACTATTTGTTCTTTGTGGTCCATGTTGAGTGTTTGTAGCATTGATTGTTGTTTGATTGTTTGGTGGTTGCATTTATAGTTGTGTGTTCATGGGTTGGGTGTTTGCTTGTCTAGGAGTAGTTAAGACCACCTTTGCATCAACAACACCATTACTAGTAATATTTTTGTTCTTGGCCCAATAGCAGGGCTTGTCATTAATACTAGTGGATGGGTGGTTGTCTTTATACACTTGTATGTTCCCTTGTGAAATTAGGGCTCTCTCGATGTTAAGGGACCTAGGGACAAGCTCATCGTAAGTGGTAATACACTACATTTTCAAGTGGAAAGATAGATCTAGATCAAAATTTGCTATGATAATCCCTACTTGTTGTTCGTCGAGAATGGTCCACTTGCTCTTACTAGATTTTTTCCTCCACCTTTGTAAGAAGTTAGAAAAGGATTCTCCTTTGTTCTACTTGAGTGTGTATAACTCTTCTAAGCTCACATCCATGTTAAGATTGAAGGAGAAGTGATATATGAATCTATCAATGATTTCTTGGAAGGTTTTGATGCTTGGAGGTAACTATGAAAAACAATCCATGGTAGGACTTGTTAAACTTCATGGAAAGAGGCACATTGAGTAGGAATCATTATAGGCCACCTCCATGCACATGACATTGAATTCCTTGACATGATCCATAGGATTTCCTCTCCCCTTGTATTTATCAAATTTGGGAAGCTCAAGAATGGGAGGGAAAGGTATCATTGTGATGTTTCGATCAAATAGATATGGACATAGGTTTTGTTTTGTATGGGAATTCTTCATTTTTCCCATCCGGATATCTTAAATTTCTTTTGTTAATTCCTTAAGTTGTGATGCTACATCATCTTGTGGGTTTGGTGGAGGAACATATGTTGTGTATTGTGGGATGACGGGTGGATTACGTGTGGGATTCTAACATGATGGGGTGTTGTATGGTGTGTATGGTGGTGTAAGATACTGTGATGGAGGCGTATACATTCCTAACATTTTCATATTGGTTGTGTTCTATTGAGGGTTATAGTAGAAACCTTTGTTGTTGGTGTTGTTGTTGTTCGACATACTATTGAGCTAGTAAGGCTTTTTGTGTGTTGCTAAGGTTGCTTGATGGGCTTGATGTTGTTGTTGTGCTACTAGAGTTTCTTGTTGTTGGGCTTGTTTTTATTGGATGACTTGTTGATAATATTATTGTGCTTGTAATGTAGGATCATTTTATTTTTGGGACATCTGCGATGGTTTTTGGGTGTTGATGTTTTGCATGGGTTGCAGGTTGTTGATGAGAGGTTGGGGGTTCTATTGTTTTAACATTCCTTGCAAGATGGTGGATTGGGATGGAGGAATGTAAGTTTAAGGTCCCATTTGATTTTTCATGATGTGTCAGACCAAGGGGAGACATGATGTTGGTGTCATTTGGTATTACGATGGTAATAACACATTCATACCTTGTAACTAATTGAAAGGGTTCCCTTGACTAAAGGGTAGGGAATTCCCTTGTATTTGAGGTGGGATCAAGGTATTACCTTGGTTGATGGGATTCATAACCAAGGTGTTGTTTTGATTCGGGTTGATGATAGATGGGTTTGGTGTGGATGGTGGATTGACTTGAGTAGTTTGGGTAACCACTTGTTTCAATGTATCAATGGGGTTGTTGGAACCACTTGTCAAGGGTTGAATTTGCATGAGAGTGTTAACTTACCCTTGTTTTCCTACTTGAGGCACTTGGTTCATATTACCTTGTGTAACATTAGGCACACTTGGGGTATTTGTGGTGATGGATGAAGATGGTTATGCTCAAAATTTTGAGGTTGTTGTGGTGTCATGGAATGTAAGTGTTTTTCCAAATGTTTTTGTCCAACTTGTATTTTAGGGAAGGTTGGTAGTTAATGGAATGGTTGTGTTGTGAATACACATAGTTGTGTTTGTTCCTAGACATGAAGTGATACTAAGGTTGGTTCCTAGCCTAGTTGCAAGAATAGATGTTAAGGATTGACTTGGCACAAGGGATGGAGTTGGTTGAATTGTAGATTGGGTTAACCCTAGCGCCAAACTTTGTGTGAGAAAATTTGGATTTTTTTTCATACTCAAGGAGTTCTTTAGTAAGTTGAAGTGGGTTGTTTATGTCATCTTCTACCTCATAATCTCCTACCAGATCTTTTATTTTTTGTGCAAGGGTAGAATGAACTCATGGATCGAATTCTTGAGGGTTGGTATCACTAATGGTAGATGAGACTTTGGCTTTCTCCATGATTCTCTTGTGTTGTGATCTTGTGGTTATCATAAATTGTGGTTCACCTATAGGATATTTGTGTTGATATTTTTAATGTTTAAACTCTCTAGTTGAATCAAATTTAGGTAGAAGGGACGTTCTGAGTCATTTTGGAGCAGTCATGATAATGGGAGATAAAAAAGGTGAATGATGTGGGAAGTGATCTTTGCAAATGCTTTGGAACAACACTTTTGACTATAGGTTTGATTGTTTGATGTTTGGATAAAGGATGTTAATGAACTTGTCGATCTTTAAGGTAGACTTGTGACCTTCAAGATAAACTAGTTCACAAATGATAACTAACTTAACCAAATGCATGGAAAAGGATTAATTTTACATACAAAGTAGCTAAGTTAGGGTTTGGGTTGATTGATGTCGAAGTCCAAAGTGTTGGTATGTTCAAAAGTTTACAAAGTTTGGTGAAGTGAAGGATGGAATGTGATGGAGGATGGATGAAATGTTTGACCCAATGTTAACCTAGAGTGAACCTTTGTTTGTAAGACCAAGGTAGTGAGAAAAATGATATACCACTAAAGTGATAATACTCCAAGAACTCAATGATTTTGGAAATAGGACCCAATGATTTTGGTAAAGTGAAACTCAATGATTTTAGATAATGGAACTCAATGATTTTGGGCTCAATGTTTTGCAATGTTTTCCTTGTATGAGAGTGGGTGTAAGGTTTGGTTGTTCCACTAGAGTGATCAAATGCCAAATGGTCATGTGGGGTTCAATTTATCAATATATATTGCTTAAATGAGTTTCTTTTTACCACAAACACTTGTCTTGATTAAGTTTCAAACTAATTTTCTATGCCAAAACATCATAAATCTCACAAATTCCATTTTGTGAAAAAGGATGAAGTTAGGGGCATAGTTACCTAGGTTAACTTTGGGAAGTATGAATTGAGATGTAAACCAAAATATTTAGAAGTCTCTAAGAATAAATCCTTAGGATTAGCATCAATATCAAGGTTTGTTCAAAGGGTATCCATACTTAGACCAAAGGGTTTGAAATTTTGAAAATATTTGTTCATGTTTTTTTGCAATTGTTTTGGAACCAAGCAAGTGTTAAACTTACTCTCAAACATTTACAATCCTAGATAGATCAAGTACGTATTTTTTGGTAGGCTTACCATCATCGTAAAAGATGATTAATCCATGAAGATGAAGTGGATAAATAGGCTATGTCAAGGAAATATAATGTCTTGACACACCAAACAAAGGAGTCCCTTCCCCATTTTCTTTATGCCTCAATAAAAAATTAGACATAGTAACTTCTTAGTGCAATGCTACTCCCATGCACTACCTTGAAGTATGCTTTGGAATTGGACTTGATTATCCACTATTTAAACAAGGTTCTTATTGACAACAAACCAAGAACACTCAATTGTATACACACCCACTTTGCCACTTAAGGCTCTTACTACTGTTCTTGTTCCACTTAAGGCATGGTACTAGGTGCAGTATGTTATACAGTCCAAGATAGAAGGTACTTTCTCACGATTTCCAACCCTTTAATATAGCCCACCAATAAATGTGCTTGCAAGAACTTTCCTATGAGCTTCCCATTGCGGGGTGTGTCTCATAGTAAACCCTCTCTTGAGGGTGACACAAAGCATAAAGGTGTACTTAAGTATTTCTCTTCACCCAAGATTTCACGAAGCGCGAGGGGAGAGGAGATGTACTACAAGTAAACACAAGCAATGAAGTTCACTTTGAGTGTTTCTCTCCACCCAAGATCACACAAAGTGTAAGGGGAGTGGATACGCACTACAAGTGTGTCACAAAAAAGCATGCAGTCATTCATTTTAACCTTGTAAAGCAAGATGAGTTCATTTTAAACACCAAACGTAGTATGGAAGTTGTATTGTTCAATTTTAATTCAATAAGAAAAATGATGTGAGGATTCAATTTTAACCAATTTGAATGTTCATTTTAAATCCCAATTGAAAGCTAGTTTGGTCCTAAAGCATGAAATAAAGCATCATAAATGGGTTATAATTTCCCCATAAGTGTAAAAACACTTGTTATAATAAGTTTTAAATTCCTTTTTCTTCAATTAAATTCTCCATTCTCCTCTTCAAACATACAATCCATGTTGCAAATGTTAGATGAAATCAAGAAAACAAGAAGATGTTAGGGTTAGATAAATGATAAGCATTAAAACCCTACAACCTAGACCAAGTTGTAATGTGATTTGAATTTAGGTGCAAAAATGGAATATTTAACTCCACCAAAATTGAAAAACACCTATAACATTGAGTAGATCATGAAATTCTACCCCATTTAAAAAAAATATATTTGAAAAAGACCTTTGTATGACCAAGATAAGACCATTTTAAGATAGATTGTAAAAGCAAAAAAACAATAGTGTCACTATGGAAATATAGTGACGTCTTTGTAAATTGTGATACTTTTTTCAATTATTGTAATGCTTTTTTCAATTATTATGATGCATTTTCAATAGTATCACTCTGGTGAAGAATAGCATCACTATGGTGAAAAATAACATCATTGTAGCTTCCAAAAGTGTCGCTCTATCAAAAGCTTGCAACTCACAAAAACTTAAGAGAAATTCATCAAAAAAAAGTTAGTAAAGCCCTCCTTCTAGTTCCAAAATGTCATTGATGGATTAGTATGGGCCAACTACACTTGATCCATGAGGATGTGAATCATATTCATGCCACTAAACGTCAATCCAATAAAGGTCATTCAATTAAAACAAAGACAAGAAGTCATTGAAACTAACATACTAAAATATGAAAGCTTGATAAACCGATATTCTAATCCATTGAAACTTATCCTATTGGGGGAGTGGTGTCGCATTGATGTGGAATGGTGACCCTTTCCCAATCCCATGAATAAATGAGCCTGTTTTGATCGATTCTATTCTAGAGAATCGATGAAACTAATGAAAGATGTGTGATGAAACATGATTTAAATGTTAAATTAACATGATGCAAGCTATTTTAATGTGATGTATACTAAGATGATTGATATGAATGTATGTAAAGCTAATCTAAATAGATTTTAAGCTAAAAAAGATTCAAGTTCCTTGATTAACAATATACTAAATGTATGCATCTATGTTATCATGGAATCCATTAATGGAAGCTAAGCTAAAATGCAAATAAATTAAGCTAAAATGATGTTAAAAGTGAGTGCAAGTGCAAATGATTTTAACAACATAAGTTTGTTGTTGAAAGATGGATCCATTTGTCTCCAAATAGTGACCTATTTATAGGAGAGAGAATGATAAATGAAGGGTTGCGATAAAAAAGGTTAATCAATGGTCAAGGATGGAGGAAATATGAAACATGGATCATAGATTATGATCAACAGATAAGAATCAGTGATCACATGGATCAAGGAAAGAATCAAGGGCTCTCATTCTTTCAAACAAACACACTTTCAAAAGCTTTCCCAAAATTTTGTTGAGATTTTGTTTTAAAAAGGAATATTCCCCTTTTTCAAATGAGAAAAAAAATATATTCTTTGGAATATTCTCATGGGTGAGGGAAATAGATATTTAGCAAATTAAAAGAAAGTTTTAATGTGCAAAAGTGGAAGGAATATTCTATGGGAATATTCATTTTTGAGGAATGTGCAAAGTAGAAACATTCCCTTGGAATATTCCTTTGCAAGTGGGGGGAATTAGATTTATTAGTAATTTGATAATTAAATGAAGTTTTAATTATGCAAATTAGGGGGTTTAAGGTATTGATTAAATGATTAATTTATTTAATGAAAAGGGGAAGGCGAAATGATATTTAATTAAATAACTTAGGGTTATTTAATTAAATAAGATGACTTAGGGATTTAAATTAAATAACTTGATGTATTTAATTTAATAAGACGATATGTTAGCATGAATGGGGGTGAATTAACCCCATTAGATTAATTAGATCAATAGATGAAAATGAGACAATTAATTAAATAGCTAGGGTATTTAATCAATTAAGCAAAAAGAGGGTGGGTTTAGGATGAAATGATGTTAGTTAGCCAATATGATCCATCAAGACATTTTTAAGTGTACAAAACTAATAGAAATATTAAGTGTTTGAGGATTGACAATGTGTTGCTTGAATGGAGAAAGGAATGAAGGTGTTGTCATTGATGTCAACTAGTCAATTAGTTATCTACTAATTTTTGTTGTCATTAGTGTCATGGTTACAGGTTATTGGCTACATATGCTGACCAGTTGTGAAGTTAGTGTCATGGTTACAGGTTATTATCTACTTATTTTGGTTCGTTGTGAAGTTTGAGTTGTGTTCACCTGTTGTGAACTATATTTTCCTATGTTCTAGTTGAGGTCTGGGAGAAAATTTGCTAGTCTAGATTTCTCTTTGATGAAGTCTTTTGACTTGTTGTTCTAGAGTTAAGATTTTTTGATTGCATTGAAGATATTTTTGGTTTCTGGAAGTTTCATGCTTAATTGTTCTATGTGTTTTACACTGGTTTGGTTGACCTTTTTTTAAGCACTATCTTTGAAGTTGATGAAGCATGTTGGATATATTTTGGGTCCCAATGAAGCGTGTGTTTGGGTTTCCCTCATTCTAATTCCACCCTAGGATGTTTTAGCACTGACCTAATTTGAATTTGAATTCGAATGGCTAACTTTGGATCTTTTTCAAGGTTGGAGATAGTATAAATACAGGATGAGCTAGTAATGAAAATCATACAAGAAAAAATAAGGAAGATAAGTGAGAGTAGACGCGACATTGATGCTATTTAGAAAGTTTGTGTGAGTTGTGTGTGGTAGATTAGTGTGAACCTTAATGCTGATTTTTCAGATGCAGTGAGCAGAAGATGAACTCTATCATTCATGTAATTTGATAAAGTGATTGTGGTGGAATCCTTTGTTGCATTGGGATTGTAGTCTCTCTGTAACAAGTCTTTTTTTTCTTCTTTGTATCTCTATGGCAGTGAGCCCTCTAGGTTGTAGCCTTGTTGGACAGTGAGTCCTTATTTCAGGTAGTGAGCCTTTTGTAATTGGTTTTGATATTCTCTATAGTGTGAGTTAATCCTCGCCGTGTTTTTTCCCTCATTGGGTTTTCCATGTAAATATGGTGTTATTGTATTTATGTGATGGATTTGAGTTTTTGCATTGGCATTTGGTGATTAATCATTTAATCAATTTTAAGTATTAGTTTCAGTGATTGAATTAAAGGTTAAAATATGTGACAATTGATTCACCCCTCTCTCAATTTTCCTATTCAACAATCGGTATCAAGCCTGGTTCCTTGGTGAAGAGCTTAATCGATTGAGGAAGGTCTGAGATGGATACAAAAATGGTCTTTGATTATTCTAGGTTTGATGGAACTAATTATGGTATCTAGAAAGTATTGATGGAAGAATATCCCAAGTATTGCGGATATGATGTGGAGAAATCTTACAAGAATCCATACACTCCCTCTAATGCTCTAAGTACTCCTAAATAGATTAATGCAAATGAAGTGAATAATAAGATGAATTTCATCTTGAAGAATAGTCTAGTACATTCTGAGTTGATCAAAATTCAAAATTTGAAGACAACTAAGGAAGTTTGGGATGTTTTAGAAAGAGTGCATGATGGTGATGAAAGAGTTAAAGAGGTGAAATTTTAGAATTTGGAAACATAGTTTGATCTTATATATATGTTGGAAGATGAAAATTTTAAAGCTTATGTATGGAGATTGGATGAGGCAGTGGTTGGAATGCGATCACTTGGCCCTACTATAGATGAAACCAAGATTGTAAAGAAGATTCTCAGAACTCTTCCTAATGCTTACACTGAGAAGGTGAGTGCTATTGAGCAGACTATAGATTATAAGACTTGTACTAAGGATCTTTTGTTAGTATTTTTGACATCTTATGAGATGAGGAAGCCAAGTCTAAGAAATGGAGGCAAATCAGAGACTGCCTTTAAAGCTAAAAAGGTTGAAGATCTGGAAGAAGATAAATTTGATGAATTACAAGCTAACTTTGTAAGAAGAATGAGAAAAGGCTCTGATAAGTATGAAGGTAAGTTTCCCTTTAAATGCTTTAGTTGTGGAGAAATAGGCCATTATGTTGCAAAATTTCTAGAAAGAGCTAAAAGAAATAAACAAAGATATGAGAAAGAAAAGAAAGGAAAGAAGATTAACAGAGCTTACTATGTGAATGAGAATGCTAGTATTTCTGATGAAGATTTAGAATATGAAGACCAGATGATAATGAATGCTTTTTCTTGGCGATTAAGGATGAACCTACTTCTAATAATTCAGAAAATAGGTAAAGGAAAGCCCTCTGGAGAAGGAGAATGAGAAAAATGAAGGTACGATTATCTCTGCCCTACATGCTAAACAAGAAAAGAATGTTTGGGTAGTTAATAGTGGTTGTTCACATCACATGAGTGGTGATAAGAGTAATTTTGTTAAACTTGAGAAATATTATGGAGGCTTGTTATGTTTGGAGATGATATTGGTGTTAAAATTTGTGGGATAGGTTTAGTAAGTTTTGATGGAAAGCATCATACTGACGATGTTTACTATGTTAAGGGTTTAAGGCATAATCTATTGAGTGTTGGTTAGATGTGCAGAAAAGGATATGATATTTTGTTTAAGGATGAGAAATTTGAGATCCAAAAAGGATCCAGAACATTGATTACTATAGGAAAGAAATTTTAAGGGAATATTTATCAACTTAAGGGTGTTGATGGACAATGCTTTATGACTCAGATAAATGATAGTTGGTTATGGAATAGGATAATTTGTCACATGAATTTTGATAACTTGGAAAGGATTAGTGTTGTTCAAGTCGTGAGAGATTTGAAAAGAATTACAAAGCTTGTTAATGTTATTTGCAGGAATTTTCAATTTGGAAAGCAAGCAAGAAATCATTACAGATCAAAGGAACAATCTACTACCATACTACTAGATTTAGTTCATACAGATATTTGTGGTCCTATGAGAGTGATAAGTCTACTTGGTGAAAGGTACTTTATGCTTTTAATTGATGATTATTCTAGATATACATGGGTTACATTTCTTAGACAGATATCAAATGCATTAGATAGAGTTAAGGAATTCGAGGCTATGGTTGAAAATGAAGTGAATTTGAAGATAAAATGCTTAAGATTTGACAGAGGTGGAGAATTCACCTCCCATGAGTTCAATATGTTTTGTGAAGTGCATGGAATAAAGAGACAGTTGTCTGCTATGAGAACTCCTCAACAGAATGGAATTGTTGAAAGGAAAAATAGAATAGTTCAAGAGGCTGTGGGATCAATGATCACTAAATCCAAATTACTAGAAGTTTACTTGAAAGAATCTATTCGTATTGTTGTTGATGTGTTCAATCGAGTTCAAGCATGATAAAATAGTACAAAGACTCCCTATGAGCTATAGCACGAAAGAATTCCTATAGTTAAATATTTCAAGGTATTAAAAAGAAAATGCTATATCAAAAGAGATGAGGAAACTTTGGGTAAGTTTGATGCAAGAAGAGATGAAGGAATTTTTATTGGATACTCTACTAAAAGAAAGGCATACATATGTTTCAATAAAAGATAGAAAAATTGTAGAGAGCTCGAATGTGAAGGTTGATGAGATAATGAAGAATTCTACTGATGTTGATGGATATGTGTTTGATGGACATGATTGTGCAAGAATAGAAGAAATTGTGTAAGAACAGGATAAAGATGAGCAAAAGAAGTAAGATGAACAAAATGAAAGAGAAGAATATGCTATGGTGATGTCCCCTAGGACACCTAGATATTTACAAAGGAATCATTCAGAAAATCAGATTATTGGAGACAAGACAAAAGGCATGTTAACCAAAAGAAAAGTTGCTACAAAAGTAAATTTGTGTCTATTCTTTGAGATTGAGCTGAAAACAGTAAGTTAAGCTTGTAAAGATGAACATTGGAAGAAAGCAATGAAAGAATAGTTTTTGTAGATTGAGAAGAATTAGACTTGGGAATTGGTCCCAAGATCAGTAGATAAAAATATCATTGGATCAAATTGGGTATTCAGAAATAAGTTGAATGAGAATGGAGTAAAGCTTGAGTATGTTCTGACAAAGGATCAGCTTGTTGATATATTTACAATGGCTCTTCCTAAAGATACTTTTGAGTATCTCTGAGAGAAGTTAGGGGTTATTGCCCCTCCTTTCATAAACTAAGATGCATTTGGAGATGCATCAGTCTAGTGGATTTATGGTTCTATCTTTTTGGACTAATTTTTTGGTGGCTACCTCTCAAGGGGAACAGGTAGTTTCAGGTGTTGTCATTGTGAGTATTCTATTTTCATGTCAAAGGAAAATTCAATGAACATATATTTTTCCTTTTCCATTGATGCCAAAGGGGAAGATAAAGCATGTTGAAAGGAGAGAAAGCTAATGAGAGAAAGTAGGTAATGAGGAAGATGATCTCCTAAGGGGGAGAAACAAAAAGAAAAAATATTGAGAAGTATATTCACAACTGGTATGGTGTCTTTGATGGTTTTTCACATCATGTGTTTCCATCAATGATAAAGGGGGAGATTGTTGCAAGAATGGAGAAAGGAATGAAGGTGTTGTCATTGATGTCAACTAGTCAATTAGTTATCTACTGATTATTGTTTTCATTAGTGTCATGGTTGTAGGTTATTGGCTACATATGTTGAGGATTTGAGAAAACTGTATTAAAGAGAGTTTACAAGTATTCAGTTGTTGCTTTGGATGATGATCCGATATTTTCCCCTATGTTCATGCAATTTAGATATGTTGGTCATGGTTGTTAAAGGTTTATATATCCATATTTTTGGTTGTTGGCTCATTGTGAAGTTCGAGTTGTGTTTACTAGTTGTGAACTACATTTTTCTATGTTCTGGTTGAGGTCTGGGAGAAAAGTTGTTGGTCCAGATTTCTCTTTGATGAATTTTTTTAACTTGTGGTTCTAGATTTAAGATGTTTTGATTGCATTGAATATATTTTTGGTTTCTGGAATTTTTGTGCTTAATTATTCTATGTGTGTTCATTGGTTTGGAAAGCCTTGTGTTAAGCACTCTCTTTGAAGTTAATGAAGCGTATTGGATCTATTTTGGGTCCTGATGAAGCATGTGTTTGGGTCACCCTCATTCTAATTCTAACCTAGGATGTTTTGTTACTGACCCATTATGAATTTGAATTTGGATGGCTAACTTTGGATCTTTCTCAAGGTTGGAGATAGTATAAATATAGGATGAGCTAGTAATGAAAAACATACTAGAGAAAAGAAGGAAGATATGTGAAAGAGTAGATGCTACATTGATGCTATTCAAAAAGTGTGTGTGAGTTGTGTGTGGCAGATCAGTGTGAAGCTTAATGTTGAGTTTCCAAATTCAGTGAATAGAAGGAACACTCTATCATTCATGCAAGTTGATCAAGTGATTGTGGTGGAATCCTTTGTTGCATTGGGATTGTAGTCTCTCCATAACAAGTCTTATTTTTCTTCTTTGTATCTCTGTGGTAGTGAGCCCTTCGGTTTGTATCCCTATCAGACAGTGAGTCCTTATTTCAAGCAATGAGCCTTATCTCAGGTAGTGAGCCTTGTTTCAAGTAGTGAGCCTTTTGTAATAATTTTTTATACTCTATAGTGTGAGTTAATCCTCACTATGGTTTTTCCTTCATTGGGCTTTCCACATAAATCTGGTGTTATTGTGTTTATGTGATGGATTTGATATTTTGCATTAGCATTTGATGATTAATCATTTAAGAAGTTTTAAGTATTAGTTCCAATGATTGAATTAAAGGTTAAAATATGTGACAATTGATTCACCCCCCTCTCAGTTGTCCTATTCAAGACAATGGCAGTGAGTTTTGTTTGATAGAATTTGACAAGATCTATAAAGAGAACAAGATTGAGAGACATAAGACAACTCTATAAACCCCACAAGAAAATGGAGTTGCAAAGAGGATGAACAAACATTGATGGAGAGGGCTAGGAGTAGGTTGAGTGGTGCTAGCCTTGAGGAGAATTTTTGGGATGAAGCTATAGCCACTACATTTTATTTAATCAACAAATCTCCTACATTGGATGTTGTTGATAAGATACCCATGGAGATGCGGTCTAGTAAAAACCTTGCAATGAGACATATCAAAGTATTTGGTTGTGAAGCTTACGCTCTTGTTCTTATTGAGAAGAGGTCTAAGTTAGAGAACAAGGTGGTTAAATGTATCGTCATCAAATATGGTGTTGGTGTGAAGGGGTACAAGCTTTGGGATTCAATGGCCTAGAATGTTCTCTATGGAAAAGTGTGATTTTTTGAGAGATGAAACCTTCCACTACTGAGCTACAGCTAGACAAAGAGGAGAAATAGAAGCAGGTAGTTCAAATTCTGCCTACTCTAATGAAAGAACTATGTACTTTTTTTGCACCTAATTATAAGGATATTTTACGAAGCTGTGAAAGTTTTGAAGAAGAATAACCTCAACCTCAACAATTCAGGAGGTATACCAAATATAGTCAATGACCTAATAGACTTGGATATTCACCTGAAAGGTTTGGTTATTCATTGTTGGATTCCAACTTCATTTTTAGGAATGTTATAAAGGCTATGGGTATGAATGATACATATTCTTGGATGAAATTCATGGATGAACAAATGGTTGATTTAAAGAAAAATTATTCTTTTGATTTGGTAACCTTACTTAATGGACATAAACCCATTGGTTGTAAATGGGTGTTCAAGAATAAATGTGGTCATAATGGTAGTATTGAGAAGTATAATGCACTCTTGGTCACTAAGGGGTATTTTCATATGGAAGGAATTGACTATGGTAATATATTCTCTCTCATTGTGAAGCTAACATCTATCTAGTTCTTGTTATCAATTGCAGTGCAGTGTATGATCTAGAAGTGGAACAAATGGATGTGAAGACATTGTTCCTTCACAATGACCTAGAGAAATAAATTTATGTCATAGCTATAGAATTTTGTGGTTAAAGGTAAATAACATCTGGTATGCAAGTTGAAAAATTATTTTTATGGTCTTACGCAATCCTAGCATGTGGTACAAAAATTTTGATACCTATGTGTTGTATTTGGGATTTCTAAGATCAAAGTCAGAGCATTATATTTATTATAAATCTAATAATGGTCATATTCTCATAATTGCACTGTACATACATGATATGTTATTTTTTGGGAATGGTAAAAGTTTGATTTCACATTTTAAGTCTCAATTTTTAGCACAATTTGAGATGAAGGATCTAGGTGCAAAAAGGTGTAAACAATATCAAATATCTTACAGAAAAATACTAAACAACCTCAAATAATCCAAAAACATAAACTCTCAAAAAGATCAAAAAAATGTCTCAAAACATTTAAAAAACACCAAAAACATTAAAATATTCTAGAAACCCCAAAACCATCCATCCCATTTGTCTTTCACCTGCAATAAACTTCATCCATAATAAATCAATCGTTATCTTCACACTTTGGTAAAACAAGTACAAAGCAAGTATCACAAGTCGAAAAGTAAGAGCCTAAGTGTCAAAATCTAAAGTCTAGGTCATAGGTAAATGAGTTAGTGCAATTTGTATCAACGACCTATCATACACCTCATCCTAATAAAAACATTTGATAAACATGTCCTAGGGTGCATCCTTTCCTGCAATGGACATCAATATTAGAAATCACCTTAGCCATGTTAAAACTAGCAAGAGATATAGATAACACTGACTATTTGTCTTTAATATTTTCTTATGATTTATCTCAATGAACCATTCTAAGGACCTCTCAATGATTTCTTAATGATTTAGGGAGAAAGGAATGGGGCATTGATCATTATCTTTTGTTTGTTGTGCTTGTAGGTATTCTTGTAAAATAATCTTGGCGCATACTTGCTTAGTTGTGTGCAGGGAAGTTGTTTGGAGTAGATTGTTAACTATTGTGTATTCTTTGGTCTGATTTATTTTAAGCTACTAAACTACATTCCAATTAGGTTTTTTTATGTCAAGGTGTGAACAAGAACTATCCTATCTATTTATAGAGTCAATACAATGTCATCCTAGTTATCAATACCATCATGCATCGTATCTATGTGTTATATCAAACATAAGGAATGACGGAAAATAACAATCCCGAGATATGAGAAAATCATCACTCTCATCACCATATCTAATAAACTCTTAGTGGATCATGGACTTGTTGGAATTTTTTCAAAATTGATGGTCAAATCATTCATCTTTTTCTTCTATCTTCTTTCCATGTTAACTTGGTATCATAATAGTCAACAAAAAAATATTATCATAACACCCATATATACATCCACATACATACATTATCATGACATCATAAATTACATGAGAAAAGTACACAAAATGAAATGCATCCATCCATACATCTTGCATAATCATATCATAGCATAGCATCAATCCCATAACATATCATAGAAAGATACTAAAAAAGAAGTTAACGCATCCATTGCATTGCATCCATCTCATATACATTACATCATAGATCATCGTCACATATCACATATCGCATAAATGAAAGAAGTGCATCCATCACATTTTCATCCATATATAATCATAGTGCATAAACATAACATCACATCATAACATTTGCATCCATACAACCATAGAGCATAAAATAAAGACACATCACATCATGAATTTGTATCATCTTGTATATATCAAAAAATGATTGTCATGGTACAATATCTGAATTGATGTGTATGAATATCATCAAAATGTACAATATACAAGAGGCTATCAAAAATGAGCCTATGAATGTATGTCTATATAAATAATCAGGTTATATAAAAAGGTGTATGTAAAATAAAAGTAGCTTTATCCTTGGTTGCCTCTATCCCCATCTCCTGGATGATCTAGTTGCCTAATGGAGGTGGAAGCACTCGATTGTGCCTAGCTCCAGTGCTCAAAATCAGATTTCCTATGGTGGGGAGGGGCATCTTTGTAATACAAGGTCAACCAGTATGTGACCTCCTCCCTCATTATCTCATATAGTTGTGCAGACACTATCTAGCCAACAAGCCCTTGTGCCTACTGAGACTACTACTAATACACGGCCTCTAACTGTTCTCATTGGCTGACCTCCTATGCCAACTAAACATATGAGATCTATTTGAGTTGGTGCTTGTGATACCTCTCTATAGTAAGCACTATAACTTGTTGCCAAGCTTGATCTTGCTTAGTTGTCACAAATTGTAGTTGTTGTTGCAATTATTGTATCTATACATCTTGGGGATCTAGCCCCAAAAATGGTTGTTATACTAGTGGTAACTATACAAGTGGTTGTCGGTGTAGTGGGGGTACACCAGGGACCTGTGCATCATGTTTTTGGCCATCCTAGCCATCTTATCCTCTACCCTGCACTCTACCCTACCCATTTTCCTGTTGACCTCATCCTTTTCCTACTTCCATCCCTCTCGGTCTCCCTCATGGAGGTATGCCCATTAGATCTGCAATTCAGGGAGGGGGTTAAAACCAAGCATTGTATGCAAGCATCATATGATCATTAGCCTGCCTTTGATCATAGGCCCATGGCCTAGCAACTAGTTGTCTAAAACCCTCAAAAACTTCATGAGGTGGTCTCGTGGGCCCCCAAGTCACCTCTTGAGCTAATCTAGCAAAAATGGTAGTGTACTAATCATTGGGCATATCCTGCCTCTTGCCAAACTGTCTGGCTACCCTATTTGGTAGGTACCGCTCAATCATCGTATGCTCCTAACCCTGCATATAGCAGGTCTGGTGAGAAAATAAGAGATGCTACACATTGTCATACCAAGGTGGCATCTATAGCCACAACCACCATCATAACATTGGCATATCATTCATCACTCTCCTCTACTACGGAATAGCGAGCTAGCATGTATGTTGTAGAGTGATAGCCCCTCAATACCTCAAAATGACTAGATCATCTAGCTCCACATCAACCATGTGGACGATCAGTTGAAGCACGACAATGTGCTTCCATGCCCATATGTGCAAAAGTATGACTCCTACACCAATCTTGTTAGGAATAGGATTCTAGTTAATTGCAATCCTAAATATATTTCATGTATCTCCTAAGTCCTTAGAAAGTGTTCCCCAATACTAAGATTAGAAAGAGATTAAATTTAGATGAAATGAACATGTAAATTGAAATTTTTGATTATTCCTAAATGATAGGAACATGTGGGGATGTCTAAGAAGAGCTCCTACAAGATAGGATCACATGGGGTACCCACATGGAAGCTGGAACCCACCTTGCTTGAGTTAACTATTTAGAGGATTGATAACACTTCAATAATACATGTTTTAGATCCTAAAAATTAGGTATTCATATTTACATGATTAGAGAGTGGAACTATTAGTTCAATATTAGCTTAGTATCATTTCAGTTCAGTTTCAGTTTAGTTTAGTTCAATTCAGTTCAATTCAATTTAGTTCAGTTCAGTTATGGTTCAGTTATCTTCAATTGCATGCAATTATTTTGAGTTGAACGTTAGTTGACTTTAGTTGACTTGAGTTGCATGACTAATTACTTCAGTTTCGTGATAGATAACAAGTGGACACTTTCAGTTAATTTGGGATGATCGAGCATGCATAATGTTTGCATGAATTGGTGAAGAGATATGTTTTAGTTAACTAAGATTGACTTGGGAACACCTTGGGTGCCCAAGTTGGCATCTTTTAGTTAACATCTTTTTCATGATAAGATATTTACAAGGCTCAGTCAAATGGGCCCATTCATGGGTGCCAAATTTGAGGTGAAGCTTGTAAGATATTTTCTTGACCAACATTCAGTTAAGTGTACAGTTTGGAGCACCTAAATTGAGGAAGACTTTGGTTTGACTTCAAATTACATTATGGCACTCTACTTGCCCAATCTAGGCATAGATTTTTGGGAGGAGCTTTATGCTCTTATTTTGTACAACTCTTGTGAGTTTACATGCTTAATAATTTTCTATTAATTGAAACAAGTGGATGAGAGTTCAATGAGATTTTTGTATAGGTTATGAAGAAGGATTATTGAAGGCAAGGAAGCATATCAATCAAGGATTGATATAGTGTTATTATAATCTTGTTCTAAGGTTAAATAATACAAGCACTATTGATTTTGGTGGAGTTTTTTCCTGAAAGGGTTTCTCCACATATATGTTGTGTCACTTCTATCTTCTTGTCTCATTCTTCTACAATCATCTATCTCTTCCTACAATTGGTAAAATTCATCTAAACAGATAATCATACACAAAGAATTGTGACAAAGAACACTTAATTAAATCTATAATCTCATATTTTTACAAGTTTTAAGCTACAATATTACCTTAAATTTTAATCAAATCTCTTTGCCATTGTAGTACACAAGTTGATGCATATCATGATAAAGAGAGACCAGCATTACTAGCCCCCATACATACTGAGTCTTCCTAAAAAGAATCTAATGTCAAGCCAACCCCCATTTTGGACTGAATCCTCTTCTCCATCGATCCAGGACAACCAACCCCATAATTACTACACCAACTATCAATCTAAATATCAATGAGCACCCTCTATACATCTCCAAGCCAATTTGTGAGTTGACCAGGACAATAGTGTCCTGGCCAAGAACCTTATGGAAAGCATCATATCCTGCATCACTTTCATAGATCACTCACTCTACATGTATCAACAATCACAACATCTTCCATACATCCTCGAATGTGATTATCGCCTCACCGGTGGGTAAGTGAAATGAGGTCTTGCTATGCCATCACTTGCATAATGTTATCATCATCGCCAAATGAGTCCTCACAATAGGCGTGTATGCAACATACCACAATCCAATCTCTTTGAGGTTCTCTTTTTGAAGCCCAGATAAATCATCCAATAAGGAAAGCACAGTGGGCGGTGCTCAGGAGACATCAAAGGCTAGATAACCTGTTGCACCCATGAAGCGCACGACATCAAATCTCGCTAAAATTGGCGAAGTTTGGAGTTTTTTAACCCCCAAAATGACAAAGGCATCACCATTTATGAAGGCGTTGCCATAATTCAAATTCTAAACTGTGATGCCCAAGCCATTCAAATTCTAAATCGTGACTAGCATTGCTATTTACAAGGGTGTCACTATTTGAAACCTGTAAACCCTAATCCTAAATTTCAAATCAAGCAGATGTATCGCTATTTACACCCATGTCACAATTTGAAATCTAGAAACCCTAATTTTAAATTATAAAGTGTGTCACCATTTACAATGGCATTGCTAAAATGAAAAAAGTGTTGCTAAAACTCTAAATAGTGTCACAATATAGTGACACTAACCTAGACCAAATTTTAAAGCCCAATAAATGCACCAAAATGTAGCAATTCCATCAAGTGTGAATGCACAAATGACTTGAAAGTGACCCTTCATCACCCATTTAAGCTTAAAAATTAGGGTTTTATACCCTAATTTGAGCCAAAAGCTAGGGTTTTGACCTATTTTACCTATTTTTGACCTATGTAACCTATTTTGAGCTATTTTTCGCATTTATGAGGCCATTTTTGGTATCTCAGGGCATGTTTTGGCACCTAAATCTATATTTTACCTTTGTCGAGAAATCAACCCAAAATTCAAAATTTTCGCCTGATTTCTTAAGGGGGCAAGGAACTAGCTTATTCCTACCATGGGGGAAATAGTGGGGCATCCAAAAAATTAGAAAATATTTTTTTTCTAAGCAATAGTTTTTAATTTAAAAAGTGTCAATCTTTGAACCAACGTAACAAGTACCTCGCTTCAAAGAGGGGAAAAATGTAGACACTTAAAATGTTTTGAATGATATCATACACTTGAATCTGATATACTAACACTATTTCATCCTAAAACCCATCCTCTTTTCACTTAATTGATTAAAGTAGCCTAGCTATTTAATTAATTGTATCATTTTCATCTATTAATCTAATTGACCTAATTAGGTTAATTTGACCCCCTCTTGCACTAACCCTTCCTCCTATTAAATTGATAAATTATCTAATTTAATTCCTAAGTCCTCTTATTTAATTAAATAACCCCAAGTTATTTAATTAAATATCATATCACATCCCCCTTTTCATTAAATCATTTATTTAATGAATATCATATAATTCCCCTAATTTGCATAATTCAAACATTGTTTTAATTATCAAATTACTAATTAAATCTAATTCTCCCACTTGCAAGGGAATAAATTCCTTGAGAATATTCTACCTTTGCACATTCCTCCAAAAAGGAATATTTCCATGATTCAATATTCCTTCCCCTTTGCACATTAAAATTTAGTTTTAATTAACTAAATGCTAATTTTCCTCCATAAGGGAATATTCTCATAGAATATTATTTCCCTTTGCACGGGAATATTCCTTTTTTGAAACAAACTTTTAGCAAGACTTCTTGTGCAAGTTTTGAAAGTGTTTTTTTATGAATGTAAGCCCTTGATTAAATATCATCTTGCATCCTCAACCCTTGATTGGGAATGCATGATCCATGCCTCCATCTTCCTTCCATTCTTACCATTGATTGATCCTTTTGATCTTGGCCATTAGTTTGATTTTTCCTATTATATAAATAGAGCTTGCATCTATTGAATAGGGATTCATCTTTTAATAGTAAACATATATTGTTAAAATAACTCTCATCTTGCACTCATATTTTATGTTTTAAGAGAATTTTTGGTCATTTTACATTCATATTAGCTTAGAACATCCATTAATGGCTTCCATGGTAACTTAGTTGCATCCATTTAGCATATTTTGAAATTAGGGTTTTAATCTTTTGAATCTTGCATACATTTATAATAGCTTTGCATACACTCATACCAGTCGTCCTAGCATAGATCATGTTAATTTAGCTTTTAAATCATGTTTTCATACACATCTCTCATCGATTTTGTTGATTCTCTTCAATAGAATCAATTGAAACAAGCTCATTATCCAAGGGATTGGGAAAGGGTTGCCATTCCACATCAATGCGACACCACTCCCCCAATAGGATAAGTTTCAATGGATTAGAATAGATATTTATGAAGCTTTCGTATTTTAATATGTTATTTTTAATGGATTCTTAGCTTAGTTTACATTGAATAATCTTATTGGGATTGATGCATAGTGGCTTAAATACACTTTGAATCCTCATGGATTAAGTGTAGTTAACCTATACTACATCGTTGGTCACATTTTGGCGCTAGAAGGAGGTCTCAATCGATCGAATATGATGAATTTTTCTCTAGATTCCTATTTTTGTGGTTTTGTAGGTACAACAACGCTTTGGTTGCTACAACGATGTCTTTGTCAAGAATTGCCATATAGTGACACCCTTTTTTGCAGATATAGCGACGCTTGATTAAAGCAATAATTCCCATTAAAATAAATTGTGACACTAATACTTTTTAGAGGTATTGAAGATTTGAAAATGGTGATGCCACCAAAATAGCGATGCTATTGTCATCCTTGTTTTACTGTAGAGTGATACTTTTCTCACCAGAGCAACGTCTTTGCAAACAATAATGCTTTTTACTGATAAGCAAAAAAAAAGTGACTAAATTTTAGCATGTGCTTTAAATTTTTGATTTTATCTGCTCTCTAACATGTCACTGACTTTTGGCTTTTTTTTAGGCTAACTAGTTTTGTAGGTTTTGGCAATGAAATTTGAAGTAAAGGAGTGTATCATCGTTCCATCATATAATTGTAACAAGTGTTTCAACACTTATGGGGCAATTATAACCCATTTACGATGCTTTATTTCACGTTTTAGGACCAAACTAGATTTCTTTTGGGTTTAAAATGAACATTCAAATTAGTTAAAATTGAACCCTTCACATCATTATGCTTGTTGGTTTAAAATTGAAAAAAACAACCTACATACTTCATTTGGTGCTTAAAATGAGTTCATTATGCTTTTCAAGGTTAAAATGAACATGTGTCTGATTTTCTAGTGTATTCTTGTTGTGTGTATCCTCTCCCCTTGTGCTTTGTGTGATCTTGGGTGAAGAGAAACACACAAGTATACCTTTTCTTCTTGGAAGTGCCTATCCTCTTGCCTTGCACCTTTTGGAAATCTTGGGTGAAAAAAATAATTTTACACTTCAAACATGCGTTACCTTTAGAGGGCATGCCTCCCAACTTGTGAGAGGGAACGACCCAAGCAATGCTTTCATTTTGGTCTGCTATATAAATAAATGGTTGTGACTAGAGTCATTAACCAGCTGGTGTTGTTCTATACTGATGAATGTCTCCCTTAGTATCCTTGTGATGTGTTAAAACCCTTAGTTATTTCTAAGGGTTTGGAGTCCCCTTAATTGAGTGAATCACTGCATGTATAGCACTAGTTTATCCCAAAAGTCCAAATTAAGAACTTTTTTTGTAGTGGCTCACCATTTCCTCCAAAGTTTATTTTGAAGTAGTGCATGGGAGGTGCACCACTCCTAGAAGTTAATTACTATGTTCAATTTTTGGTTGAGGTAATAAAGCAAATGGGGAAGGGACTCCTTTTCTTGGTGTGTCAAGATGGTAGATTTCCTTGAAAAAACCTATTTTTCCATTCCATCTTTATGGATTAATCATCTCTTAGGGGATTATGGTAAGCCTACTAAGAAATACACACCTGAATTAGGATTGTTCATCCTTGTGATTCAATTTAATACATTGCTTGGTTCCAAAACAGTGCAAACAAACATCAATGATCTTTCTTAAAAAATTCACACCCTTTGTTCTAAGTATGGATACCCTTTGAAAAAACCTTGATAGTGATGCTTGTCCTAAGGATTTATTCTTAGATACTTCTAAATATTTTGGTTTACATATCAATCCATACTTCCCAAAGTTAACCTAGGTAACTATGCCCCTAACTTCATCCTTTTCGCAAAATGGACTTTGTGAGATGAATGATGTTTTTGAAATAGACATTTAGTTTGAAACTTAAACAAGAAAAGTGTTTGTGGTAAAAAGAAACTCATTAATCAGGATAAATTAACAAATTGAACCCCACATGACCATTTGGTGTCTGATCACTCTAGTTGAACAACTAAACCTTATGCCTGCTATCAGTCAACCAAACTTTGAACTAATTGAAGGAAAACAAATAGATATAATTAGTAGTTTGAGGAGATTCACTTTTGAAATGAAAGAAACACTAATCCAGTGGAGAAACACAGCATACATCTTAGACAAACAAGAGGAAAGAGTCAATATTGTGGCCAAAAGGCCTATATTACCACCTCTTGTGTAGTAATAAATATCCTCTATTTCATGATCTTGGGATTGTCTTAAATGATCTCTCACAAAATCAAAATCCCCAAGTGAAGGTCCACAAACTTAGACATCATAGTTCAAATTATATTAGAAGATGTATCTTAAAGAATCACCACAACTAAGATACATCAATGAGGCATTTTCTATGCTATTTCATGGATGAACCAAATCTACACATTTCACAAGAACTTCTCCTTAATCATTGAGTCCTTAGGGTTTGATCACTTTAGAGGTATAGCATGTTTCTCATCACCTTGGTCTTGCAAAAGAAAGGTTCACTCTAGGTCAACATTGGGTCAAAAATTTCATCCATCCTTCATCACATTTCATCCTTCACTTCACCAAACTTTTCAAACTTTTTAACATGCTAACACTTTGGACTTAGACATCTATCAACCCAAACCCTAACTTAGATACTTTGTATGCAAAATGAATCCTTTTCCATGCACTTATTTAAGTTAGCTATCATTTTTGGACTAGTTTATCTTGAAGGTCACAAGTCTACCTTAAAAATTCACAAGCTCATTAACATCCTTTATCCAAACATAAACATCAAACCTATAGTCAAAAGTATTGTCCCAAAACATTTGCAAGGATCACTCCCCAAATCATTCATCTTTTCATCTCCCACTCACATCATTGCTCCAAAATGACTTAGAGTAGCCCTCTTACCTAAATTTGATTCAACGAGAGATTTTAAACATTACAAATCCCAACACAACTCTCCCACAAGTGACCCACAATTTATGGTAACAATAAGATCACAACACAAGAGAATCATGGAGAAAACCAAAGTCTCATCCACCATTGGCAATACCAACCCTCAATAATTCGATCCAAGAGGTCATTCTACCCCTTCACAATAAATCTAAAATCAAGAAGGACCTTTTGAGGTAGAAGATGTTACAAACAACCCACTTCAACTTACTAAAGATGAACTCCTTGAGTATGAACAAAATCAGCAAACTTTTCTCACGCAAAATTTAACACTAGGGTTAACCCAATCTAAGATTCAATCAACTCCATCCCTTGTGCCAAGTCAACACTTAACATCTAGTCTTCTAACTAGGATAGGAACCAACCTTAGTCTCACTTCATGTCCAGGAACCAACAAAACTATGGGTTTCCACAACACGACCATTCCATTAAACACCAACCTTCCCAAAAACACAAGTTTGACACTAACATTTGGAAAAACAATTACATTTCATGATGCCAACACAACCTCGACATCTCAAGTGCAACCATCTTCATCCATTACCAAAAATACCCCAAGTATGCCTAATGTTATGCAAGGTAATGTGAACCAAGTACCTCAAATAGGACAAAAAGTACAAGTTAACACCCTCATGCAAGTGAAACCCTTAACAAGTGGTTCCAACAACCCCATTGACACATCGAAGCAAATGGATACCCAAAATACTCAAGTTAATCCACCATCCACATCAACCCCATCTATCATTGATCCAAATCAAAACACCTTGGTTACGAATCCCATCAACAAAGGTAATACCTTGGTCACACCTCAAAAACAAGGGAACCCCCTACCCATCGGTCAAGGGAACCCTTTCAATCAGTTACAAGGTCTAAATGTTCCATTGCCATCACAATACCAAGTGGCACCAATATCATATTTCCCCTTAGTCCCCCACATCATGCAAAATCAAATAGGAACTCAATATTATATTCCTCCATCCTAATCCACCATCTTATAAGGAATGATCAACCAAGGGAACTCCCAACCTCTCATCAACAACCCACAACCCACACAAAACATCAGCACCCAAAACACGTCACAAATTTCCCAACAACTAATCGATCTTACATTGCAAGCACATGCCTTAGCTTTATAGCAAGCACAACAAGCTTATCAGCAAGCCATCCAACAATAGCAACAACTACAAGCAACCCTAGCAGTACAATAACAACAAGCAACCTTAGCAATACAACAACAAATAGCCTTAGCAACACAACAACAACAACACCAATAGGCCCTAGTGGCCCAAAAACATCAATCGACCTTAATAGCCCAACAACAACATCAATTAGCCTTAGTATCCCAACAACAACAACAAGTGGCCTTAGCATCCCAACAACAATGACAAGCACAACAAACAGCCCTAATAGCACAACAACAACAACAACAAGCCTTGTTAGCCCAACAATATGCCCAACAACAACAAGTACTCACACAAAAACAACAACAATAGGGTTTTTATTATAACCCTCAACAAAACATTTCCAATACGAACACATTAAGGACATATATGCCTCCACCACAATCACCTCCACAATATCCTACACTACCATACACACCATACAACACCTCATTATATCAAAATCCCGTGCACAATCCATCTGCCATCCCACAATACGCAACATATGTTCCTCCACCAAACCCATAAGATGATGTAGCATCACAACTTAAGGTGTTAACAAAAGAAATACAAGATATCCAAATGGGAAAAATGAAGAATCCCCATACACAACAAAACCTATGTCCATATCCATTTGATCAAAACATCGCAATGGTACCTTTTCCTCCTTGTTTTGAGGTCCCCAAATTTGATAAATATAAAGGGAGATGAAATTCTATGAACCATATCAAAGAATTCAATGTTATGTGTATGGAGTACAATGATTCTTATTTGATGCACCTCTTTCTACAAAGCTTGGTGGGCCTAGCCATCGACTGGTTTTCTCAGTTGCCTCTAGGCATCAAAACTTTCCAAGAAATCACCGATAAATTCATAGATCTCTTCTCCTTTAATCTTGATGTAGGTGTGAGCTTAGAAGAGTTGTATACTCTCAAGCAAAACAAATGAGAATCTTTCACCAATTTCTTACGATGATGGAGGCAAAGAGCTAGTAAGAGCAAGTGGCCCATTCTCAACGAGCAACAAGTGGGGATTATCATTCCAAATGTTGATCTTGATTTATCCTTCCACTTGAAGATGTAGTGCATTACCTCTTATGATGAGCTTTTCCCTAGATCCCTTAACATCGAGCGAGCTCTAAACCCACAAGGAAACACACAAGTATATAGAGACAACCACCCATCCACTAGTTCTAACAAAAAACCCCACTTTTAGGCCAAGAACAAGAATGTTACTAGTGATGGTGTTGTTGATTCAAAAGTGGTCTTAACTGCTCCTAGGAAAGAAAACACCCAAACCATAAACACACAACATGCACCACAAAGAATAAATAGTGCTCCTAAGTGACAATTCACTCCCTTATGGGAACATATGGAAGATGTTGAAAAGGTTGATACGGTCTAATCTTATCATACTCCCTAATTTCTCAAACTATCAAGAGCCACAAGTCAAAACTCGTAGCTATAGAGATGATCATTTTTGTGAATTTAACTGATACAAAGGTCATAACACACAAAAAAAAATTTACACTCAAACATCTAATAGCATACCTTATTGAACAAGGAGCCATTGATGTTGATCAAAAATATGGCAATGAAAATGTAAAAATTTACACAAACCCTATGCTTGATCATACAAAAGAAAAAGATTCAGGAAAGGCCTCAACCTCAAAAAATGTAAACCATACCCATGATACCACCGTGGGACATATTTATTTATCACAACATGACGAATCGGATACGCATAAAGATATTGTTTTAAAAAAAAGTCCAAACCCATCAATGGTGTTTAGCAATATTTCATATCATACTGACATCAAGTGGGTATCAGATTGTGATATCTCTCCCACATATGACTCAATGATTGGGTATGTTGAAGAAGCTCCAAACGAGCAAGAAATATCCCTTATTTCACCCATACCCACAAATTGTTTTGAAGAGTATTTTATCAATGATGTATCATCGACCTAAGGGTCATGTCAAGAAGAGGCTCTTGAGGATAACAAAAGATACTTTCAATCAAGTCAAGATCAAGAACCCCTATCCCTAGAGTTTCACCAAGAGCTAAGGGACATATTCCAAACCATTTTGAACTCCAAATATGTCCTCGATATCACCCCTAAGATGTTTCTTTCTAACGGACATATAGACGTTCTTCATCCAAAACAAGAGTCTCCCACTCTTGGTATTCCTACACAAGAGAAAGCAGTAGTCGATATTCTTGATTCTTACAGTGATTTTGCATCATTGACATCTTTTGAGTCAACATCAACATCTTTTAAAGTAGAAACAACAAATACAATGTCACAGAATTAGAGAAAAATTTTCATATTCCTGAGCAACAGGAACCCATAGCAATATCATGTGTTCATGACAAGTCATATTCAATGGCTATGGATCATAGGATACATTATCAAGGAAAAGGATTAGGTATTGATAATACCTTCACAACACTGGGGGCAATCCTATCTACAACAAACCTCAACATATGGGGCATGAAGGAACCTTATGATGAAAATACAATCAATGCTACAACTAGTAGTATCATGAGTTGGCATTCACCCATCAACTCATACACAAATTAGGACCAATGTAAAAAGAAGAATTCCTATCAAATTAAGGTGAAGATCATCAAAGAAAATGAAGCAGTAATGCAAAAGGGACAAAGCAAATACAAATGGATACCAAAGAAAAATAAAGAAAATCATCCCTTTAAAAATCCATTAGTCAAGGTACCATATCACGATGTGTGCACAAAAACAAGGTTAATTTTGATATCCACAAGATAGATCAGAGTTATTTAAGATTGTACCCAAGTGCTTGTATCTTAGCAAAGTAGCTTCTTCAAGCAGGATATCATTGGTATGTTATGACAATGGCCTCTACATCAGTTCCACTAGGTGGTTCAACATGAGGATAAAACTTCCAAAATATCAAAAAAATAAAAAAATCAAGAAAATAGTAAAAATAAAAATCATCCTCCAATGAAAACCACTATGGTGGCACTTTGGGCAAGTATTATAATGAAAATCTGGCAAACAGGTGTCATGAGTAGAATCAAGTGTCTATATGATCCTTCTCAGAAAGAAACATCTCATTCTTGTCATGATAAATCCAATGTTCCCTCCATCTATACAATCCAAATCCATCCATATATTCCACTTTATCTTGATGTTGAAAAATATTTGGCATATACTTCAACTCTACTCATGGAAAACTCTTGACAGGCTCTTTACCATTTTATCTCATGAAGTCTCGTAGCCTATATCTAGCATTATAAGACTTTGTTGAACTCTTTGCATATACATTTCCTATCTTGGTTTGTTCATTGATCTATGAAACATTGCTAGACACTAAGGGTAGGTTATTGCACTCTTGTTTTTGAATAACTCTTGATTCATGTCTTATATCTCACAATGTGACATCAACATCATGATCTAGGTATCATTTACCTCAAAATCTCATTGAAAATCCTAAAAACATTCATAAAACATCATCAAAATCGAAAAACATCAAAATCATGTACAATTAAAATCCAAAAACATTTGAAAAGTTGTAAATTCAAAATCCAAAATACATCAAAATCCCTAAATAGGTCAAATGTCAAAAATCCAAAAACAAAACCATATCGAACTATGGGTCTCTGAGCTTAAACGTAGGCAAGGCCATCATTGATGTTCCCTCGAGACACTCTAGGTTAGTCCTTTAGGAGTCCATAATAAACTGACAATCCATCAAGTGTTCATATCTCATCGTTAATAAGTCAAGTCATTCGAACTACGTGGTCTCTATGTGTATAATGTAGGAAAGGCTCATATTTGATAAGCCCCTGAGACCCCTAGGATAGTATTTTAGGTTAGGTTCTTGGTTGAAATATCAAAAAATCTTAAAACATTCAAAATTAGAAAAACCCAAAACATTAGAAAACATTTAAAAGACCTAAACAACATCAAATATCTTAGAGAAAAACCCTAAATAGCCTCAAATAATCTAAAAACCAAAAACATCACATAAAATCTCAAAAAGATTAAAAAAAAGCCTCAATAAATTTCAAAAACATCAAAATATTCTAGAAAATCCAAAAACATCCATCCCATTTCGTTTTCACCCACAATAAACTTCATCCATAATAATCAATCGTCATCTTCAAACTTTGGTAAAACAAGTAGAAAGCAAGTATCACAAGTCAAAAATTAAGAGCCTAAGTGTCAAAATCTAAAGTCTAGGTCATAGGTAAACAAGTCATTGGAGTTTGTATCAATGGCCTATCACACACCTCATCCTAATCAAAACATCTAATAAACATATCCTAGGATACATCCTTCCTGTGATGGATGTTGGAGCTTCTAAAATCCTGGTGGATTTTCTCATTCTCCATTGATCTGGTCTGCCTCTTTGATAAACCCTTTTCCTCATAAGTGAGTAGGGTTTAGTCTTGTGAGCCTTCAAGTGTTCTAATTTGGTGTTGACTAGCTCTGCCAATTCCTGGTCCTTTAAGTTGCTCCTTCAAGCCATTGTTTACATTCTTTTACAGACCCCTTTGGTTAGAGTACCAATTATTCAACCTACTCATTGATGTCACCAATTCCCTAAGTTGAAGTTTTAATTTTCCCAATGACTTAAGCTTAATTCATTAGTCTGCAAGGGGTCATGTCACTGGTGGCTTAGCCAAAACCTTTCATTAAATACTACTTGTGTTGTATGCAGGTTTTTCATATTTGAGGATATTGGAGAAGATCTTGATCGTACCCCACCAACTAGCAGACTTAAGGTGTCGGCCAGTTATTTGGCATGAGGTTAGTGAAGAGTGGACATGTGTCCCATATGGGATGTAGGGCCCAACCTCCATTATTGCGCTTGTGGCTCGTCAAAATCTGGAATGAATCTCTATCGTTCCCCACTAGCTCACAAGGGAAAGATGAAGGCTGGTTACAAGCCATGGGGTCAACAAGATTGTGACACATGGCTCCAGCCTTTCAGTTTCAAGATGCATAGGGCCCGTCAACACAGTAGTTGGTGTCCAAGATAGATTCATGTTATTGGTCAAAGGTAGGACAACAATGCTTCATTGGATTTCAAACCTAGTCAACCTGAGATGAACTGTTTGATATGCCAATGATTTAGGAGATCAACAAGCAATATTCAAAGTTGGAAAATGGTACATGGTAGCCATTTTATTCTGCAATGGGTGAAGCATTAATGAATTATTCCTTGCTTGTTCAATCACGTCGACCTAAATCCATGTGAAGATGTAGTTGTTGGCAATCATGAAGGGTGATCCACAGATTCTCATGCAACTCAAGTAAAATGGTGACAGTACATACACCACCAAATTTCCATGTTTGAGTGTGTTCTTTTACCAAACATTGATGAAGGTTTTCATTACCTCACACAATAAATATAGGAGAAATTAACTACTAATTGTGTCATTCATTTAGCAGTTAGAAAACTTTGTGAGTCGAGTCTGATCAAATTTGAGTGCTTGTCTGACAAGAGAAGATAAGTAATCCAATGAGAAGGTATATTCATTTGAGCTCGCAAAAGCTTTGTCCTACTATTCAAGAAGGTGCTTCACTCGACAAGCCCAGGCTTGTGCCCACCAGATGCAATAGAAGATTGCATTTCCAGGACGTTGCTACTCAACCAGTAGATGACAAATCCAAGCAGTCGGTGCACTCTGCTACAAGTGTCGACAGGAAAATAAGGTATGGGCGTGGCTCCTTCGGGTGTCAAAATTCACCCATTGATCTCACAGAAAGCCAATCAGAAATTGAGACTGAAACAGACCCCAGTTATCAACAATATGTCTCAACTCTGGGAAAAACTCTAGCCCCGGGTGAAGAGGTCATGTATATCCCTCCACTGGCTATTAGAACTCCAAGTGGGTGGACTGGTACTATGATGCATGCAGGAAAGGACGAGGAGGAAGTTGAGGTTTCATCTCCCTCTCTAGCAACAACTTGGAGAGAGCATGTATACCAAGGTCTGGGTGTTGGTAAAGGCAAGGTGGTTGGTCGGTAAGGAATTGCCATGTGGGATGGAAAATTTTTGTTGTGATGTGTTGCTGCAGTGGGTAGTTTCTTCTCCAGTGTACATGACAATTAATTTTTGGGTTTGGTATTGAATGTGTGCCCTCATAGAAATGAAGATTCTCGGTTTGTTACGGTGTGGATGGCGATAGGGGAATTTTGGCAGCACTTTTGGTTTCCCATTTTTTATGACAGTTATAACTTTGGATCTCCCCATTTGCACCATGTACTTGCAGAATTAACACATGGGGGATTTCGAAATGCAATTGAAATGATTGATGAAATGAAAATTTTGTATTTGACATGCATTTGGGCCTGAAGCTTGTCGCTCCCTTATTCTATAAAAGGGAAGCCATGGCTCATTTGCAAAGGATAGAAAAATTTTGGCAAGGTTTTGAGTCGAATGTATATGGGTAGATAGGAATAGAATAGATTGTCGAATTTGATCTTATGAATGAACTCATGCAATTCTCTTAAATTGTTATGCAGATATGACTTAAAATACAAGAAAATATATAATTTTGATATATTTTCTCTCCTTCTGCAAGTTTAAGTGAATTTTGAATGAAATATTAATGATATTTCCATTCTACTTTGAACATTTATTCAAATGCATGTCTTTGTGCTTTTTTTTGTTTCAAGTGGTCAATTAAAATACTTAAATGGGGTCATGAATTACATTTATTTGCAAAGGATTTGATAAGTAGTAATGCATCAGAACAATTAAGCTCCATAATGCAAAGTTATTGTGAGAGTAGTCCATTCCATTGAATTCTTGGGTCATCTTTGTTTTACTAGTTCTTGTATGTGTGACTCCATTTGCCCAATAAATAGGGTACTAATCCATTCCTTAATGATTTACCTAAAGGTCTAATCAAACAATTATCTAGCGACCAACCTAAAATTCAAGATTTAAATTCATTTAAAATTCATTGATCTCAAAGTGTGTATGTATCAATTCTCACTAAGGATGTATTCATTTTGATGAATGGGTAGCAAGTTACTTAGAAACAAGCCAATTTCATAGTAATTGTTGCAGAACTATCCTTCATCCAAATTGATCTATGTAAATGATGTGTTTTGCAAAGAAAAACCTCAAATGAACACACTAGGAATACCATCATTGGTCCCACAGAGCCTAAAGTGTAGAAGATCTCAGTCATTGACTAGATCTTATTAGTTGTTCATTCATTACAAGAGTCTTCAGTAAAGGAATTGCTATTCCTTAGAGATTTCTTAGGTGTAGTGGAAAACACCAACAATGGACATCAACATCAAAAATCACCTTAGCTAGGTTAAAACTAGCAAGAGATATAGATAACACTAACCATTTGTCTTTAATCTTTTCTTATGATTTATCTCAATGACCCATTCTGAGGACCTCTCGATGATGTCTCAATAATTTAGGGAGAAAGGAATGGGGAATCGATCATTATCTTTTGTTTTTTGTGCTTGTGGGTATTCTTATAAAATAATCTTGGTGCATACTTGCTTAGTTGTGTGTAGGGAAGTTGTTTGGAGTAGATTGTTGACTAAATTGTATATGTTTTGGTCTAATATATTCTAAGCTACTAAACTACATTCCGACAAGGTTTTCGTATGCCAAGGTGCAAACAAGAACTATCCTATCTATTTGTAGAGTCAAAGTCCATTACACTAGATACAATGCCATCATGGTTATCAATACCATGATGCATCGTATCTATGTATTATATCAAACATAAGGAATGACGAAAAATACCAATCCCAAGATATGATAAAATTATCACTCTCATCACCATGTGTAATAAAGTCTCAGTGGATCATGAACTTGTTGGACTTTTTTCAAAATCGATGGTCAAATCATTCATCTTTTTCTTCTTTCTTCTTTCCACACTATCCTGGTATCGTAACAGTCAGCAAAAAAAATCATCATAACATCCATATATACATCCACATACATACATCATCATGACATCATAAATTGCATGAGAAAAGTACACAAAATGAAATGCATCCATCCATACATCCTACATAAGCATATCATATCATAACATCCATCCCATAACATATCATAGAAAGATACTAAAAAAGAAGGTAACATATCCATTGCATTGCATCCATCTCATATACATTACATCATAGATCATCATCGCTATCACATATCACATAAATAAAAGAAGTGCATCCATCACATTTGCATCCATATATAATCATAATGCATAAACATAACATCACATCATACCATTTTCATCCATACATTCATAGAGCATAAAATAAAGGTACATGACATCATGAATCCATATCATCTTGTATATATCAAAAAATGATTGTCATGGTACAATATTTGAATCGATGTGTATGAATATCATCAAAATGTACAATATGCAAGAGGCTATCAAAAATGAGCCTATGAATGTATGCATAAACAATCAAGCTATACAAAAAGGTGTTTGCAAAATCAAAGGAGGTATATCCCTGGTTGCCTTTGTCCCCATCTCCTGGCTGATCTGGTTGTCTAATAGAGGTGGAAGCACTTGGTTGTACCTAGCTATGGTGCTCAAAATCAGGTTGCTTGTGGCAGGGAGGGACATCTTTGTAATACAAGGTCCACCGGTATGCCACCTCCTCCCTCACTATCTCATACAACTGTGTAGACATTGTTTGGCCAACGAGACCCTGTGCCTACTAAGACTATTGTTGAGACATAGCCTCTAATTGTTGTTGTTGACTAACCTCCTATGCTAACTAAACATCTAAGGTCTGTGTGAGCTAGTTCTCATGATCCCTCTCTGTTGTAAGCTCTACAACCTGCTACCGAGCCTAATATCGCTCAACTATCACAACCTATAGTTGTTGCTACAAATGTTGTATCTATACATCTCGAGGATCTGGCCTCAGTGGTGGTGGTTGTACAGGTGGCTGCTAGTGTAGTGGGGGTGCACCAGAGACCTATCCATCATGATTTTCTCCATCTTAGCCATCTTTTCCTCTACCCTACCCTCTACCTTTCCTATCATGCTACTGACCTTGTCCTCTACCTACTTCCCTCCCTCTTAGCCTCCCTTGTGGAGGTATGCTCGTTGGATATGTAAGTCAGGGAGGGGGTACAAACCAAGCATCATATGCAAGCATCGTTTGAGCATCGAACTACCCCTAATCATAGGCCCATGGCCTAGAAACCAGTTGTCTAAAACCCTCAACAACCTCATGAGGTGGTATTGTGGGCCCCCAAGTAACCTCTTGAGTTGATCTAGAAAAAACATAAGTGTATTGATCATTGTACCAATCCTACCTCTTGCCAAACTATCCGGCTACCCTATTTGATAGGTACCACTTGATCATTGTATTCTCTTGACATTGCATATAGTGGGTCTGGTGAGAAAAGAAGAGTTGATGCACATCATCATACCAAGGTGGCATCTATATCCATGGCCACCATCAGAACACTATCACCATCGATCACTCTCCTCTAATAAGGAATATCAAGTTGGCATGTATGTTGTTGAGTGATAGCCCCTCATTACCTCCAAATGACTGGATCATTTGGCTCTACATCAACCATGTGGACAATCGGTTGGAGCACGACAATGTGCTTCCATGCCCATATGTGCAAAAGTGTGACTCTTGCACCAATCGCCATCATAGTACACAAGTTGATGCATATCATGATAAAGAGAGGCCAACATGTTAAAGAGAGGCCAATATCATTGGCCCCCATTCATATTAAGTCTACCTAAAAAGCATCTGTTGCCAAGCCAGCTCCCATTTGGGGTTGAATCCTCTGCTCCATCGATCTGAGACAACAAACCCCACAAACACTGCAACAACTATCAATCTGAAGGTCAACAAGTGCCCTTCGTATATCTCCAAGTCAATCTATGAGTTGCCAAGGACAATAGTGTCTTGGCCAATAACCTTGTGGTAAGCATCATATCTCGCATCAGTGTCATAGATCACCCGCTCTCCATGTATCGACAATCGCAAAATTTGCCATACATCCTCTAATGTGATTGTCACCTCACTAGTGGGTAAGTGAAACGATGAGGTCTCGCTATACCATGGCTCACATAATGCTATCATCATCGCTAGATGAGTCCTCACAATGGGCATGTATGCAACGTACCACAATCCAATCTCCCTGAGGTGCTCCTATTGAAGTTTAGATAAATCATACAATAAGGAAAGCACAGTGGGTTGGTGCTTGCGGGACATCAAAGGTTGGATAACCTCCTACACCCACAAAGCACACGACATCAAATCTTGCTAAAATTGGCTAAGTTTGGAGTTTTTTAACCCCCAAAAGGACAAAGGCATTTCCATTTACGAAGGCATCACCATAATGAAAATTATGAACATCAACGCCCAGTTCATTCAAATTCTAAATTGCGACTAGCATTGCTATTTACAAGGGCATCACCATTTGAAACCTGTAAACCCTAATCATAAATTGCAAATCAAGCAGATGCGTCGCTATTTACACTCACATTGTAATTTGAAATCTGGAAACCTAATTTTAAATCGCAAAGTGTGTCACCATTCACAATGGTGTTGCTAAAATGAAAAAGTGTCGCTGAAACTCTAAATAGTGTTGCAATACAGCGATGCCAAACTAGACCAAATTTCAAAGACTAATAAATGCACCAAAGTGCAGCAATTCTATCAAGTGTGAATGTACAAATGACTTGAAAATGACCCTTCATCACCTATTTAAGCCTAAAACTTAGGGTTTTTTGCCCTAATTTGAGCCAAAAGCTAGGGTTTTGACCTATTTTACCTATTTTTGACCTGTACAACCTATTTTGGGCCATTTTTTGTGTTTCTAAGGCCATTTTTGGCATCTCAGGGCATGTTTTGGCACCTAAACTTATGTTTTATCTTTGTCAAGAAATCAACCCAAAATTCAAAATTTTTGCCTGATTTCTCGAGGGGGTAGGGAACCATCTTATTCCTTCTGTTGGGGCAACAATGAGGCATCCATAAAATTAGAATTTTTATTTTTTTATCTGAGCATCAATTTTTAATTTGAAAAGTGTCAGTATTTGAACCAATGTAATAGGTACCTTGCTTCAAAGAGGGGAAAAATGTAAACACTTAAAAATGTCTTGAATGATATCATACACTCAAATCTAATATACTAACACCATTTCATCCTATAACCCATCCTCTTTTCGCTTAATTGATTAAATTAGCCTAGCTATTTAATTAATTGCATCATTTCATCTATTAATCTAATTGACCTAAATAGGTTAATTTCACCCCCTCTTGCACTAACCCTTTGTCCTATTAAAATGGATAAATCAAATTATCTAATTTAATTCCTAATTCCTCTTATTTAATTAAATAACCCTAAGTTATTTAATTAAATATCATTTCACATCCCCCTTTTCATTAAATCATTTATTTAATGAATATCATATAATTCCCCTAATTTGCATTATTCAAACATTGTTTTAATTATCAAATTACTAATTAAATCTAATTCTCCCACGTGCAAGGGAATATTCCTTGAGAATATTCCTCTTTTGCACATTCCTCCAAAAAGGAATATTCTCATGGAATATTCCTTCCCCTTTGCACATTAAATTGTGGTTTTAATTAACTAAATGCTAATTTTCCTCCAAAAGGGAATATTCTCATAGAATATTCTTTCCCTTTGTACTCATTTGAAAAGGGGAATATTTCTTTTTTGAAACAAACTTTTAAAAAGACTTCTTGTGCAAGTTTTGAAAGTGTGTTTGTTTGGATGAATGTAAGCCCTTGACTAAATATCATCTTGCATCCTCAACCCTTGACGAGAATCCATGATCCATACCTCCATCTTCCTTCCATTATGACTGTTGATTGATCCTTTTGATCTTGGCCATCAGTTTCATTTTTCCTATTCTATAAACAAAGCTTACATCTATTGAATAGGGATCCATCTTTTAATAGTAAACTTATGTTGTTAAAATCACTCTCATCTTGCACTCATATTTTATGTTTTGAAAGCATTTTAGATCATTTTACATGCATATTCTTAGAACATCCATTAATGGCTTCCATGGTAACTTAGTTGCATCTATTTAGTGTATTTTGAAATTAGGGTTTTAATCTTTCGAATCTTGCATACATTTAGAATATCTTTGCATACACTCACATTGATCATCTCATCATATATCATGTTAATTTAGCTTTTAAATCATGTTTTCATACACATCTCTAATCGGTTTCATCAATTCTCTTCAATAGAATCGATTGAAACAAGCTCATTATCCAAGGGATTGGGAAAGGGTCACCATTTCACATCAATGTGACACCACCACCCCCCCCCAATAGGATAAGTTTTAATGGATTAGAATAGATATTTATGAAGCTTTCATATTTTAATATGTTAGTTTTAATAGCTTCTTAGCTTAGTTTACATTGAATGATCTTATTAGGACTGATGCATAGTGGCTTAAATATGCTTTGAATCCTCATGGATCAAGTGTAGTTAACGTATACTACATCGTTGATCACACAAGAAATACATTTGGGTTAAGAGATTGGGTTCTAATATTGGTTTTGATGCAGGACATATTAGTATTCATTGTGACAGTCAGAATGTCATTTTCTTAGTAAAGAATCTTACTTTCCATACCAAAACAAAACACATTGATGTTCGATTTCATTTTGTTTGTGATATGGTGAAAGATGGAAAGGTGAAGTTGGATAAGGTTGATACTTTGGTGAATTTTGTAGATACATTGATAAATCTAGTGAGCACTTATAAGTTTAGATGGTGTTCGAAGTCTATGGACCTCACAACCTCTAGTAATTAAATCCTATTTTTTGTTAGCTCTTCAAAGGTGTTTGAAAAGTGGGAGAATGTTAGGAAAAATAAGGTGTCTCAACCTTTGATTATTCTTGGCATGTTTAATTATTTAATGTTTAAATTATATTTAATAATTATCACATATTGATTTATGAGTTACAACTTGTAGTTTATATTTATGAGGAGGAATCAAGTTCAAAGTTATCGTTTATAGGTGGATTTTTTCATGAAGGACATTTTTTTCATGTTGAGTTTGCATGGAATGTGAGCTTTTAAGGTATAGCCATATTTTGGCAGGTGTAGGTTTTTTATGTGCAGGTTTTGTGACAATTGGTAATTGCAATATTGCATGTGGTAACATGTGGAAACTTATTGTTATGCATGTCTAGTGGTTTTGGCACTTTCCATATTGCATCTTCAACGTTTGGCATTTGATTTTAGAAATTTCCAATTAATGCATTGTAAGCTCCTATATATTGAGAACTTATATTTTGGAGTTGTAGATTTTTGTTTTGTTGAAGTATCATTATGCTACCAAAATTACTTCAGAATTGGGAAGAAGCGTGAAGAATCCTACAAGAGAGTAGCTCTACAATTATATTGTAACTTGTTTTTTATTGCTAAATAATATAACTGAGTTGTGTTTTGGAGTGTGAGGTTTTTCTCCTGAAAGGGTTTTCCCCACATAAATTATGTGTTATGTTTTTCATTGTTTTATCTATTTTTGATATGTATGTGCATGTAATGTTGTAACAGTGTTAAGGTAAATTTTAAAAAATTACAACTACTCTCTTGCTTAGATTGGTATAGGAAGCATATTCTATGCACTTGGATTCCTTTCAAAGAGGTGATTAGGAAGTTGAAAAATCACCAATCAAGGCCAAGTGGCATTAGATAATGAAAGTGTCTAAATGATGAAGTATTAGTTTTGGGGTTCTACCTTGGGTCTAGGGTATGGCCATTAGTCCATATGTCATACATAGGCCCTTGGGTTCATTATCATAGAAATTAGAGAAGATGATAATACCTACAAACATTGTACCAAGTGGGAAATTCAGTTCCTAAAAGCCATAACAAGTGGTGATCCTATAGCAAGTGTCAGTTGGTCCTTTAGTGTGGAGGTGGAGAGTTCAAATTTAGATGTTATTGAAAAATAGGCATGATTATTTTTATTGAAATAGTATATATTAATATTAGCCATTACAACTAATAATAGCTCATTCTAAAAATTATGTATTTACCATGATATTGGCCCTAATTTGGAGTAGCCTTAAATTGATAATATTTAAGAATTTTTAAATATGGGTATGGCTTCTTTAAACTATTTTTACTGATAAAAAAAGTATATTCATAATTTACTCTTAATTTGAAGTCTAATATTTATCAAAATAAAAATATACCAAGTCACATTATATGAACTAACTAAAAACTGTAAAATATAACCTAAAATTGAAAAATATCTAGATACTTTAAAATACATTTTAAAAATATATGTATAATATATTTTGACAAATAAATGTGGAGAGGGCCTAATCACATTTGATTATACCAAAAAAAAAAATGAAAAACTAGAGGTGTGTGTGGTTATTCTCTATATGATCATTTACATTCTAGCATAGTATGTCATCTATTGAACCTTATGATCTATGCATTCTAAAGCAACCAATTGGGCACATTGATATCATTTTGTCTAGCATTAGTAATCAAACCCTTCTAAAAAATACGTGTATCTCCTCCTATGCAAAAAATGGTTCATGTGTTTATCATTTTTGGTAAGGAGTCTTGACATCTATATATAATGCCTTCCTGGAAAAAAAGTCTAATTATGTCACCTTATATATATGTTGTTTGATGTGAAACTTTACATCTTAACTTAGAAACTAAGTGTGGCCAACCAATTGGTTTGGTTCCTTTGAGAAACTTGGCACCATCTGTAGAGAAGTTCTAGATATCAATGTTTGTTTCATTCCAAGCTAAACTAGTCACTAGTAGTGTCTCCAAGTTCCTCACAAGAACCAAAATATTAGCTACTTTTTGGCTACCTCCACATTTTCTAGGCATGCATCAAGAATATTTTTCTTTTTCTAAAAATCTAGGTAAGCCCCACAAAATTTATTCCTAGTTTGAGACTACCAAATCTAGAAGCTAGATAGAGCTCAACTTGTTTCATCTCTATCACCAAGGTAAAAAATATATTTCTCCTAGATCTATATGTACCTCTATTTTTAGATAACATTTATGTTTAGCACCTATTTCCCTTAATTCTACGACATCCAAATCCTCCTCCAATCCCAATTAATATTTAGGTCTAATATAAATCAAGACAAGTGCTCTAATTAGATTGTGGTCTCATAGTAGATATTGCACTCAAAAAACAAACTTGATGGAAATATTTGAATTAACCGTATCCATGTCACTAAATTCCGTGTATTTATCCCTCAATACCAATTTAGTGGGCTCCATGTGAATGTTCCAATTTGGAAAAAAATGTGCATTCATATTTTGGTGTTTCATCTCATGCAATTTTAAGTGTAATTTCACTCCTTCCATATCCCTAAAGTAGAAGAATGTGGTGTCAAGAAGGGGGTGAGGTCTACTATAATAGATGATGAAGATCACTATGAAATTTATATTACTAAAAAGCTTAAGCCACCTTCTCACTTAAAATATTTACTATTAAGGGTTCTAAAAGAGTACTTGTCCAATATGTGTCATTTTTCCTCCCATTTATTTTCATAATGAACCCTACAAAATAAATAAATACAATTTTCAAAAATTAATTAGGCGATGGATTTTGTTGTCTTATGGGATGCCACATATGGCTTCTCACATAGAAAATTTTAACTAATAATAAATGTTTTAATACATGCAATTTGATACTATAAAGTAGTAAAGTCTTTTAAATAAATTAACTAATAGCACTCTACGTGTAAGAATTAAAAAAATTATTGCAATTAATAACTTTAAAAACATATAATAGTTACCAACAATAAGGTATGCACTCTACATTAAGCTACTAGTGTCATCAATACACACTCTTGTCGACAATATTAAAAAAAATCATTTCATTATTTTAATAAATATTTCATGTGCATGAGGTTTTTTCTTCAATGTTGCAAGGGGAATCTTCTGGGGTTTGTCCCAAAATGGATTTTCATTCTGTGATTGGTTTGAAACCCTCCCTACAGGGTTCGAATATTTTTGATAATAATATTTTTTCGGTGGAACCTAAGAAATTTGTGATGGGTTCGGCAGGAGGGCCTCGAATCTTGAAGATTAACGGGTGCCTTGAAAGGTGTAAAGAGGGGCCGAATGTAGTTATTCTAACTGAGATGTTGGCAGAAGATATTGATTATTATTCACAGCATTCTCTTTATTGCAAATTCTTGGGATTGAAAATCTCGTTGCAATTTTTGGATGCCTGGGCTCAAAGGACATGGATGCCAGAGGTGGAGATGGAGATTCGCCTCTTGGAAAATAACTACTTCATGGTTACATTTGATTGCATGGCTGACCGAAATAGGGTTTTTGAAGGGGGCCTTACTTTTACAACCACATGGGCTTATATATTAAGCCATGGCATGCAGGCTTCAACTTGGCGGAGGAACTCTCGAGTCAGGTTCCAGTTTGGGTTCATCTTCCAAGGCTCCAAATTGAATGCTGGCACGAGGATGTGTTGTACTTACTAGCCTCGAGGTTGGGGAAACCTGGGGGTTCGTCACAACAAACACAATTCAAGAAGGTAATGACTTTTTCCCGATTTTGTGTGGAAATTGACTTAAGCAAGCCCTTTCCAGATTCTTTAGAAGTGAGTGCAAGAGAATATTTGTGGGTGCAACAGCTAGATTATGAGACCTTACCTTTCCGTTGTCATTTTTGTCATGAGTATGGCCACCTCTAGCGTAGATGTCCAAAGGCCAAGCCTTTGGAGGCTCAATCTTCTCAGCCTTCAGGTAATCCGCCTAGAGTGGATAAGGGCAAGGATCCCATTCAGGTTCTTGGTGGTAGGGAGGATGGCTTTACTCCCTTCAAAGGCTAAAATAGAAATAAAGGTCATAAAAGGACTTTGAAGGATAGGCAGGAGGAGGACATTTTCAATAGATTTGAGGTGTTGGACAATCTTAGTCAGTAGGAGGTGAACCCGAGGTTATTAGATTTGGATCATGGGACTTTAGATATTGAACAGCATGGCCCTTTGGTTGAGGCAATGCATTCTCTCCAATAGGAAGGGGGTACGGGAGTTCCATTCTTAGAGGAGGTTGGGAATGATCCTAGATAGGCAAGGCTCAGTTCAGAGGTGATTATAGTTTTGCAAGTTGATGGGACTTTGAACCTAGTAACAAATCGGCAGATGGGGGTTCAGGATGAGTTGGGTGGTAGTTGAGGCAATGAAAGATAGTGAGGATAAGGATCACCCCTTGCGGAAAGCAGGCTCGGAGTTGGGTAAGAATAATAAGTTGTCCTCTCAGTTGGGTATTTTGCAGAAAGATCTCAAGAAGGGGGGGCTGGAGAAAATTTATAAGCTAGGAAGGAAGAAGAATGTGGAAAAGATTAAGATGATAGGGGAGAATTTGGTGGATTCAAGGTCAATCAAGACTCTAGATTCACATTTCTCGAGCCCCCTTAAATGATAGTTCTCTCTTGGAATGTTCGGGGCTTGAACAATGGCCCTAGACAAAAAGTTGTTCAGGATTTGATTAGGTGTCATTCACCTGATGTTCTTTTTCTGCAGGAGACTAATCTCTCTGTGGAGGGTATGATGGACTTAGTGCCCAAGTTATGGAGGAATGGTGAATGCCAATGGATAGGTGCTTAGAGGTCTTCTAGAGGGGTGGCTTGTTTATAGAACCCGCAAAAGATTTTCCCCCAATGGTGGGTGTCTTTTTAGTCCTCCCTATCTATGGTGGCTTCTTGTTTTATGTTAGAGGAAATTGCTCTCTTCTCCAATGTGTATGCACTTGTGGAGTTGTAGGGAAAGCAACTCTTGTGGTCCAATATTCGTTTAGTCTGTAGCTTGTTTCCTTACCATCCTTGGATTATTGGAGGTGATTTTAATGCTATCACGGAGCTTGCAAAGAAGCGGGGTGGTACTGCAAGGCTGGAGGCTTCTGCATTGTTACTCTGAGACAATATCTTTGCTCTGAATATGGTGGATATCAAGCCAAAAAATGGCCTTTTTACTTGGAATAATAGGAGAACTGGGGATGCTTTTATTTCAGAAAGACTTGATAGATTTTTGGTGTCTAGTTTTTGGTTGGGGGATAGGTGGGTGACTAGATTTGAAATATTGGATGGTCGAGGTTTTGACCATTGGCCAATTAAGTTGATGGCTAAAGTGCCTCAATGATGTGCTAGACAGACTTTTAAGTTCCAAATCATGTGGCTCAGGGATGAATCTCTTCATGATATGCTTCCTGGCTGGTGGGATCTTGGGAAGCTAGCTTATGGCACTACTATGTACTCTTTCTCAAAGAGGCTCCAGTATGTTAAATACAAGTTGAAAAGATGGAATAGGCAACATTTTGGTAATTTGTTTCATGAAAGACAAAAAGCTCAGGATAATCTGGACCTAATTACTAGGCTGATTCGTGATCAAGGCCTCATGGAGGAGTTGAGTTTGTTAGAGGTTGTTGCAACAAAAGAGGTTGAGGAATGGGAGTTAAGAGAAGAAATTTTTTGGAAACAAAAATCTCGTATTGAATGGCTTCAAGCTAGTGATAGGATTACTTCATTTTTTCACAACTCAGTTAAAGATTAGAGGCAAGGTAATTTTATTTCTTCTCTCTTGTTGTCTGATGGGGAAACTTTGTCCTCTTTTGCTTCTATTTCTGCTAAATGCATTCGGTATTTCTCTACATTATTTTCTAAGGATTCGCCTCCAGCGAAGGAGGATGAAGCAAGGATTCTAGATTGTATCCCACAGTTGGTGTCTAATGAAATGAATGAATCGTTGCTTTCTCCTATTACCTTGTCGGAGCTTGAGAGTGTTGTGCTCTAGATGAAGAAAGGTAAAGCCCCTGGGCCTGATGGATTCCTAGTTGAATTTTTTTAGGAGTTCTAGGAGGTGGTTAAGTTGGACCTCTTAGAGCTTGTTCAGGAATCCCTCATGAATAAAAAAATGTTGAAGTCTCTGAATGCAACTTTTTTAGCTCTCATTCCAAAGAAGGAGGGGGCTAATTCTTTGGATCTTTTTAGGCCTATTGTGCTATGTAATGTTGTTTATAAGATTATTACTAAGTTGATTGTCGAAAGGCTGAAACCTTGGCTTGGTGGGTTAATCTCTGAGGAGCAGGGGGGTTTTGTTCCTGGAAGACAGATCATGGATGGTGTTGTTATTGCTTCTAAGACCATCCATTCAGCATATGATCAAGTTAAATGGAACTTTTTGTTTAAGATTCTTGAAGCTTTTGGCTTTGCTAGTGGTTGGATTGAATGGGTCAGGAGTTGTGTTACTTCTTCATCCTTTTCGGTGCTTATCAATGGTGAGCCCACATAGTTGTTTGGTGCTTCTAGAGGCCTCAGACAAGGAGATCCTTTGTCTCCGTACTTATTCATCCTTCTTATGGAAGGCTTGGGAAGCCTCATTTGTGCTTAGGTTGCCAGTGGCTTGATTTATGGTTGGATTTTGGGAAATGATATTCCCCCTCAGTCTCATATTTAGTTTGTGGATGATACTGCCTTGATGGGGAGGGTGAAGGTTGAGGAGGCTCTCAACTGGCGTAGTTTGTTGGACAGCTACATGGTAGCCTCAGGGCAGCACATTAATGAGGGGAAATCCTTCATCTACTTCTTCCACACTCCTAAGGCTATCCAAAGGAGAATAGCTGGTATTCTTCATTTCCAGATCAGTTCACTTCCTTTTTCCTATCTTGGTATCCCTCTTGCCATTCGTTCTCTCCCTAAAAGGTTTTGGCAAGAGACTCTTGACAAGTTTTGAAGATTGGTCAACCATTGGACTTGTAGGTGGCTCTCTTCAACAGGTAGAGTGACTCTTCTAAATTCGATGGTCCAGGCTCTCCCTCTTTATAGGTGCTTTGTTCTTTCTGCTCCATCAAGTTTTATTAAAGATTTCGATAGATTGTCTTATCAATTTTTGTGGTCTGGCAACCTTCTTCATAGAAAATGGAGCTTGGTGAAGTGGGATGTTGTTTCTAGGCCAAAGTAGGAGGGGGGTCTTGGTCTACGATAGACGGATTTGAATGGGCAGGCCTTGGCTGCTAAGTTGTATTGGTGTTGGTGTTCACAAAAACATATATGGTGGGCTAAAATTCTTACCTTCAAATATATGGGGGTGGTGGAAAGTGTTGGAAATAGGATGCCAATTAAATGGCATCCTATTTCCAACATTCTCCCACTTGACATTATACATTGCAATTATTCTAAATAAGGAATAATAAAAAAAGTACAAGACTCAAGGCCAATGGCCTTCTTGCACCAACTAATCAAACCATGCTAACTTCAAATGCAACTTGCATAATCATGAAGCTTCCAAGCAAATGATTAAAACCAAGAGAACTTATCTGTATGGTTTCATAAGACAATTTGTAACATTAATTAAAGTGTTAACTTTCTCAATTAATACCTTCCCATTACCAACCAAACCAATACCTTTCCCAAGTCTTTGTATCCAAACCCCCAGTTCAGAATCAGTTTAGTTTAGTTCAGTTTAGTTCAGTTATGGTTCAATTATCTTCAATTGCATGCAAGTGCATGTTGCATGCATGTTGGTTATTTTGAGTTGCATGTAGTTAGCTTCAGTTAACTTGGAATGCATGGCTAATAACTTGAGTTGTATAACAGATAACAGGGACTACCTCTAGTTAACAGGGGATGACCATTCTTGCATGAATGGTGTTGAGTAAATGTTTCAGTTAACTATAAATCACTTGGATCCAACTTGGGCGCCCAAGATGCTTTATTGGATTTACCTCTCATGCATGAGAAGATATTTCTGAAGGCTCAATTAAGCAGGATTACTTAAGGGCGCCAACTTTGAGGAAGAGCTTTGGATTTATCACCAAAGTGAAGGATGAGTTGTAGCTTCAGTTTGGGATGCCCAAATGGATGGAGCACATGTTTTAGCATTGTTATTCACAAGATAACTCTATTTGCATGAGATATGGCATACCTTTTAGGGATAGGTCTTGTGTATTGTAATTGTAACTCATGTTGAGTTTACAAAGTTGATTAAAGCCTATATATCTCAAGCAAGTTGAATAGAGTTGTGAGAGTTTATATTGTAGGTTGTGAAGAAGATTGGTGAAGATAGAAGAAGCATTCTTAAGCAAGAATTGGAGCTATTGTAATTCAGAGATTGAATAATAGAATAATTCTTGGTGGATTTTTTTCCCGAAAGGGTTTCTCCACGATACATCTTGTGTGATCTTTCTAATATCCTATCTAGTTCTTCTATCAACTTCTCTCTACATTCTACAACAGTAAAATGGATTAATCAAGATAATCACCCACAAAGAATACATGTAACAAAGAAAGAGCTTACTTAGATCAGCAATATTAAAGTTTTACAAAGTATTAAGCTAAGAAAACACCTCATTTTTCAATAGAAAGTAGGGAGGTTGTTAGATTCAGTATGGAGGGGAAGGGTTCTATGATCTGGAGTACCCTCAAATGGGGTGCCAAGCTTGTTAAACAGGTACTTTTTTGGATTTGTAATGGGGGTCGGGATGCTCTCTTCTGGCATGATTCCTGGGATGGGCACCCCCCATTGTGTTTTCTCATCCCCACCTCCAAGACTTGTGCTAGATTTTCGAGGAGGCAGGTTGGTGTCATGTCACAGACTTCAAATCTCAACAATCATTGGGTTATATTTCTATGTCCAGGTGGAAGGACCCTTTGGAATAGCCTCTTGGAGGTGTTATGGAGGATCGTCAAGAGCTTGCTAAGATTTTATCAAATTGTGCATGCAATTCTCTCCATGGGAGTAATGTGCTTGCTTGGGGACCTAATTTGAAAGGAAAAATCTTGTTTGCCTTTGGTTATCAAGTTTTGGATAAGAAAGTTTTTGGGAGATCTAAGGTTTCTTGGTGGAAGCATGTTTGGAATAAATTTTCTTGGACTAAGTGTAATTTTTTCTCTTGGCTCATGGTCCAAGGTAAGTATCTTACTTGGGACAATCTTTGGAAATGAGGGTTCCAAGGCCCTTCCATTTGTATTATATGTGGTCAGCATGAAGAATGCTTCTTGCATCTCTTTTTTTAGTGTTATTTTGTTAAGACTATCTGGCATCACTAGTGGAATCTCTGGAGTTTACTGTGTTGCCATGTCTCTTCTTTGGAGAATTTTTGGAGGAGACAGGGATCATCTCCTACCACAACCTCTTTTCTTAAAATTGCTTGGAGCATTGGCCCTAGTTTGATTGTTTGGAAAATTTGGTTGGAGCCTAATAGATGAATTTTCTTGGATAAAAAATTGATTGTGGGGCAACTTTGGAGGCAAATCCTTGGGGCTCTGTAGGAGACTTTGACTGCAAAGTGTGACTTTTCTATGTCGATTGATCCTGGGGACTTGGGTGTAGTTAATGCCCTGGGTCTTGTTGCAAGGGATGGGAATATTTTGAGCAAAGTGCATCGTAGGCATGGGCATGAAAGGGTTGCTCATGATGGCTTTTGGTGTTCGCCTACTCTAGGGGAGCTAAAAATCAATACGGATGGGTTGTCTAGGGGTAATCCTAGGCATGTTGGGGTTGTTGGTGTTGGTAGAGATAGCTTAGGAGTGGTGGTTTTTTTCTTTTCTATGTATCATGGTTTGCAAACTAATAATCTCATGGAGGCAAGTGCTATTCTTATGGCGATTGAGCATATGGTTGGCCTTGGGTGGCGAAAAATTGTTTGTGAGTCTAATTCTTAGGTGGTTATTGATATGTTGAATAAGCGAAATTTGGAGGATGTGAATTGGTAGCTAGTTGTGGTTGTCAAGCAGATTATTTCTTTGTGCTCTACTTTGGAGTCCATTGTTTTCTACCATATTCCGCGAGAGTCGAATAGGGTGGCTGATGGGCTAGCTAGATGGGTGACGGAGAGGACTGATTCTTGGTATGTGGATGATTGGGGCAATCTTCCTAATGACATGGCCCCTGTTCTTGAGGAATGGGTTGTTGAGGATATGAGGTGCTTCTTGGGGGTGAATTAATTCTTGTGTTGTTGGGCCCCTTGTGGGTTTATTTCTTCGGACTTTGTAATGTTGTTTTGATTCAATAAAGTTTTTACCCTCTTTTATATATATCATGTGCATGAGATGTCAAGACGATCTTTTGCAATAAATTAATAATGTATTAACTTTTGATGGAACCCATAATACATGTCATTGGTGGCTGACACTTGTCTATTCACTAGCTTATTTAAGAACTTTTATCTCAAATGTATGAGTGTCAAATATTCTTCACAAAATACAACTTAAGTTGTTGACCATCCTTCATCTTATGATATAGAATTCATCAAACAAATTAATATGTATCCTTATATGTCATAATATTTTCATCATCCACATTATATAATATTTTTAACCTAGTCAATAATTCACCAAATAAGCTATTTTATTTCTTGAAAGCAATCGATAATTTGAAATTAACTTTTATGAAACTATCTTAATTTAATAAAATAAATAAATTTATTGACAAATATACACAAATTCACTATAGATTTTTAAAAAAGTATTGATTTACTACAAAAATTAATATCCCAACAAGATTGATCAAGATTTTATGTAATTTTTAATTTAAAACTATCACTATATAATATATTATATAATAATTATTTTAAAATATAACATTTTCAATCCACTCCAAGAAAAATTGATTGAAGATGGAGATGACTCGCCCACTTCCATTTTGACCTAAATCCATGTAACCTCACACAGTTTATTAATAAACCAACACAACTATAGAACTTTTTCATTCCTTCATATGTTCACATGTAGGGTAAGGTTTTTCCTAGCTTAGAGTGGGGAAAAAACTTTTAAAATATTAAGTTGTTTTTGAAAAAATAATACAATTATATTATTTATTTATAAAAAGATATTAAGTAATGAAAATTTAAACAAATGAATTATAAGAGGTTTAAAAAGTATAGAAGAATTTTGAAATATTATTGAGTCATAGAAACTAGTTATTTTATTGGTCATTTCGAAAAAAATGATTAGATGAATGTAAAAATAACTTTGTCAAAAGAATTAATAAGATGTACACATTCACATTATTCCCTTTCACATAGGAATATATTTGTAATGGAAGTCTTACAAAATTAACCATAATCATAGGGGTATATTCTTTGGAAAAGAATATTTATCTTTCTTTAATAATTCAACCCCAAAAAAACTATTCCAATCACTCCATGTGCCACGAGAATTGACAAGTGTTGTCTTGATGTTCTAGCATTTACTTATTGTATTTATTGAAATTAGAAAATCACATATTAAAACATTCTAAGTATTTAGAAAAAATTAACACAATAAAACTATTCATTTGCCAAAAAATGTACAACAACCATTGAAATTTTAAATAAATAAATTACAAAAGTTTCAAATTTGTTGAAAATTTAAAATATTATTGATATGAGTCTAAACATTTGCAATTTTAAAAATGTCAACATCTCATTGATCATTATGATAAAAAAATATAAAGTAGATGAATGCATATGTAACTTGTGTTTGGTGACTAATAAGATGTACACCCACATTATTCCTTTTCACATTAGGACATATTCTTGTAATGGGTTTCTTTCAAACTTGACTATAATCCTAGGAGTATATTCTTTTGATGAGATTCTCAGAAATTAACACAATAGTGACATTTTCCTTGTGTGAACTCCTCAGTATTAGCAATATTACTCTTCTTTTTGTAATTCAAACCCAACAAAATTATTCCAAGCACTACATGTGCAACAACTTCTCTATAAGACCACTATTTTGTTGGGTTAGAAATCCTTTCAATTTGATCAATTGACAAAGACATTTTTCCAAATTAAAACTATTTGACTTGATCCTTTCAAATTGACTTGTTGAACATTATAAACTTATCTACTTTATTTACTTAAAAAACAAACCATTTCTCACATCCCCACACTTTAGTCAATCCGGACATTGTTAAGATTGTTCATTTTTTCTTTATTTAACTTCGACGAAAGAGACAATTTCTAGAAAAAATATGTTACTTTAAAAAGACGTTCTATTTTTTTTTAATGATTAAAATGTAAGTATATAAATAGATAGCGTAATGATTTCAAACATCTCCTAACTAATAATTAAAAAAATAATAGAATGTCTTCTAGAACCTATAGCATCTTCTTCTCTAGAAGTCCTTTTCTTCACATGACACACAAGAAACAAAAGAATAATCCTAACATGTGAAGGGGAACATGGGCTAGCAAACAAAGGGTCCCCTCATTAATCAAGTCACTTAAGGCCTTCACAACATGCTGCATAATCTTTTATAAATAAATATTCTCTTCCCCCATACATTTTTAAAAACTTAATTAAGACATTAATCCCAAGCCTTAATATTCCCCAACAAGGCACGTGGTTCCTTCACTTGTATATCACTCATTGCACGTGAACTTCAACCAACGGTCACCAATCCACCCGATTATTCCGGCGATAAATTTGACGGCCGATCTTATGTGTAAAGCAAAATCTTTAATTCCGTATATATAGTTAGGAAAGTGGTGGGTTGGCTTTTTTTTAAACGTTTGGTTTATAGAAAAGTATTATATTTAATTATAAAAATTTAATATTATAAAAGATGAGGTAGAGTTTAAACTTTATATAAATTTGACAAAATAAATCTTTTAATATTTGGCTCAATATAATAAGAGATGAGCTGAGGTTTGAGATTCCAAATAATTTTTTGATGAAATGGATATTACTAATAGATATGATATTTCTAGAATCTAAATACTTAAATTCAAATGAGAATTTTTTGTCTCAACATTCTTGATCGTATTCTATGATTCATCATTAGAATAGGGAAAAACTAAGTTAGAATAGACAAATAATTTGTGCACTCAACACTAAAGAAATGTTCCTCCCAACAAAAAATAAAATAAAATAAAAATATACCCTTCATCTTATGCAATCTAAAAAAATATTTAAATATATTTTATCCCAACAAGTTTAGTGGGTTTGATTATGGGGAAACTCTTCACATTAAACACACTTGAGTTGAAGTAGTATCAGAAAGGGTGACCACCCAAGAAGTCGTAATACTTCATCCATATAAGCATTATCTAGATACAGTTAAGTGCTAGGTGAAAATGGTCGCATGATTTGGATTCTTGTAAACCACTCACTACTCATAAATTATGTTTCGATGAAGATTGACTTGAAACTGTAAAATTGAATCCCAATAAATCATCATATTATTTGAGGTCAATGGAAACATCTTGTGAACCACTGTTCATAAATTATGTGTTGATGTATATTGACTCAAAACTACACAATTGAGTTGCAATAAATCATCACATAATTTAGTACACCATTGAAACATCTTGTGAACCACTACTAATAAATTTTGAGTCACAGAAGACTGACTCAAAACTATGCAATTAAATCTAAATAAATCTTGAAATAATTTGACAACCTAAACAAGGACCACCTACACTAAAATGAATATTTCATACACAAGGAATTACAAGTGTGATAATGAGTTAAGTGAGTTTAAATATGAGAGAAAATTCACAATTAAGTATATAACATTGGGATGGTTGACCTCCAAAGAAGTTGTAGTTATTCACTCATACGACTAACACCTAAATACAACAAATGCTAAATGAAAATACTACTTTTTTATATATGTTGAATCAAAGCATTACAAGAATGAAGCTACCAATAGACAGCTGGAAAAACAATACAAGAGCTACAAAGCAACATTACAACAACAAAACATGAGTCTAAGGAACTACACAGCCCAAGAGACTGCCAAAACAAAATTACATGCGTTGCAAGACTATATTACATTGGTCGAGCTTGTTGTGGAGCTAAAACTTCAAGACTTGTTCCTTAACTTGTTGAAACCGATCTATAACTTTAACTTATTCCTTAGCTTGTTGAAACCGATCTATAGCTTTAACATTCTTCTTACACAAAACTTGAACCTTCGAAAACAAAAACTTAATATCTTCTAACATAACTCAAAGATAAATAGTATTCATTAAACTTAACTTGTTGAAACTGATATATAACTTTAGCGTTCTTCTTATACAAAATTTGAATCTACAAAAACGAAAAATATTATATCTTCTAACGTGACTCAAAGATAAAGAGTACTCATTATGCCCTTTACTCTCAAACATCTATCTATTTATAATCATGAAAAAGAGATTATTGTAAATCATTAGTGATAAAAATATGAAGATAAAAACGCATACAACTCCACACACGTGTGGCGAGGGCCCCGCCCATGTGACCGTGATTTTGTGTCCCCCAACCGCCATAATACTCTCCTGTTCTAACTCTGCCGCTATAACTCCAAATAAAATCAACCTGCAATCTATTCCTTTGTCGCGACATCGCCAAATACTGTGACCTCGTTGGTCTGTGCAGCCACGTATCAGCGATCTGTCGGGACATCATTTCAACATCGTCGCTAAATTTATCGGAGCTGGATTTATCGGCGCCGAATCTACTGGGGCTTCATTTAGCGGCGTCGGTCAGGACTCTTGAGGTAGTTGAGTGTTTTTTACGACACGTGGGGTCATAAAAAGCATGTGCGATATTTAAAAATACAGGCATCATGATGGCCTTGTATGTGTACATGGCTTATGGGCCACTAGGTCGCAATCAATCACCATCATAAAGTAAAAATCCATCGTATTCGTCTTACCGTGGAATGTATGTGTGGATGGTTCGTATGGCATGATATGGATTGCATAAAGGGCGCCGCTGTATGCGGCCGCCGACAATGTGGTTCGAACCCTGGTTACTTTACCTGGGGTTAGTATGTGAGGTTAGCGTGTTGCTCTTCTATTAATGTTTACACGGGAATTTCATGTTGTGCCTTTTCTAGGGAAAATGTCGGTGAACTTTCTATTTTTTTTATTTTATTTTTATTTTTTTTGTCATTTATTTAATATTTTAAATTGGTTATTAGTCGATAAGTTACATATAGTGTGATTTAAGTCTGAAACAAGTCTCACCCTTGCAAACTACTATTGAATCATTGGAAAACAAGTTTCAGTTGTGGTTTAATGGTATACCAGCTGCCATTTAATGGTAAAAGCCTCCAAAATCTCATTTATCACATAAAAGTCAATAAATATTGATTTGACAACTAGATGGGAACATTCTATTTCCATTTGGAGTGTTTTTTGTCAATTTGATGGCAACTTCTTTTTTTTTCCATTTGCATTGCTTTATGTTTTAAATCTTTATGCAAATACTTCATAATAAGATAATACTTAATTTTTGTAAGGAACAAATCTATCTCTCTTAGTTTATTTCATTTCATTATTTAACATTTATTATTATTTGTTATAATCGTAAAAATAACATCATCATCATAGGAATCATAAATACACTTGAAATTATTATTAAACCGTAAAAAATTATTGTAGGTATATATATATATATATATATATATATAAATTAGTTTAGAATTGGAATAATTCTTTCTAATTTAGCTTTATATTAATATATATGATTTATTATAGATATATTTATTAATTCAAAATCTATTGAAAATAGAATCTTTTCAAGATTAAATATAGTTCTTTCTAATTTTTTAAAGATTTTGACATTTTTACTAATGGTTATCATTGCTTTATATTAATATATATGATTTATAATAATTATTATAAAAACATATATTAATTCAAAATCTTTTCAAAATGGAATATAATTGGTTTTTAACTTTTTGAATATTTTAACAAGATTTATTTTCTATGAAATTAGAAACTTCTTGTAACATTAAATTTAAGATTTTTACATTTATTTCTAATTATTTCAAGATTAAATATAGTTCTTTCTAATTTTTTAAAGATTTTGACATTTTTACTAATAGTTATCATTGCTTTATATTAATGTATATGATTTATAATATTTATTATAAAAACATATATTAATTCAAAATCTTTTCAAAATAGAATATAATTATTTTTTAACTTTTTGAATATTTTAACAAGATTTATTTTCTATGAAATTAGAAACTTCTTGTAATATTAAATTTAAGACTTTTACATTTATTTCTAATTATTTCAAGGTTAAATATAGTTATTTCTATTTTTTTAAAGATTTTGACATTTTTACTAATAGTTATCATTGTTTTATATTAATATATATGATTTATAATATTTATTATAAAAACATATATTAATTCAAAATCTTTTCAAAATAGAATATAATTGTTTTTTAATTGTTTGAATATTTTAACAAGATTTATTTTCTATGAAATTAGAAACTTCTTGTAACATTAAATTTAAGATTTTTACATTTATTTATAATTATCAATATTTTCTAATTTTACTTTTTTTAAATATATATTTTCAAAATAGAATATAATTATTTTTTAACTTTTTGAATAGTTTCACAAGATTTATTTTCTATGAAATTAGAAACTTCTTGTAACATTAAATTTAAGATTTTTACATTTAATTCTAATTATCAATATTTTTTAATTTTACTTTATTTAAATATATATAAGATATCCATATGAATAATAACATAACACAAATTTGGGCATTGAACTATTTTTAATTTTATATAATTATTTCTTGCTAGATTTGAAATTGATATTTAAATGTGTTTTTAGAATGACCAATTCAGAAATTAAATTAATTTTAATTTTATATAACTATTTTTTGGTAGGTTTGAAATTGATATTTAAATGTGTTTTTAGATAATTGAATTTAAAATGTATATGAAAAATAAAGTCAATTTGTAATATAAAATAAATTAACTCAAATAAAATAGTTTCAAATTGATGGATGCATTTATGATATTTCCACATATGTGGATGCATTTATGATTTGCACATATGAAATCAATAAATTAATTTCTAGTCAACTTAATTAATTTATATGATACATAATATTTTTAAAAATAACAAAATTACTTGTGTTACATTAAAAATAGAAATTTATTTAAAAAAAACATATTTAATATGTATGATTGATAAAATCAATAATGTTTTAATATAAAAGATTTCATATAAATTAAATATTTTTTTAACAGTTAATTTTTTTCATAGAACGTAAAGTGACAGACATTTAAATGAACAAACCATCACAAAATTTTCATATGACAGGTAGGGGTGGCCGTCAAATTCCAGGCCTAGTTTAATGCAGCTTTTTGGTGTGGAGCCTCATGAGTCTCCAAGTGGGAGATTGTTGGTTTTTTCACTAACACGTCAAGGTTTTTTCTCCCATTGACATGTGAAAGTTTTCTCTGAAAAAGGACCTTGTAAAACCCTAATTCCAGAAAGTTCCAAAAAGCTTGTTATAAGCAATTGGGATGTATGTCATGGCATGGTGTTCATGAGATTGTAATCTATTTTGCACTAGAAAATAAAATCATTGGATGGCTTAGTTTCTGTGGATGTAGCACATATTGAGTGAACCACGTTAAATTATGTGTGAACCCTAACAACAACTACATGCAACTAGAATTTGCATGCACAAACACGTACTCTCTAACATATTAACATACATATAGTCTTCTATCAGTGTAATCCTTGAACCTCTTTTAAGTGCAAGTGCTAGTTAGTAATTGTATTTCTGAACAAATAATATTTTAATTTTTTTATTCAACATAAATATAAATTAAAGATGTTTTTTATTTATTTTATTTCTTATTTTAATATGTAAATGAAAAAATTATTTTACTTCTTATTTATATCTTCATAGTATAGATACCTTAAATACATCTTTTAGAATTTTTTATTCAACATAAATATAAATTAAAGATACCTTGTTTTTAATCTTTTATTTTAATCTTCATGTAAAAAAAAATTTATTTTACTTCTTATTCTAATCTTCATGGTAAGTAGTATAGATACCTTAAATTTATCTATTTAAAAAACTACAAAGATATATTGTTTAATATAATTTGTTATCAACAATTGTAATAAGTTATTTACTTCATATGTAACTATCCATCAATAATATCAAAATTTTATAAAAATAAATTATTGTTTTTAAAATACACAAATTTTTGAGCTATATTTTCCATAATTTTTGAAAAAAAATGAATGAAAACAAAACAAATTATTTAGTTTAGCTATTTTTTAAATAAGAAAATTATTAATTTAAATTACTACAAATAGATAATTAAATAGATGAAAAAAGACACAAAACTATTTTATTTTATTTTGGAACTAATTTATTTTTAAGACTATAATACAATTGAAAAATCATTATAAAAAAAAAAATCTAATTTAACTATATTATCATTTAATTCACAACTCTAAATGTTTTTCCTACCTTTGATTTTTATTTTTAAAGATTTGATTTCATATATTTATATTTATTGTTAAACATTATGTTTATTATGAAATATTAATAGTTTGACATGTAATTGGTTGTCAAATTTAAGGTAACAAGTAATTAATACACTCTTGTCATTACACTCTACCTTTTGCTATCACTACAAACCACTATATATAATGTTGACAAATACAAGTGAAATATGAAGAATAAACCTCTAAGTCTCACAATCACATACAAATGACTACCTAATAAATAGCAAAAAATTTGATTACTTACAAGAGCTTGGACACTTACAAGAGCTTGGACACTTACAGTGGTTTTAAGAAGTACTATAAATTGTTGTTAACTAAGGGTGGAATGGATGAAATGATTCAAAAAATTATTATGGGATTTTGCAAGGTTCTTTTATTTGTTTTATTTTTTAGTTGAGCCCTTCACGACACTTGATATAGTTTTTTTGTCATGAAAATACATATTTTAAATGACGGAGTTGGGTTTACCCATGTTTAATTTAGAAATGGTGTTTGGTTGAGGTTTAGCTCAAATAGATAAAATGAGTCTACAATATTATATACTCAATTTTTGTTATACCAACATTGTAAAAGAGAGTTAACTAATATTTTAAATATTGTTAGCTTAATCATTAAAAAATGAATTGCAATGGCTTTTGATTCTTCGGTAACCCTAACCATAACTCCTTCCACCAATGTGTTTTCCTCTATCATTGGTCTAGCTCAGGGAAAAATGCCCCCTAGCTTTACTCATCTTTGCATCCCAATTGTGGGTAACCACATTATTTTCCATGGATTCACAAATAGTGGTGATGATTTTGTCTCCTTGAGTGGCTTCTTGTCCTAGTGTGAATGTGGGATCCAATGATACTTCCTTTGTTGTCAATGTTTATAGATATATTGCTAATATGAGTGATTTCTCCTGCAAGTGATTCTCCTCACTTGGATGCTACTTATCAAGGATTTGATTTGGCGTCCTTTATGCTCAAGGGTTCCTATGTGGGTTTAGCATTCACTTAAAGGAATGGAGGAAAATTTTACTTTACTAATGCTACTCGAGCGAAGCATTTTTATCAATAAGGGCCATTTCCTTTTGTATAGGAGTGAATTTGCACCCCCCTTGCAAGTTCCCCTTTTACATCCTTCACCTTAGAAAAATAAAACTTGACCATGTAATTCCACATCATCCATTCATACTCCATCCACTTGGTGCTTATCTGTAGTGTCAGTGAGGGAATTTCTGTCAGGGATGTGCACGTGAAGTGTAGATGTTTATGCGGCGGGCTATCGTCTTGACAAGATTCTTGCCTCTAGAATCTGTAGAGGCATTACATTCTCCATTGGTAATGAAACGAAATGCCCTTGCACCCTTCAGCCGACCTTTGAGTGGTTCTTTCCCTCCCAAACTCATCTTCAAATACCTATTCTTCATTCCCATTCACTCTCCTGGTTCGCCTACATGATTTTTCACATTCTACACAACTCTTGAGCTACTTGCTACACTATCAACCATTCCAACATCATAGCATTCTTCACATCTACCATAGAAGTTGCAACTTGGTGTTTTGCGAGACTTCCTTTACAGTCAATGTGACCACATCGACTTTTCCATAGTTGTATATTTGTATTCCTCTTGTTGGGAATAGGATGCCATTTAATTGTAATCCTAAACATATTTCATGTATCTCCTAAGTCCTTGGAAAGTGTTCCCCAACACTAGGATTAGAAAGAGATTAAATTTGAATGAAATGAACACATAAATTGACATTTGTGGTTGTTCTTAAATGATAGGAACATGTGGGGACATCTAAGAAGAGCTCCTACAAGATAGGAGCACATGGGGCACCCATGTGGAAGGTGGAACCCAACTTGCTTAAGTTAATTGTTTGGAGGGATGATAACACTTCAGTAATGCATGTTTTGATCCTACAAATTAGGGATTGATATTTACATGAGTGGAGTTCAGTTCAGTTATGGTTTAGTTATCTTTAGTTGCATGTAGTTATTTTGAGTTGAATGCTAGTTGACTTGAGTTGACTTGAGTTGCATGACTAATGACTTCAGTTGCATGATAGATAATAGGTGGATACTTTCAAGATTGACTTGGGACCACCTTGGGCACCCAATTTGGCATCTTTCAATTAACACCTTTTGCATGAGAAGATATTTACCAGGCTCAGTCAAGTGGGCCCATTCTTGGGCATCAACGTTGAGGTGAAGCTTGCAAAATATTTTCTTGACCAACGTTTAGTTAAGTGTTTCAATTTGGGGCACCCAAATTGAGGAAGACTTTGGTTTGACTTTAGATTACATTGTGGAACTCTACTTGCCCAATCTAGGCGTAGATTTTTGTGAGGAGATTTATGCTCTTATTTTGTACAACTCTTATGAGTTTATATGCTCAATAATTGTCTATTAATTGTAGCAAGTGGATGAGAGTTCTATGATAGTTTTATGCAGGTTGTGAAGAAGGATTGTTGAAGACAAGGAAGCATATCAATCAAGGATTGATATAGTATTATTATAATCTTGTTCTAAGGTTAAATAGTACATGGTGTATTTTTTTCCCAAAAGGGTTCCTCCACGTATATGTTGTGTCACTTATATCTTCTTATCTCATTCTTCTACAATCTTATGTCTCTTTCTACAATTGGTAAAACTGATCTAAACAGATAATCATACACAGAATTGTGACAAAGAACACTTAATTAAATCTACAATCTCATAGTTTTACAAGTTTTAAGCTACAATAATACCTTCATTTTCAACACCTCTCTCATTGGCCTTGAGTGCCTTTGGTCGAGGGTGGTATTGTTTTCTTACTATCACGTTGTTGGATTTGAGTAGCATAGTGTTTCTTGTAGTGTTTGATATTTTCCTTTCCAATATACTTTCTTTATTGCATTTCTATTTCTTTATCTATCTGGCTATCCATGGAGGTGGAAACACCAAAACGAGGGTTTGACTACAGCAAGCCCCGAAATAGCCCCAACATTTTTCCTTACTTTGTTGTGTGTAGGTACTCGTTCATGTGGAGCTTGCAGGAGAACTGGACCCTTCATAAGTTTATTTCTCACCACCTTTGTTCTCCTCTCTTTCATAATATTCACTACATTATATTAGTCTATTTGTTATTTCTTTCTTTCGTCATTGCAGTAAACATTTAGCTAAGTTGTTTAGTAGGTTTTATGTTGTTATGTTTGTGTCCTTTCACTTTCTATCTGTACGAACACTAGCAAACCTGTGAGACGCCAGTGCATTGTGTTGTCATCCTTGTTTTGTGTTGTTGTCCTCTAGCAAAGAGCTATCTGAGGTAAAATTTGAATTACAAGAACCTACTAACTTAGTCCAAATGTAGCTATCAGGTTAGTAGAGTGACAAAATCACTAAGAGTGCTCTTCATTCTCTATCCTCCAATTCCCTACACACTTGTGTGGTTGAGGTAGATTAGGGCATCCTTTAACTCTTAGCTCTCCATGACCTAGAGTCATTGAGTGGTTGGTCCCCCTCTACATTTTGGTGAACCTAACGTGAACATTCTAGTTCTTTTTGGTGGTGTTAAAATATCCTTCCCTCGTATCTTAGGAGTGTTGTGGGTGTGAGTGTTGCAGGGCACCTAGCCTTGCAATCCAACCTACAACCCTTAGTGGTGTAGTTGGTAGATTCCCTAAGCATTACAAAGAGAAACCTTGAGTGGGTCACTGTCTAACTATAAAACCCTTGGGGGATCCTATCAAATTTCTATCTAGTCTACGCAAAGATGGCTTCCTTCTTACATCTAACAATCCCATCTGCACAACCTACAAGTGGATCTCCCGCTATAAAATTTACCTTACAGGATTTATCGATGAACTCTAATAGAGAACCATCTCCCTTATACATCCCCACACGTATCAATGGGAATACCATAACTGGTGTTCTCATCGACCCTACATGTCGAGTGAATATCATTATAGAGGAGATCATGTTAATCAACTTTCTACATAAGGATGGATATGACGAGTCTAGAAGCACTATGCATACACATGATGGGCTTTTTGTTCCTCCCATCAATTGTATCACCTTGTCAGTCCTAGTTGGGCCTAAAACTATGAATAAACTATTTGACATCATCCTGGGGTCTAAACTATCTAGAGTGAAACTGGCATTCCATGGGTAGTTGACATGAATGTAGTTCCCTCAGTAGTCCATAAGTGCTTGAATTTTTCCCATGAGGATTTGGTGTATGTAGTTCATGACACCAGTTATAAATTGATGGTTGTGCATAGGGGCTACTCACTTGATCACTTTTGTCCTGGCCCTATTGGTATGATCCCTTCTAGGATGAGCCTCTTGTATCAAAATTATGTGAAGTACAAGAGTGGGGGCATAACGCCAAAGGTGAGATACCTTCCTTCTCCCTATGCCATTTCGCATTCAGCTTCCATGAGAGCACAACATGAGACTATATCTGCCACTCGGAAGAGGGAGGAGGAGAAGTTTGCTCAAGGATCTTCTTCTTCCTCCTTTGTTGTCCCACCTGTCACTTCCTCTCACCTTGCTACAACACCATTGAATTTTTCTCCTAGGAATTTTTTTGGAGAATCCAATGGTGCCCGCTTGGCAAAAGCCCAAGCATCCAGCGTTCAAACTTCATGTCTTACCCACGATGCCTCAATCTATTTTGTATGCTAAGGAGAAGAGTACCCATAGGGAATCTTCGATGTCTCAACCTTCACGGCCTCCCACTGCTCCTACCTCTAAGGTATTAAATGAGAAGAGGCCCATTGTTGAGGTGCTCAAGTCTTCTCCCCCATTGTTGGTCCATCATCTTCACCATCTCTTCCTCCTATTTCTGTCTAGGAGTCCCTCCCTCCATCAAAAATGGTTGTGATGGATACTTTGATGGTTGAACAAGAGTCTTTTGTTCCTTCTCAAGATGTAGCCTCTAGCTCCCAGAGTCATAGAACCACCTTGCGCATGAGTGCAAGCATCGAAGGAAGGCTCTAGTCGTTAAGAGGGATACCTTGCAGAAGAAGGAAGAGGATCTAGCAACTCCTGCTTTAGAATCTTCTGTTGTGTCCTCCTCTTCTTTCCTCTCTTCTTTAGTTCCCTCATCCTTGATATTTATTTTGACTCCCCCTACTAGCGTGAATGATCCTCACCCAAAGAGGGTGCAGGTATTCATTGCTCCTTTAGTTGAGCCTCCCCTTTTGATGTCCCTCCTAGACATCCCATCATTTTCAAAACCCGTAGACATGCCGAATACCTCAGTGGTGTTTGTTGTAGTTTTCTCCTCTTCCTTTGTGCCCTCTATTTTATCTGTGGGTATTTTGCATCCTCCCATGAATCAAAAGATGGAGGACAACCCCACTTGCAATGGGGGTGAGAAGAAGGGTTTTCCTTCTTTGGAGGGTGGTTCTACAATGGCTTGTGTTGTCTTAGTGATGGAGCAAGCCACGACATCCCCATAGTTCATCACTACTCCTGAATCTTTTAGTGAGCCTAGCAGTGCATCTCAAATGTTGCCTCCATCACCCACTGAGTTTACGCATGTAACTCCTTTAAAGTGCATATTTGGCTCCATAGATGATGTCCTAGCCTTATCGATAATTTTTGCGAGATCATTGATGTTCACCTCACATGAACAGAGTGGAGAAGACCTTGAGGGGCCTTCAGAGGATTCCCCCCTTGATATTTCACCCTTGTAGGCTCATCCACCCTCTCCTTATAGTGATCTAGATTGGGAGAACAATGACCTCTTGGTTGATGAGGACTAGGGGGTGCCTCTTCTTTATTTGTAGATTAGATTGTGTGTGTGTATTATGTTCCCCCATGCTTGTGTTATATGTTCCTAGATGACCCTTGTCACCCTTGTAGGTGCTTGGATATAGGAGTGTGTTTATGTTGTAAAAATTCCTCTATTTGTCACATCATTCTTCTCTTTGTTGTGTATTTATTTTCAACAATTGGGGACGATGTAAAGTGTTCGGGGAATTTAGGTCTCCCGTCCATGTTGACCCAATTTTTTATTTTTATTTTGTTTTCACATACCTTTTTTACATGGTCTGATATAGTAGGGGGTTGATGATAGTTCATTTATATTCTATTTGTCTATATTTATGAGTAGCTCTAATCTCAAAATATCAGATCTCCATGTCTCTTGTTTGCTATGTTCTTTTTTCCTCACATGTGCGACAACATTACCACATGGTTACATCTCGTCATGTTCTGCAGGCCACAACATCACTTTCATTCTTGTTTTTCTCTCCTTAGGATGTCACATGACTTTATGCTTCGCACACATCATCCTAAGGGGGGAATCTCACACCGCTTCGATTTTCAAAAAGTGTATTTGATGGCCAACGAATCCTTTCTTAAAAATCTCTATTTTTTAAAACATTTTTCAAAAATCACGTTCCTCAAAAAGGACCCCTAGCGAAATAATTTTCCTTCATCGTGGGTTCATAAAGAAATAATTTGAAAAAATTTCCTCCATAGAGGGAGCACCTTCTCCTATGGGAAAATTTATAACCTTCCCCTTATGAGAGGGCCTTATTCCTTTCAAATTCCTTGATGAAGTGTAATCTTTCAAAAGGATTCCTTGATGTTGAATTGATTTGCGAAAAATACTGTGGCAAATTCAAACAGAGTGTCCCTTGAGTGAACCCCTTTTCTTTCAAAGGGTTCGCAAGGGACCCCTTTGAAATCCATTCCTTCAATTGGTGACTATCTATCTTCTTGCATGCCTATGTGGCTTATTTTTTTATCTAACATGTTTTATCTACAAATTAACATGTTGCTTTGTAGGTGCACCTATGAAGCTACTTTTCAATCCAACTATGCAGATTCCCTGACATCAGGCTTCCTTTAGGACAAAGTTCCTTGGGGTGCCTTCTTTCCAAGTCCAAGGACCTGTGAAACACTTTCATCCTACAGGATTTGTTCACTGTTGGTCTACGGGCCTCTAGTGCACTTTGTTCAATCCTCCTCAAGAGAGAGTACTTGTGGAGTCATTTTCCTACCCTGCACTTTCGAGCATGCCAAATCGCAGTTTTCTTCCTCGATGGTTTAGGTATATTCTCTTGGAACTGTTTCGACCTACTTTACCGAAAAATCATTAGCACTCATGTTTGCTAAAGTGGGGGAAAAATGTATAGGAGTGAATTTGCACCCCCCTTGCAATTTCCCCTTTGACATCCTTCAATTTAGAAAAATCAAAGTTGAACACATAATTCCACATCATCCATCTGTACTCCATCCACTTGGCACTTGTCTATAGTATTGGTGGGGGAATTTCTATCAGGGATGCACTTGCAATGCATAGACATCTACGCAACGCACTATTATCCTAATAGGATTCCTACCTTTGGAATTTGCAAAGGCATTACGTTCTCCATTGGAGATGAAATGTAATGTCCCTGTGCCCTTCAGCTAACCTTTGAACAACTCTTTCCCTCCCAAACTCATCTTCAAATGCCTATTCTTCATTCTCATTCACTCTCTTGGTTCTTCTACATGATTTTTTACATTCTACACAACTCTTGAGCTACTTGCTACAACATCAACCATTCCAACATCATAGCATTCTTCACATTTACCACAAAAGTTGCAACTTGGTGTCTTGTGAGACTTCCTTCGGTGTCATTGTGACCACGTCGACTTTTCCACGATTGTAGACTTACATTCCTCTCATTAGCCTTGAGTGCCTTTGGTTGAGGGTGGTATTGTTTGATTACTTTCATGTTGTTGTTGGATTTGAGTAGCATAGGTTTTCGTGTAGTGTTCGATATTTTTCTTTCCAGCATACTTTCTTTATCGTATTTCCATTTCTTTATCTATTTGGTTGTTCGTGGAGGTGGAAACACCAAAATGGGGATTTGACTACAACAAGCCCCGAAATAGCCCCAACATTTTTCCCCACTTTGTTGTGTGTAGGTACTCATTCATGTAGAGCTTGTGGGAGAATTGGAGCCTTCATAAGTTTATTTCTCACCACCTTTATTCTCCTCTCTTTCATAATATTCCTTATATTATATTAGTCTCTTTGTTATTTCATACTTTTGTCATCGTAGTAAACCTTTAGCTAAGTTGTTTGGTAGGTTTTCTATTGTTTTGTCTATTTCCTTTCACTTTTTGTCTGTATGGATGCCAACGCACTTATGAGATGTCAGCGGACTACACTGTCATCCCTATTCTACACTATTTTCCTCTAGCAAAGAGTTGTTTGAGGTACAGTCTAAATTTCAAGAACCTACTCGCTTATTCCAAACCTAGCTCTTGAGTTAGTAAAGTGAAAAAAGCATTGAGAGTGCTCTTCATTCTCTATCCTCCAATTCCCTAAACACCTGTGTGGTTGAGGTAGATTAGGGAATCCTTCAACTCTTGGCTCTTTGTGAGCTGGAGTCATTGAGTGGTTGGTCCTCCTCCTGTACACCTTTGTCTTTTGTTGGTGCTTATCTTATTATCTAATTGGTGTAGAGGTGCTAGAGAGAGGAAATTTTTGCGTCACATGCATTGATCTACAAATTCAATCAATTCTGATGCACCTTCCTGACCTAAATTCATGATTTTTTGATACTTGGAGACCAATGACTAAAATTAGAATTGAAATCTACCATGTGCAAAAGGATTCTTTATTGTTACCTTTGACTATATTGAGGATCATAATGTTGTGCTTGAGGGTTTTTTTATGGATGTGGGGTGAGAATCCCCATTTTCTTTGTCTCTAGTTTCCTCTATTCAATCTAGAAACTGAGTCCTTGAATTTCTCACCCACCCAAGTTAGGCTTCTAAACCTTCCTCTCTATTTTTGGTGTAAGTCCTACCATTTTGTAATTGAGAACACTCTAAGGTGGTTTATTATAATCAATATTGTTACTTATCAATTTACACATATATGACATATGCTCAACTTATTGTAAACTAAAATTTTCTAAGGTACTACTTGTTAAGATTGTTTTGAATGTTGCCAATCATTAGTGGTGCCATATTTTGGATTATGAAGCTATTCAATCTTATTGTTGTCATTTCTTTGAAATTGGATATATGTTTGAGCATTATGTCTACTTTAAGCCCAAACCTTGTTTGGCTTCTTAGTGGTAGGATGTTTAGTCCAAGGGCTTTACAATTCCTCTAATTTCTTTGCAACCTAAACTCATATTGTGGCTTCCTAGCCAAAGCCAATGATGTGTGTTCTTATTGTACCAATATTTATGTGTATCCTCAAGTGGTTGAGCCTAAGGAACCTAAGAATTTGGAACCTGCTATTTTTATTGCTCATATTGACATTATTGTGGTGTTCACACTATTGTTCCTTCTTTTGAGCCCTTGTTTCCTAACAGTAAGAAATTTGATCCTAATATTGCTTTAGGTATCCCCTCTATATATGGTGTTTTAAATACTTGGACTATGGTTTGTAGGAGGTATCATGGAACCCCTACACTTGTATTTATTCCTAAGAAGTCAAAATAGTTTATACGAGTGCTTGTAGTTTAATTACAATGTAAAGGGTTCCTAGTCCCTTCAAAATTGGGTATGTGTCTATTGGAGTGTTTGTGCTCCTATTCCACCATGGGCTTGTTGTTTCTCAACTAATTACCTAGTATTTTGTTTGAATCCTATTGCTTAGTGTTCTTTTTTTCTTTTCCTCTTTGAATCTATTTCTCTCTACCCTTGTATTATTTGTAAAGGGTCAAGGCCCTTAAAACCCTCTTACCTAATCAAAAAATTTGTAAGAGTTATTACAAATATATATTCGAATATAAAAGTATTATTAGTATATATCAAATGAAAAAAAAATTCATAACATTTATTTGAAGGGTTAGTACAAGATCATGGGAGTCCAAACTAGGCCCCTAAGCGGCAATGAAAATTCAGAAAAATAGAGTTAGGCAATTTGAAATAAAATTTTGAATAGGTTATTAACATAATTTGTAGTAAATTGAATGTAGTTTCTAGGCTACTAGTCCTTTTTTGGAAAAAAGTAAATCTATTTTGTGAAAATTTAAAATTTCAATGTAGTAGTACTAAATTTTAGGAAAAGGATAAAAAGCAGGTGTATGTCTGACCAACCTAAGTACAAGAAAAAAAAATGAAACTTTGAATATAAGTATAGGACACATGCTCAAATGTGTTGCATTTTTTTGTATTTTTTTGCAAGTAAATAATTAGTTATGATTTTTTATTAGAACATTTCAAAATTATTAAAACGTGTTTATCTGACCACCATAACTTAGTCAAAATTTTATGAAATTCAATTTTATTTTAATCCTATAGTATGTGAAGCATAGAATTTGAGACATCTTTTAGATTCAAAAAATGTGTAATAGTTTGAAAATTATAGAAGTTTTTCAATCAGCCTATCAATTAGGAATTTAGTTGTAATGTATGTAGAAAATTAATAATAATTATCTATTAAATTCAAAATAAGGCATATCTTATATTGGTGGAAAGCTGACAATTTTTTCAATAAACCCTTTTCATTTCATCAAATTCGGATTAAAAAAAAGAGTCGTCAACCACAAGGGCGAACTCTAGAAAACTAAAGAAATTTTGTAAACACATTTTTTCAACTAACTTTCTAGGTATGGCAATCCCGAACCAAATCCCAAGCCTACTAATTTTCTTAGAAAATGGATATTCGTTACATTTATTATTTATAATACATAATATATATAATATATTAATATATACTATATACTAATATATATTATATATTATATATTATATACTATATATAGTATATATTAAATATTACATATTATATTAATATTGTAATATATATTATATATTATATTATATAATATATTTAATACATAGTATATATATTATATGCTACATTATAATATATATAGTGAGATAGAGAGAGGGGGAGTAAGAGATAGAGGGAGTGGGAGAGACCTAAGAGAGAGAGAGGGAGTGAGAGAGACTTGAGAAAGAGAGGGAGAGAGTGAGTTTATCTAGTTAGGGTGGGAGGGAGACACCTGAGAGAGAGTTATCTAGTTAGGGTGGGAGGGATAGACTAGAGAGAAAGAGAGAGGGACTAAGAGAGAGTTTTCTAGGTAGGGTGGGACATATATAGGGAGCAAGAGACCTAAGAGAGAGAGAGGGTGGGAGGGATGGAGGGAAAGTGAGAGGGGGAGAGAGATACTTGAGAAGGAGGGAGAGAGAGAGAGAGAGGGATAGAGAGAGAGACTAGAGAGAGAGACCTGAGAGAGACTTGAGAGAGAGAGAGAGAAAGAGACCTGAGAAGGAGATAGAGAGTAAGAGAGAGAGGGAGTGGGAGAGACTTGAGAAAGAGTGAGTGAGAGACTTGAGAGAGAGAGAAAGTTATCTAATTAGGGTGTGAGGTGTAGATCAGGGTAAAATCGAGGTTGAGGTATTAAAGCATCAAAACTAAACCTATAAAACCCTAAATTAACAATAGAGTACAATCTTGACTTAGATTTATTGCTTTAGAGCCCACACGGGTAGCACAGTTATCTTGGGCAATGGGTTTTCTCCCCATTGGTCTCGAGTTTGACTCTGCTCTTAAGTTTGAGAGTGGGACTTCTTACAGCGAGGGATCTCACCTGTAGGGGACTAGTCTCACCCTAGATCACTCCAAGTACCCAAGATATGGGTTGTTGGACCATTGAGCTTGGTTGCGGGGACACCCCTGTTGTATAGAAAAAAAGAATAGAGTACAATCCAACATAGAAATATGAACATGAAGTAAACATTACCTACGCCATGGTTGCTTGACCTTCGCTATCCTCTATTTTTCTTGGATGTGTTTGATGCCCTCATATACAAGTATGCAAATGGTAACCTATGTCTATGATAGAAAAATATTGAATTATTTGTCTCAATAGAATGTACTTGTGCATGAACTTGATATGTTGAAATGACAATGAAAGGTGTCTTTTATAGAAAGACAAATGGCAATGAACGACTGAGATTAAATGATGTTAATCAATGGCCAAGAATGAAAGTTGATAGGGTTAGGGAAAAGATAAGAAATGAATGACTAAGATTGAATAAAATAATTCAATCAAGGGTTGAAATTAGATGAGACAAGAAGAGATAAGGATGAGACTGATAGAGAAAAAAACATGGAAAAGAGGAAACTAAATAATTCTAAAATTTATTTAGTTTGAGAGGGAAAGTGAATAATTAAATAATGGAAACATTATTTAATTATAGAAGAAAAGACAAGCTAACTTTTTTAATTAAATAACAATTTAATTCAAAAAGTGGGAGAAAAAGACAAGTTACTAAATAATTAAAATATTTTTTTAATAGTGGAGGGAAAAGTTGATTTTTTAAATAAAATAATTGGAAACAATTATCTTTTTAAAAAGAGAAAAAAGACAAGTGAGGGAAAAGCTAAATTTTTAAATAAATAATGATTTAATTCAAAAGTGGGGGAAAAAAACAAATTAGTAAGTCATTAAATAAATAAAATTTACTTAATTTATGGAAGAAGAGGATAATGAATAATTAAATAATTGAAATAATTATTTACTTATAGTAGAAAGTGACAACAATAGAAATTTATTTAATTAAGAAGAAAAAAAGTTCAAAGAGAGAAAATAAAAGAAAAGAGATGAGTTAATTAAATAATTAAAATTATTTAATTATTAAGGAAGAAAGGGGATTAACAAAGAAAAATAGTGTTTACAAGGGAAGGACAATTTTTAGTGTCTACAAGAGGGAGAGACTAGAATGAGAGAGAGAATTGAGAGAGAGAGAGGAAGGGATAGACTTGAGAGAGAGAGAGAGGGAGAGAGTTGTGAGAGAGTATACGATATATAATATAAAATATATTATATAATTTATACTATGTATTAAATATATTATATAATATAATATATAGTGTATATATTAAATATAATATATATATTAATGTATAATACATTTATTATATATTAATATATCATAATATTGGTTTTATGTATTATTTGGTTTATAAAAATATAAAGCAAACGGATATCCGTTATTTATTGTATAAGATTTGAAGCTTCCGCTATGCATACATACTAATATAAAATATAATTTATATACTATATAATATATAATATATACAATATCTAGTTTATATTATATAATATATACAATATATAGTATATTTTATACAATATGTTATTATATAATATTCAATATATAATACATTTATTATATATTAAGAATACATAATATTGGTTTTATGTATTATTCGGTTTATAAAAGTCTAAAGAAAACGAATATCCATTTATAATGGATATCTGTTATTTATTGTATAAGATTTGAAGCTTCCCCTATGCATACATATTAATATATAATATAATTTATATACTATATAATATGGAAATAAGACAAGAGAAGCAAAACATGCCACACTTAGCAACACAAACATCACTTTAGCTATAACTCAAGATAATTAACCTATCTATAAAAGCAACCAAAAAATCAACTTTTGTGTGTGTGTGTGAAAGTTCTCAGGGTCATGGTCTGCATGTGATTCTTCAAAATTTTCTTCCCTCTTTTGTGATGCTCTCCCTCCTCGATTGGGAGGGGGAAAACCATTTTCCTACATCCACCTCATTCAACCAATGAGGTAGTTAGTATGATAATAAACATATCAAAACATAACATAAACATTCATAAATCATTGAAATAGTAATATATACACATTTATGTCTTTCCAAAATAATATCTAAATAATTTTTTTCTTGCCTTTACATAATAAAGCAAACCAATCATAACTTAAATGTTCTTAAAACAAGATTTTTGACATCATAATTTCTAAGCATGTCACAAAATAAAACATAGATAAATTGGTCCAAAAATAGGGTGTGACATCGCCTCCCCCTTAAAGATGATTGTCTAGTTCAACTTTGAAGTAAAACATAAAATACTTTCCTTACCCTCCAATATTCTAGTATGTTATGCAATTATTTCTTCTTTCTCCTTCTTCCAGTTCTCTTTTTGTTTGGAAAACTCTTAAGTAATCTTCCACAATTGATATCCTAGGGATAGGGTTGTATGATAAGTTAGAGTTTTTATAGTAGGGGGCATCATGTTTTCTACTGCAAGCTCCTTATTCCCTTATTTAACCAGAGAAATTTGTACCAATAGGTCTAAATTGGTCCCATGTCCATATGTTAGTAACTTTTCCTCCAACTCATGTATCTTCATTTCCCTTTCTTTCTCCCTTTTCTCATAAGTGTTTACCAATTCCTCTAGCTATTTGATTTGTTAATGGGTGTTTTTGCACCTTCTCAACACAGGCAGCATGCGAATGCACTACCTCTCCTAAAAGATAGAAATCTGCAAACAAGTTCTAGATTACTACCCCAAGGTCTCTCAAGTGTCAAGTCATGACAATGCTTGGAATAGTTCAATTGGTTGATGTGATTTGTTGGTAATCAAATGTTGGCCTTTATGGTTTACAAAGCATGGGAAGTTGGGTCTACAAATGGATTTTCAAAGTGTTGGAAATGAATGAATAGTGGTTGTCCACTCAAAACAACAAGTTGAAACTCACCACGTTCATCAAATTTAGCATTTTGGTGATACTTGGAATCCTACTCTAACAAAGGTTAAAAAAATAGTAAAAGGGAAAGGGTTAAGAAAGTTGTTCTAAATCTAAGATATGAATAAACAATGACAATGGAAGCTGCTACAGTAGACAAACTTCTTATAAACTTAGTTTTGTTTGACCAAGAAAACCTACAACTACACAAAACCAGTGCAAGCTCCTATGGACTGCAAATTTTTCAGATTGTACATGCACTTCATGAACATACAATTGAACTAAGTTGCAACAATGAAATGAGGAAGCCTAGGCTAATTTTGTACAACAACTTATCATCAACAAGTGCCAAAAGTATGGGCTGAAAGTTCATCAAATACCATAACAACAATGTCCATTATCACAACCATTCAAGAAACTACAAGCTAAACTAACTTGTAAGTTGAACCATGCATACATAATGAACAAACTCAAAAGAAACATCCATAAAATCATGCAATGCTCCTTTCTATTGTTGAAAAATTCCTTTACACTAGTTCTCCAACCATTTAAAAATGAGGGTAAGCCCCTATTTATAGTTTTCCAAAGCCCAAATGAATGGCTAGGATTAATTCACAATGTGTAGCTTACATTCAATACAAGTTAGGGTTTCACCTACCCCCAATATTTCTCAATTTAAAATAGGCTATTTTGTCATCTTCCCTATTTTGTCTTGTAGCCTATTTTGTCATCTAGTGACCTTGGCACTATAGCAATTTTGTCTTTTAGTGGCTAACATCCCTATTGTAGCTGAAACTGCTAAAGGCTACCCTTTGTTTGATGTGTTCACAACATTCTTTAGCCAATTAAATGAATCTTCTTGCAAATTTGTGTTCCTAAAAAGTAGACATGTTGCTCCAAATTCTATGGGACATCCCTTGACAAATCATGATTATTTTGGGAAAAAGATAAATCAGCTCCTCCCACCACTTTCAAGGCCACCCTTTGTAGTTTTGTCACTAAATTCCTTGACATAGGCCTCCTTCTAATGCCAACTCTATTTATGGGTGCTAGGAGGAGAGGTGAGCATAAAATGAATGGTGACATAAGCAATGTGATTTTTCCTTGTTCAGCTTTCTCAATGGGCCTACCTGATGGACCCACAGTAAGTTCCATAAATCTTGCATACACGAAGTGGAGTAAGTGCTTTCATTCACAAATCAAGGAAAATGGTAGTCAAATCCTACAAACTCATTGTTAGATCTACCCATGCATCATCAAAAGATCATAATGTTCATATTTGGAGCTCATTTGGACCACAAACATAAATGTGGGTTCAGGGGTGCGAGTGTAAGAAGGTTGAAGGATGTTTGGAGTCTTTTCCGCTAAGCAAAGAAATTTAGAGCACAATGACCTACAGGTAGAAGTCTGCACTACAAGACCCACGGGTTCCTCAGACATTAAGGGCTACGTGCGAAAGTTTGACCAATTTAGGAGATGTAGGAGGGAGCTATCGGGTCACCATCGTATGTTCACCATTAGGAATGACATTGGAGGGATGACGATCTGTAGGCGGCGATCCACAAAGCCACAACTCTTAGCAATTGAGTTTTCCCAAATTAAGCACATGGGAGATGCATTAGGAGGGTACCTAGATCTATTCCTCAATGATTTGGCCCTTTTCAGAAATGGTAGAAATCTGGCATGTGAAAGCTAGAGGATCTGTTGCCTTAAAAACGACAATGAGCACACGACGAACTGCACATGACAACCTACAATGAAATTTCTGCCATGTCCAAACACGTGGAAAATTTGATCCAAACCCCTTTAAGCATGTGAAGACACTCACTTTATGGGCCCTAGATGATGAAAGCTTGAAGTTTGTACCCTTTTTGGAAATTCAGAGATTTGGAAGGGGGAAATCGGAGGGTTTGTTTCCCTTAAAACGATAATGCACACATGGAAACCTGCACACGGTGGCCCGCACATGGCAGCTCGCAAGGAAATTCTCACAAATAGTGACAGAGCAACGGCAGCCCGCAAGGAAGTTTCCATGGATGGCGATGGAGGGAGGATGGCCTACACAAACGGTGATGAAGGGACGACAGCCCGCAAAGGAATTCCCGCAGAAGGCAACGGAGGGACGACGACCCGCAAAGAAATTTTTGCAACTTCCTGAAACTCAACGAAACCTTGGCAGTTCACTTAAGCATCATAGAAACATCCCAAATCCATAGGAAACTTGTCCCAAAAGTCAAAAAAATGAGGCAAAAGAAAAGCAAGTGAGCAGGGACCAAGTCAGTAGGAGCAAGGAAAAAAGTGGAAAAAGGAAGGGGGTACTTTTTTCCTCTCACAAATTCGAACACCTCAGGTAAAATGAAGGGCAGGGAGCAACAGTTATAGGCCAATTTCCATTAATGGCGTGCATTGATTTCTTGGTATGGCGAACCCAAGTTAGGTGAGATGTGGAAACCCACACTCATTTGGATGCTTGGTCAAGGCTTGGATGGAGAAACTAAGTGCAGAGCCCTCCATGTGGGTGGAAGTCAAGGGTTGATCGCTACTCAGTGGTGAAACAGAAGTGAAAACCCGCATGAGGCAACCCACAATTGTTGGTCTGTGATACCTGATGGACACAATGACGAATGCAGATGCAAGGTTTGCCATGTGGGCAAACATTGAGGCTTGGTTGTAAACAAACAGTGGGTGCAACAAAAAATAGCATGAGGAGACCCACAATTGCGAGTCCACGAGGCCCAACAAACATCGAGGCAATAAGCAAAGGGAAACCTGCAAGACCCAGCCCACAAGGGAAAATAACTTGGTGAAATTCAAGTGGGAAAATTTTACCAATGGGAAATTGATCATTTTAAGGCTCATGAACAACTTGAACTTGGAAATAGGGGCACACAAAGTGAGGCAGGAGCAAAAAAGACCCAACAGGAGCAGGAATGAGTCGTTGAGAGCAAAAAAGAACGGGTCCCTACCTACAACAGGGCGTGTGTGCAAAACATGCACAACAAATGACAACTCGCTTTGGAAATGCTCTAGAGCATTTTGATGACAAACTAGAATCACAAACCCATAATCTCTGGTTTTGATCCTCACGCTAGGACAAATGAATCAAACACTTGACCAAAGGATCAAAACCACTAGCCAACCCAACCTTTAGTATGCTAAAAATCCAAGTGTGTGCAATTGCATTCATTCCCATCCTTAATCCACTACAGGAACCTAAGCTCTATCAAGTTAAGCTACATGATTGATTCTAACTCCAAAAGCATTTAGGACATTGCCTCACTACCAGTCAGGCATCCATAGCCCAGACGAGGTTGTCGTTGTGATTCTCCCTAACATTGCTCTACTACTAGCCAGGTGTCCATAGCCCCAATAGAGTTGCTCAGATCCCCCTAAAAAGTTGAATTTATTTCTTTTGATTTTCAATGTCTTACTTTTCTTTCTTTTGATTTTTCTCTTTTCAATTCCTTTCATTTCAACCTGCAAGCAATGAAGCTTGCACTGAGGGCTAAGAATCATAGTGGCACTGAAGCATAATTTTAGATTTTTCACTTAGCTTGACTTCACAACGGATCTACAACAACCATCAGATTCTTAAAATGTGTGAGAGATATAATATTTTAGAATACATCAAAATTAGACCAACTAATGACTTATCCCCTTTGAATCACACATCCAGATACTTGATACTAACAAAAGACCCTCACCGTCCACTCTGAAAACTTGAATAAAGTTTATCAAAGAAACACATTGAACAACCCTAGGCAATAAAATGATGGTTGTTGTGCATGCAAATGTGCCCAACAGAAGGCAGAGGGACCCCAAGAAAAGCAACAAAGTGGAAGCAAATGGAAAGCAAGCAAAAAGCAAACACCTAAACTAACCAAAGTAGGAAAGAAAAAGCAAACAACAAGGAAACTACCCTAAAGAAAACTAACCTACGGAAAACCATCTAACCTAAGGAAAGCGAGAAAGCGAGGTATATATACAAACCCTATACTACTAAAAAATGAGTTATGTACAAAGATATTTACAAAGGACTACTTTTAGGCAAGGAAAACCAACATTTATGCCCGTTGGACTTTGTAGTGCATGTACAAGAAGCAGGGAAATCATTATATTTCTAAGCCATGCAAACTCATCTTTATACTTAGAAAAAACAAGTTCAACATTGTAGAATTCAAATTCAATCACATATTTAGGAAAAATCAGCAATTGAGGTGATTCATCAAACCCATGGTTGATCCATAGACAAGTTTTTCTCCCTTCACTCCCATAATCAAAATGATAAACACAACTATGAATATTCATAGGAGTAAGGAAAGATAAAACCTAGATGTCACCATGCAGAGGTGGCAACATCTGGCAGTCAAGAGTGAGCATCATGTTGTCAGTTGTCGTGTTGGTAGACTCAAGTGGTGGCATGAGATTGTGTAACATCCTTTTAGCATTACAAATCTGCAAATCACAATCGAATTGATCAGGTAGTACACATTGTGAAGAAAAATTTTCAAATCCAAGGAACCTTATACCTGATCTTAGGCTTACATGTGGCTAGGAAAACGAGGCAACAAGCACCTCTTCTAAGCTCCTGGTAGGGTCTGCAACCTCCCTTGGTTGTTCCTCAAGGAGATATACTTTCTCTCGTTGATGCTTTGCAGTCTCAGTGTCTACTTGACTGTTGTCCTGAAAAGGCAGCATGTTCCATCTCCTTTCCCTAGTATTGATCTCCATTTTATGATGTTCCATGTCATAGAAACATGACATGGATGAATCTATCCTATTACAACTCTTGAAGGGTGTAGGTGGATCAACAATGGTCAAGGCGAAAGGACTCCCATCTACATCTTGTAGTTGGCCAAATATGTCATACTTTGTGGCAACCACCAAAAAACCCCCACCTTTGTCTTCTTCTCTTTGTATTTCATGTATCTCACCATGATGTTCACTTGTTTCCTCTTATTCACTATCACTATAGATGGAGAAGAAGTTCCTCTCCCAATCTAGAGATTCTAATGTTTCATCGTTCAAAGGTTCGGGTAGTATGTTTTCCTCACCACTATCTTTGGTAATGTGATCTTCTTCAATGTCACTATATCTTTTTGGCATAATTCCAAGTGGGAAGAAACTACCAAGAGACACTGGCCCATCAAGGGGATTGATGTATGATGAGAGGTCCACCTCTGAAAGTCCTCCATAAAGCCAATCATCCATTGCATACAAATTCTCTACAAGAGAGGAAGACTCATGATGTCCGATGGATAACAGTCCCATTTGGTCCTCTTCATCATTGAAAAGTTCAGGACTACATTGTTCCTCTTTTGTCATTGCCCCAGCATCGCCATGAGGGTTGCCTTCAGCTAAGTTATAACTTGGTTCAGGTTCTTGGTCCTTTTCTTCAACTCTTGAGGCAACTACAAGAAGTAGTGCACTTGGTTGTCCCACTTGTTCTTTAACTTACCTGATTCCCTCTTGGCATATTTGACATGTGAATTTTGAATGTGGCAAGTCATGGAGCCTACACCAACTTGGTAGCAGAAACACTTCCAATTCCACTTGGTATCTTAGCTCAAACTAGTCCCTAATGAGTCTTGACACAAGCTCATTGTATCTTTCCACCATTGGGTCTTCATCATCACTTGGGAAGGAAGTTTGATGGTAAAAAACCATGACCTGTGGTTATTCCTACTCCTCCAATTCTTCATTTTAGATTCTTGATTGCTATCATTTAAGAAGGGTCTTCTAATCTTATTTTACTTATACTCACATCATCATTTTTTGTTGTCCTGGGGCTTTCAGCCTCTTCTTCTTTCTAATTCTCAACATCTACAATAGCTGCCCTAGCATATGTTGCTGCAAAATTTTCCAATTCATCTTCAACTTCCAACAGTTCCTCCTATTGAGCGGAAGGATGCCCTTTGTCTATGGAGGTAAGACCTTCAGATTCCTCTCTAACTGAACTTTTGTCTAGGCTCCTTGTTGTCCTGAGGAAATCAACTCCTTCCTCTTGACCTTCATCATCTATATTTGTTGTCATGACACTTACTTGTGTCAAATTTCTTGTTCCAACTTTAATATTTTGTCCTCCAAATGTTGATAGCTCTCCTACCTCATGGGATGTCTCATTTTCATTGTGAGTTGGCTGCTCTAACTTTCCTAAACAACCCTTGACTTGAGTGATGATGTCTACACATGATGGACAAGTAAATTCTAAATGTAGGGTATTGTGGAATCTGCACCAACTAGACATCAACACTTCCTCCAATCTTAATCCATCCTTGCTTCTCAAGTGCTCTTGGATCAGCTCTTTGAATGCATTAGCTACCATGTTAGAAAATTCCTCTTTTGGATCTGCAAGATCTAAGGGTTGGTATATTTCCCAGAAGGGAATTCCTCCTTGCAAGACTTTCAATTCTACCCAAGAATGTTAGACATCCCAATTCATTATTCCTGTGAGTGCAATGGATTCTACACTTGTCTGCTAATGCAATTTTCTGCAATGGTCTCCTCAATCTCCTATTTAAATCTGCATGTACCTGAGTAATGTTGATTTGCAAATGTTGTTCCATCTCAACTCAACTCTTGTTTTCCTTCAAAATTTCTGATTTAAACTTCCAGTATATAAAGAGATCTTCCTATCTCATAATTTTACTTGAAGGTTCTTTTCAATTCCCAGTTTTTAGCTTTGCAGCCTCAAGCTCAGTCATGCCCTCCTTCTAGCACCAGTTCTATTGATGATTGTTTTTGCACCTTCTCAACACAAGCAGTACATGAATGCACTACCTCTCTTGAAAGGTAGAAATTTGCAAACAAGTTTCAGATTACTACCCTAAGGTCTTTCGGGTGTCAGGTCATGACAATGCTTGGAATAGTTCAATTGGTTGATGTGATTTGTTGGTAATCACATGGCATCCTTTATGGGTTTACAAAGCATGGGAATTTGGGTCTGCAAATGGAGTTTCAAAGTGTTGGAAATGAATGAATAGTGGTTGTCCACTCAAAAAAACAAGCTAAAACTCACCATGTTCATCAAATTTAGCATTATGGTGATGCTTGGAATCCTACTCTAACAAAGGTTCAAAAGAAACAACAAAAGGGAAAGGGTTGAGAAAGTTGTTCTAAATCTAAGCTATGAATGAACAATGACAATGGAGGCTACTACAGTAGACAAACTTCCTATAAACTTAGTTTTATCTAACCAAGAGAACCTACAACTACACAAAACCTGTGCAAGCTCCTAAGGACTATAGATTTTTAGATTGTACATGCACTTCATGAACATACAATTGAACTAAGTTGCAACAATGAAATGAGGAAGCCCAGGCTAACTTTGCACAGCAGCTTGTCATCAACAAGTGCCAAAAGTATGGGCTGAAAGTTCATCAAATACCATAACAACAATGTCCATTATCACAACCATTCAAGAAACTACAAGCTAAACTAACTTGGAAGTTGAACCATGCATACATAATGAACAAACTCAAAAGAAACATCCATAAAATCCTGCAATGCTCCTCTCTATTGCTGCAAAATTCCTTTACACCAGTTCTCCAACCATTTACAAATGAGGGGCAAGCCCCTATTTATAGTTTTTTGAAGCCCAAATGAATGGCTAGGATTAATTCACAATGTGTGGCTTAGATTCAATACAAGTTAGGGTTTCACCTACCCCCAATATTTCTCAATATAAAATAGGTTATTTTGTCATCTTCCCTATTTTGTCTTGTAGCTTATTTTGTCATCTAGTAACCCTGGCACTATAGCAATTTTGTCTTTTAGTGGTTGCCATCCCTAGTATAGTTTAAACTGCTAAAGGTTTCCCTTTGTTTGATGTGTTTGCAGCATTCTTTCAATCAATCAAATGAATCTTCTTGCAGATTTGTGTTAATGAAAAGCAGACATGTTGCTCTAGATTATGTGGGACAGCCCCTGACAAATCATGATTGTTTTGGGAAAAAGATAAAGCAGCTCCTCCCTCCATCTTTAAGGCCACCCTTTGTAGTTTTGTCACTAACTTCCTTGACATAGGCCTCCTAATGCCAGCTCTGTTGATGGGCACTAGGAGGAGAGGTGAGCATAAAATGAATGGTGACAGGAGCAATGTGCTTTTTCCTTGTTCAGTTTTCTCAATGGGCCTCCCTGAAGGACCTGTAGTAAGTTCCATAAATCCTGCATACATGAAGTGCAGTAAGTTCTTTCATATTCAAATCAAGGAAAATGTTAGTCAAATCCTGCAAACTCATTGTTAGATCAATCCATGCATCATCAAAAGATCATAATATTCATATTTGGAGCTCATTTGGACCACAAACATAAATGTAGGTTCAGGGGTGCGAGTGTAGGAAGGTCGAAGGATGTTTGGAGTCTCTACTGCTAAGCAACAGAAATTAGAGCACGACGACCCGCAGGCAGAAGTCCACACTGCGGAACTCGTAGGTTCCTCAGACGTTAAGGGATACATATGAAATTTTGACCAATTTAGAAGATGTGGGAGGGAGCTATCGGGCCGCCATCATATGTTCCCCATTAGGAACGGCGTTGGAGGGACGATGGTCAATGGTGGCATTCCACAAAGCCACAACTCTTAGCAATTTTGAGTTTTTCCAAATTAAGCACATGGGAGATGCATTAGGAGGGTGTCTAGATATATTCCTCAATGATTTAGCCCTTTTCAAAAAATGCAGAAATTTGTCATGTGAAAGCCAGAGGGTCCATTGCCTTAAAAATGACAATGAGCACATGGTGGCCCGCAATAAAATTTTTGCAATGTCCAAACACATGGAAAATTTGATCCAAACCCCTTTAGGCATGTGAATACACTCTCTTTATGGGCCCTAGATGATGAAAGCTTGAAGTTTGTACCCTTTCTGGAAATGTGGAGATTTGGAAAGGGGAAGTTGGAGGGTCTACTGCCCTTAAAACGATAATGCACACACGAAAACCTACACACGATGGCCCACACATGGCAACCAGCAAGGAAATTCCCGCGAATGGTGATGGAGGGACGGCGGCCCGCAAGGAAGTTTTCGTGGATGATGAAGGAGGGACGACAACCTAAAAGGAAGTTCCTGTAGATGGCAACAGAGGTATGGTAACCCACAAAGGAATTCCTGCAGACGGTGACAGAGGGATGGTAGCCTGCAAGGAAATTTCTACAACTTCCTGAAACTCAACGATACCTTGGCAATTCACTTAAGCATCATAGAAACATCACAAATCCATAGGAAACTTATTTCCAAAGTCAAAAAATGAAGGAAAATGTGAAGCAAGCGAGCAGGGACCAAGTCAGCAGGAGCAAGTCAAAAAGAAAAAAGAGGAAGGGGGTACTTTTTTCCTCTCTCAAATTTGAACACCTCAAGTAAAATGAAGGGTAGGGAGCAATGTTTATAGTTCAATTTCCATTAATGGCATGCATTGATTTCTTGGTATGGAAAACCTAGGTTAGGTGAGATGCAAAAACCCACACTCGTTTAGATGCTTGGTCAAGGCTCAAATGGAGAAACTAAGTGCGGAGCCCTCCATATGGGTGGAAGTCAAGGGTCGGCCACTACTTAGTGGTGAAACGGAAGCAAAAACCCACATTAGGTGACCCGCAGTTTCGGGTCCGCGATACCTACTGGATGTAACGACGAAGGTGGATGCAAGGTATGCCATGTGGGCAAACGGTGAGGCTTGGTTGTAGGCAAACGGCGGGTGCAAAAACAAATAGAATGAGGAGACCCATGATTGCGAGTCCGCGAGGCCCAACGAACATCGAGGCAATAAGCAAAGGGAAACCCACAAGACCCAGCCAGCAAGGGAAAATAACTTGGTGAAATTCAGGTGGGTGAATTTGACCAATGGGAAATTGATCGTTTTAAGGCTCGTGATCAACTTGAGCTTAGAAACAAGGGCACACAAAGTGAGGTGGGAGAAAAAAAGACCCAATAGGAGCAGGAATGAGCCGTCTAGAGTGAAAAAGAGGGGGACCCTGCCTACGACAGGGCGTGTGTGTTAAACATACACAACATGATCCTTTCTAAGGCTTCTTGCAATTCTTTCCTGACATTTCTTTCTTCTAAAAACATTTCCTTATCCATTAAAAAATGCTCATCACCAACCCTTGTTTATCCAAAACCCTCACTATTAATGCTAATTGGGGTTCTCTTCCTAGTTTTATTAGCAACAAAAATATCATCTGAATCTGAGTCAGAGGAAGTAGATATATACCATTTCCTTTTTTTAGGTACATGCACATTCTTAGACACATTATCTTTCAATTCTGAATCAGTGCCTAATGTAACAAAATCTTCTTCTTTTTGTTCCTTATCCCTTGTTTCCTCTTCTAGTTTCTCAATACTTCCCCTCATGGCACCTCTCTTCCTCAAGTGGCCTGAATACCTTGGTGGGGTAGATTTTTTTTTTGGGTATCTTTCTTCTTCTGCACCTTTGAAGTTGTAGAAGAAGAACTACCTCTCCTTTCCTGGTCTTAAATGTTCTAGAGGAAGTTGGGGTCTCTTTTGATGTGGGATGGTCAACTATTGCATGTGGTGATCCTTGCACACTTTTATCCTCTGGTTCACCTCTGTTGCAAGTAGGTGAAGCAATAGGTGAAACAAGGAGCATTTCTCTTAAGGATGCAACAAGTGAATCTAGGTTTTCAAGAACTACTGGTTCCTCCAAGATATGATTAATATCTTTACAAATTAAAAAGCTCTCCCATGACACACGTGGATGCTAAACTCTAAGGCTCCTTTTCACTAACAAAGTTACCAAACAATAGTGTGACAAAGTTGAATCAATTATCTTCCTCTAGTATTTAGACCCAATTCTTTTTAGAAAATTGTAAAGGAAATTAGGTACAACAATTGACTAATCTATTGTGATGGAGATGACTAACTTAAAATGCACAATGTATAGAAGGGATTGTTTCCCATCATAAGTGATATACTTAATAATATAGAAGTACAATAGGCCCATATCTAGGGAAGTGACAATCTCTTCGTATCTTGTGATGATGAATCAATATTTTCTCCTACATCCTTGAACTCATCCCTGGAAACTACTTCATTCACTCTCACAAGGAATTCAGCTCCATTCCTTGGTAGACCAAACACTTATGAAATTGTAGCCTCTGAAGTGTCCACTCTCAAGCCCTTGGCAGTGGCTTCATCATGTTGTAATGTAGCTAAAAATTTCCTTTTCATGTCTCCATTAAACTCTATCAATTTCAGGAAGCAGTCCAACCATCCTACCCTTATGAAAATGGGCAGAACTAACCCATCCTCCAATAGTTTCTTTTGTTTTGATGGCTCTCTTCTAATTATATCACCTCCCATGGTGAAATATCCAAACTCTGCTCAAACCTTTGGAAATTCAACTCAAAATTGATTTTAACCACCCTCAAACCCTCTATATTCTACTACACTTGCATGCACTTTTTCATTGTGACTTCAACTGTTATATCCCTTTCTCCTCTATTTCAGCTTAACTAAGCTTGAATTGGCTCAGAATCTAGGGAATTGTCGGTAAAAAGGTTGTAGGTGTAGAAAGCTATAAAAGAAAAAATGATTTGTATGATTTTTTTGTGTTTTTATTTTGGTGGCAAAAAAAATTTTTTTGGATATATACTACTCCCCCCCCCCCAACTTAAAAGATTGAAGTGACCTCACCTTAATACATGTGACTAGGTGGAGGGTATAATTAAAGAATATCAAAATAAGTTTAATGAGTGCAAAGCATGCTAAATTTAAATGTAAGTACATAACAAAAGTATTGAAGATCCATGTTAATTATGGAAGTTAATATGAATACTTGTTGAATGAGATGAATGTAACTCTATGTGTGTGAAGTTGTTGGAAGATTTTATGCAGCATCAGTATGATTTGACATTAGTTAATTGCAATGTATAATGGAAATGAAAGGTTGGCATGGGAAAATTAAAAAGGTTGTGGAATGTACGGTATATGAATTATGAAATGGCTTTTGAAATGCATGAAAAATCATGATGTCGATGTGGAATGTGGTGATGAAGTTGCATGTTATGATATGACAACTTAAGGTTGTACATGTGTGGAAAAAGTGTAGTGATTGTGGATGAAATACAATTAATTTGGCACAATTTTTTGAATTCTCTAACAAATAGTGGTTGTGGGTACCTTCATCAATAGGTCCCAAATTGAACTTTTATTGATGATGCTATAGGTCCCTAGTGCATAATGAAGCGGTCTTCAAGAAGATTATTTATTGTGGCACCTATGTTGTGTTTGCATATGAAATAAGATAATAAATTATACTTGAGTGACCTCATGAGGTGAGCTTTGTATCTCATCTGCTAAGTCGCTACGAGAATCAATAGTATCTATTGCTAAGTTGTTATCTTGTGATAGATTATTTGTATCTGAACCATTGTTTTGACCATATAGATGCATTAGAGAAAGGAGAAAATCATCTTTCTGAGCTGGCTACTTATATATCTTCAATCTATGTCCATTCACCAATAGTGTGAATCTAAATGTATCTATAGTTTGTGACTTTGACTGCTCCATTGGGAAATACCTGTTGAATTTCATAGTGTCTCAGCCATCTAGACTGTAGCTTCCCCTTATAGTCTTTGTATCTAGAATCATACAGTAAATCCCAGTCACCCAAATTGAACTCTTTAGCCTGTATAAACTGATCATGCCATTTATTCCTCTATTTTTGAATGATCTTTGTGTGATGCATGGAATCCATTATAATTTCATCCAATCCATTCAGATTGTGTAGCCTTTCTTTATGTGCTTTTGTCAAATCCATTTCTAATTCCATTGCTATCCTAAGTGTCTTGTACTCAAACTCTATTGGCATAACTATTGTTTTTCCATAGACTAATTTATAAGGTGTGAAACCTGTAGTTATTTTCCATGTTGTTTTGTAGGCCCACATAGCTTAGGTAATCTAGATGCCCAGTCTTTTCTATGAATTTACACTATTTTGGTTAGAATATTCTCAATTTCTCTATTTGTAACCTCCACCTACCCATTGGTTTGGGGATGATAAGGTGTTTATTTTCTATGTCTAATTTCATATTCTCAAACCAATTTGGAAATGAGTTCAGAAGTAAATTGGGGACCTTGATCAGTTACAATTTCTCTAGGTACTCCATACCTAGTAAAGATGTTTTCATACAAGAACTTAACTACATTCCAATATCTTGCAAACTTTAACACCTTGACTTCAACCCATTTTGTCAAATAGTCTATACAAACCAAAATATACTCTTTGTTATTAGAGGCTGGTGAAATTAGGCCAATAAATCGAAGCCCCCATTTATCAAATAGTGCTAGTTCTATCTGTGGCTTCAAAGGAATTTCATCTATCCTTGTTGGTTTTCCCATTTTCTAACATTTGTCACAGCTCTTGGTATACTTCAATAAATCCTTATGGAGAGTTGGCCAATAGTAACCTGTTGTTAAGATCTTAAATGTCATCCTTTTGGCTGCAAAGTGACCCCCATAGGGCTCATCATGGAAATATTTTAGAATGTCAAAGACCTCATCTTCTCTTATACATCCTCTCATGGTATTATCTGGACTAGTGTAGAGTAACCAGCTACCCAGGAATATGGAAATATTTTATGCACCAACTACCTCTTTTCTCTAGGAGAGAAATGTGATGCTATCTTCCCTACCACTAAGTAATTTGCAATATTAGCAAACCATGGTGATTTTACAGTAAGAGAAAATAATTTATCATCTGGAAAAGATTCATCCAAAACACCTTCTATTTGTGTAGGTAATCTAGACAAAAAATCTACCACGACATTAGCTTTCCCTGGCTTATCCACTATTATTATATCAAACTCATGTAGTGAGAGCAACCATTTGACTAGGCTCCTCCCAACTACAAGTTTTTTCATTAAGTGCATTATGGTAGTATGATCTGTGTGGATAAAGACTTGATAGCCATTAATATAATACCTAAACTTTTTGATAACATAAACAACTACCAACATCACCTTCTCTATGATAGTGCAGTTAAGTTCAGCTCCTTGTAAGTTTTTGCTAATGTAGTAGATAACATACTCTGTAATACCTTATTTTTGTCCCGAGATTGCTCCTATAGAAAAATATGAAGCATCAATGTGTATGTGGAAAGGTAGTGTCCATTTTGGCTCTCTCAAGGTAGGTGATTTTGTCAAAGTTGTCTTAAGTGCTTCAAAGGAGTGCTGACATTTTGCAATCCAATCAAATTCTATGTCGTTGGTGAGCAAAAAAAATAAGATTGCTGCAATTTTACTAAAGTCCTGGATGAATATTCTATAATAGTATGCATGTCTCAAAAGTCTCCTAACATCGTTTTGTTTCTATGGCACAGGAAGTGTAGAGATGATCTCAATCTTGTTGGGATCCACCTAAATTCCATCACTTGAGATAAAGTTCCCTAGAACAATCCCTTGAGTCGTCATCATGAAATATTTCTCATGACTCAATGGCAGGTTATGTTTTTTACACCTTTTCAAGACCCTTTCTAGATTAATGAGTGCATCTTTATAGGTGTCTCCATTGGTAGTGAAGTCATCCATTTAGATTTCCATGGAATCATGAGCATAATCTAAAAAGATACTTAGTACTTCCCTTTGGAAAGTGGTCGGGGCATTACATAGTCCAAAGGGATGAACAAAATAGGAATAGGCACCCCAAGGGCATGTAAATGTAGTCTTATCCTGGTCCTCTGGAGCTAGATCTTTATCTAATTATAGCTAGACTAAATCCATCTAGGAAGGAGAAATAATTTTTTCCTACTAGGGAATCAAGCACTCAATCAATGAAAGGTAGGGGGAAGTGACCTTTTCTTGTGGTTGCTTTTAGCTACCTATAGTTCACACATACCCTCCATTTTCCTCCTTTATTAGGAACAATGACTAATGGTGACACCCATTGGCCATTAGATTTATAGGATAAATAAAGTCTGCATCAAGTAGATTTTGTAGCTCAATCTTAACTATTTCTCTTAAGGTAGGGTTCATTCTCCTTTGGGTTGTTTAATTGCCTTGAAACCATCATTTATGTAGATCCTATGCAGAAAAATTTCTGGATCAATCCCTTTCATGTCATGGTAGTCCCATGCAAAGGTTGTTGCATGTTCTTGCAACACAGTGTTCAAGGAATTATATTGTTCTTGAGTTAATCCATTATTGATGTTCATTGTTTTAGCTGGCATGATTTCCCATGTTTTGGATTCTAATTGTACAAATAAGAGATCAATTCCACTAATGTTGGGAACACATTTTTGTGAAAAAAGAGAATGGAACAATTGGGATGCTTCTTTTGATGAATTTGTAGGTATAATATTCTACAGTGGATCCTATAGACATGAAAGACAGTCTTGCTACTATGGGTCCCTACTGCAGTTATTATGTATGATATGGTCAATTAATTCATCCTCATCTTGGGTTGCTAATAGGGGGTTGTGTTCTATATTTTCATGAGAGTTTGCAGGGAATAGTGGTCTTCTTCATCCAAGGTAGGCCATATAGTCTACTCTAGATTTTCATGAGGTTGGGCTAGTGGATAGAGAACCAGTTTCTTGGTCATAGTCCCATTTGATATTATCATGTTCCCAAACCTAAAACCTATGAATGCATCAACTGTAGCTAACCATGGTCTGCCTAAAATAAGTGGATATCCTACAAGGTTGTACTTTGGTTGCAATACTATAAAATATGCAAGATACTCTCATGAATCTAATGCAATGACTAAGTCCTCAATGATTCCCTCAAGTTTCACTATTGACCTACCTACCAACTCTAAAACAATTGGTGTAATTCTAAGGTTATCCAGCTGAAGTAGTTACATTGTCTCCTTAATAATGGCATTAATTGTTGCCCCAATTCAATCAAGGTGTTCTTGATAAGGGTCCCATTTATCTTAACATCCACTACTAGACTTCTAGGTTATGTGTATGGAGGGACAATTATATTCCCTAGCATAATATTAGCAACGTTCCCTATGACATAAATTGTCTAAAGGTCCTTCCTCTTTCTCCTTAGTTTCTTAAGACAAGTCTCTTATAGTCTTGGTATAGATTGGGATATCCTCGATAGCTTGAATGAAGAGGATTTTGATACTGACATCCTTAAGTTGGCCTAATAGGTATGTATCAACTTGGTTTTGATGTTTTTGAATGGCTAAACACTCAAGGAAAGGAGGTTTTATACTTGAAGTGGTCTAGTTTACCTGATTTAACCTAGGATCCAAAGGTGAGTTGTCTAAAGCTTCAATTGTGGGTTCCTCATCCACCATCTTAGTGATTTTAGTGGATGAAGGTCCAAATAGTGTTTTCCTTGACCTGAGGTGGACATCACTCACCTCTATCCCATAAGTGGGGTATTGTATAGCCTTGTTAGTATATACCTATTGGAAAATATTATTATTAGGGTTAGGTGGAGGTTGGCTAGGTAATTGTGTTACTCTTGGTGGCTAAGATGTTGGGTTTGATGGAGTAGGCATAATGGCTTGTTATTGTGGTTGAGAAGGAAAAAAAGGTTATTGGTAATTCACATTTTGGTGCTTCCACTATGGCCCTTTTTCCATTGTGGCTACCATTGATTTTGTCACACTGTCCATTGACGACTATAATTGGCACCTTGGAAATTTTGTTGTGGCCATACATTTGGTTGCTATTGGTTCTAGTTTTGTTGAGGGTGTTGCCATTGCTGAGGATTTTTCCATTTGTTTTGGTTATTTGGATAGGGCTAAGAATTACCACTAGAGAAATTTTGATTACCAATTAGAAAAGACGTATTGAAATTTAGAGGGTCTTGTGGCATACCTTGTCTTGGTTGCCATGGCATTCTTTGTGCAATGTAGAAAAGCTATCCATCCTCTCCTTCTAGCGGTTGAAAATTTTGTTTCTCTAATTTTTCTTCTATAATAATTTCCACCCTTTTGCACTTGCAATTTTCTTTCCTTTTTCTGCAATTGGTGTAGTATTCAGTAAGCATTGCTTTAGCATCCTCTTGCTTCTTCTTTATATGTAGAGTGTCCAACTGGGTAGCTAGATGACTTATGATATACTCATTCATGTTGGATAGTAGGTTACTTAACTCCACTCTTGAAACCACATTAGATATCTTTCCAATGGAGGATGTTCTTCCCCCCTTGACCTTTTGGTAAAGGTCCTTGAGTAATTTCTATAGACCTTATAGATATCTTCAAAGGTTAATTGAGACACATCCCCTACCCCAATAAGATTGAGGGAATCCATGCAATCATCATTGACTCCTCTTAAGAACACAAGATTCAAAGATTCATCCAAGAGAGTATATTTTTTGGATTTTTCTTCAAGAAGAATTGGAACCTTTCTACATAATCTTCTAATGGCTCATCCTCTTTCTGAGTCATTGTAAAAATATCATCTCTTCTCTTATCAACTCTTCTACAATAGTCTTGATATTTCTCCAAGAATTTTTTTTTTTTGGTTTTCCAATCTAGAACAACATCTCTGCCTAGTCCCATAAGCCATCTCATGCCAACATCCTTCAAAGTTGTAAGAAATAGCTTGAGCCTATGAGCATCAATAGTGTAGTTATAGCTCCTACATAGGACATCAAACTTGAACAAGAATGTGTTTGGATCTTTCATTACCAACCCATAGAAGATTGGTAATTCTAAAGGAGATATATTCTTTAGCACAATAGCCTTTTCTTGGCTGGTAATTGGAAATTCAAAGGTCACATGTTCTAGTGGATCATCCACTATTGCATGAGCCATTGTTTGGAAGGTCCCCTCTATGTTTGTAGTAGATGTTGGTGAAAGGGAAGATTCTTCTTCAGTAGTACCCTCACTCTGATCAATGTAGTCATCAATATCTACTCTATCTTGTTGGTTTTAGGGGTTAAATCTTCCAAAAGCATTTATCTACCTCTGCATACAATAGGTATGAATTTGTATAGCAATGACTCCTGCACAATTTTAGTGAAATGTTATAGTATTTAAAGAGATAAAACTTAATTATCCTAATACTCAAACCAAATTCTAAACTAGGAAATCTTGGAAATAACAACAAATAATCTTTGAAAGTAGCACCATCCCCAACAATGGTGCCAAAAATGTAGATTCCTTACTAATTTCTAGTAAACTTGGTGGAAATCATGCAATTTAGAGGGAAAACCTAGCTGAACAATCCACTTAAACCTTTGGAAAGACCTTCATTGAATTATCGACTAGGGCTAGTAAGATTGTGATGGTAATGGCATTGTGTGTGCTTTCAAAGACTTAAAACTACCTAAATCATCCTAGTACATGTGTTACACTTGTTGATAAATCATAAAACTACAAAATAGTAAAGAAAGTAAAGTTGACACTATTGCTATGAGTAGCTACAGTATAAGACTATAACTAATTATTATCAAGAAATGAATGTTGGGAATTAACTGATAATGATAAGTAAACTTACACTACACTCTGGAGTACAACAAACTCAAGCAATTACAGTATAATTGTGGAACAATAATTATTCATGAATCCATTAATGACTGTGACACAAAGAATATATTTAACATAACTTGCATTTATGAAATAACTACTAAAACATAAATGAAATAACAAGAAATGGAGTGAAGGAAAATTACCTTGAGTGGCCCTCGCTCAAGTGGTTGTCTTCATTAATCTAAACCAAATCTAACTTCTTAGATCAATGCAATCATGATAACTCAAACCATTCATTACACAACTCCAAAATATCACATAAGATTCTATTGAGATATCTTATTCATTGAAACCATGATTGGACAATAAATATTGTCTACATAAGGAATAACAACTAATTGAAAAGTATCTCACAACTATATTTTCTCTGGAACAAAAACCAACTAATTGACTAACTCTCCAAACCTAAACCATTGAGCTATACATATAGGCATAAGGGAGTTTATTAAAACATGAATCTAAACTGAAACCATTAATCACCAGTCCCTAGATATCAAAGTGTGATAATGACTCGGTAATCTAAATTGCGACTAAAGTCCAAATAGGATTGTGACTCTGTTGTAACAGAACTGACACGTTGAATGCTCAAATCATTTATGTTAGAATCCCAATTGTAATAGGTTTCTCCTCTAGTAGCTTTATTGGGCATCATAATGATGCACAACCATATTCATTAAGTGCCTACATGTTGTAGTTGTTGCACTCCATTTATCATGGAACTTCCCTTGTTTTGTTGTCTAGGAACTCTTTTGGATGCGGGTTGCACCTTGCAGTTGTGGGATACAATCCACCCCTTCTAGCTACAAGAGTTAGTTCATAAAACATGCACACAACACTAACAACCATAGATAAGCACAAATATCAATTAAATTTCATGTACATATCCACACATAAATTATGCATTTTAACCATCACATCATAATCATATTTTTATATACTTTAAACTAGGTTCAAGGTTGCATAATAAGTATAGAAGATATCATAGTGTAGGAATATGTATAGGATAAATGTCTAGTAATGTTTGTGAACTTGCATAAAAACATAAGAAAACTAACTAATGTATAGGCTCATCAACTACATTGATGTGAAAAATTCTTACCCCATGATAATCCCCCTTGCCAAGGACATTACATTGCAAGATAAAGATTCAAAATACATTAGTCCACATAATATATTAATGATTATTTATAATGTAATAATTAGAAATAAGTAACAAATCATGGCTACTAGCTTATGATTGTTGACAAATCCAATCATGTAAGACCCCATCCCTTGTGGCTTTGTTGATCCTATTAGTCATTGATGTTTTATGTCCTTTTATATTGAATAATATGTATTACTAATCATTGCTCCTATACATAAAATATTCTCATATCTTAATTGTTAACTAACTAATCTTATCTAACTAATAGTTGTTGTGATTTCGTGTGATAGCCAGATGAGTTTTATTCCTTGTCTTCGTAGGTATGCAATGATCAAGATGTTCAATTATTGGTGATATTACTTAGTATATTATGTGAATTACATGATGTTAGGTGATTATATACTATGGGTGTGATTAGGTGTGATTGTAAGATGATGATTGATATTTAACGTTTATTTATAGTAGTATAATTGTCATAAGTAGTGATATTTTGATTATAAATAGTATGATGAATTATTGCTCGTCTCTAAAAAAAATTAAATTATGCAAGTAGGGAGAGTTAAATTATATGCTACTTGTGTAGATTTAATTCTCTAGTTGATTATTAGAAGGTTATTTTCCATATGCCATTTGTTTCAATTACTATTAATCATAAGTAATACTGACACCTTTTTTTGGTTGAGTAAACAAGTTAAAATTGGCCAATGTTGATGAAGGGGTCGCATAGCTACTTCCCTTATGTTATTCTTGTGAATTTTTAGTCTTGTCAAGGATATGTGTTTTAACCTTGTTTTCTAAGGGTTGTGCATGTGTGAGAGTTTGTTTTCATTAGACCCTTGAGTCACCTTTTAAATGTGATTACTTATTGTATGTTTTATGAATGGTTTTAATTGTATAAAAAATTTCCTAGGTGGTAGGTCTATAGATTAGGGGGTATTTTATTCCAAAAAACTCTTTAAATAAATTCTAAAGCCCGCTCTAATTAACCACTTATAAAAAGTGGCAAAAATTAGAGTTGGTTGGGTGTTTGGGAAGTTATGGGGAGTTGGTTGTCTTTTTCCTTCTATATATTCTTTCTCTTTGAAATGAGAGGGAGCTTCTCTCTTTTTGCTTCTTGGTTGTTCTTGTCCTTCCTCATCTGGGAGGAGATTTCTTGATGGAGAGAAGGAAAGGTTAGGTGAGGAAGAATGGAGGAAAGGGATTGGAAAAAGTGAGGAACTCTTCCATATTTGGGTTGGAAAATATCTTGGTAAGATCTACCCTTTTTGGTTTGAGATTTGTTGATATGTAAGTGATTTTTTTTAATTAGATAAGCAAGGGAAGGGCCTTGATCCCATGGTACAAAGAAAGGACAAAAAATAGAGAAACAAACTAGAAAAAATAGCACCAGCCACCACCAACAAATAGAAGTAGACAAGAAAAACCAGAGCCAAAAATGGCACGTAGGCCAAGTAACCAAAATTGCAACCACATAACAATTAGCAACATAATAAAAAACAGAATCCCCAAATCAATCCATGAAATCAAATGCAAAAAATTTATGAGATCAACCAAAGACCAGCAAGTACGAAACCATAACAAAGCTATTAAGAAATAGTTGTCAGGGACAATAAAACTGAGCACCAAAATATTCTGAGCAGACATATGATTAGAGCAAAAAACTCTCATTTTTTTCCAATTTGGGACACAAACTCCCTTCAAGTGGGTCATCTTCAACTTTCAAACCAAGCCTTACAACCAACAAAACAAGCCAATAGGCCACCCTCCAAGAAGACAACACCATAACCTGAAACAACAACCACCCCAAGGGTGGGTAAGACAAACTATACTTCAAACTCATACAATAAATTTTAAGAGGATCCTGAAATCCAAACCACAAAAATATAGCTAAGCCCATCAAGACACTTTGATTGAACCATCCCACATCAAACCTATTACTTAGAGAAACCAATTTTGAACTAGAAATAGCCTCAGCGTTGATGGGGTAGAGAGACCCCATCAGCCTAATTGCCTCTCCACCTCTATAGGAGAAAGCATACCCCAAAAGAAGTACCACCCAAAAAACAACACTAGTATAACACCAACCCCTGATAATGAGAAAAACCAACACTTAGAAACTCTCTGCCGCAATAGAGAAGTGGGAGAGTTCAACAAAACTATGAGGAGCTAGAGCCAACCCAAAGCACCACCTCGAACCAAGCACCAACTCAAACTCAACCTCTATAGGAGAGAGCTCCCCTCTAACATAGAGGGTGTGGTGAGAACCATAATCACTAGTGCCACCAATCTCCTACATGAACCAGCTCCACCTCAAAAGGGACCAATAGAAGAAAAGGGAGCTTCCCAGCCCAACTATAGCCTCCAACTTCACCTCAAAAGGAGAGGGCTCTATCTCTAAAGGAGAATTCTCCATAGGAGACCTCAATTGTAGAACCAAACAGGAAGCCAACACACCAATAGATAAAGTTATCACACCCCTTGGCAGCCCAAGTATTTGGTACAAGAAGGAAGCAAATGAAAGCACCTTAGCCAAGAGAGGATATAGACTTCCTCAAGCCTTCATAATGAACCTTTGGATCATCACAACCATGAGAAATAAGACTAAAATACCTTCAAACCAACCATGCTTGAAGGCACCAAAAATTGAAACAGAGGTCTTCAAGGCAGAGAAGAACCCCCTCCACCACTTCCAAAAGTGACCAATCTCCGAAGGGGAACCAACAACAACCTTGGAACCCCCAAAACACAACTCCAACATGCAAACGCTAAAGAGATCCAACACCAACAGAGCAAAGCAAAACACCACAAGCCCTAAATCCCCACCACAACCATAAGGGAGGGCCAACGAAATTACAAAACTGTAAGAGCAGAAGAGCACCACAGTTAACACAAACTTGCAAAATAGGTTCAAAACCACCTCATAGGAAGTGATTTCATGAACTTCAACAAAAGCTCGACCTCTCCAATAGAGTCCATTCCTACTACCTTCATGCGCTTGCCACAACACCAGAGGAGACATCACCACATCAAATCACAACCTCTCGAAATGCCCAAAAGGGGAAAGAACAAGGAGAAATCTTACTAAAAAATCCTCAACAAGGGAGGGGACATCCCTAGCCAAAAATAAAAACCAACAATGAGGCAACAGGGGTCCCTCTGCCTCCAAGATCTAGCAATCGACCCAATAGCATGAGGAGAAAAACTAGAAGTAATGACCAAGACTTCCACAAGGCCCTTGAAGCAGTAAAATAATGAAAGGACAAGAGTGCTAGGAGTCCCACCACTCAACCAAGCTAGAACACCGAGCAGACCAAACGCAGAAGGCAGAGTGTAAAACAACAATGAAGAGAACACTGAACTTCCCACACCGCATCCCCCAACAGGCACCCCAAGGAAACCAAACGGCCCCAAAGCAATGAGAAGAGATGGCTCCAAGACCATCCATGACCCAAACACAAAAGCACCAACCATCCCCTCAAGGAAAACGAGCTACCAATGGAAAGAAAAACGCAAATCCTCCACAAGGAGAAGCAACCAAGTTTCTACAAAACAAAAGATAGAAGTGACTTCCTCAGAGATGGAACCAGTACCAAACAATCCAAAAACGCACCCAGGTAAACGAAAAGCAGTAGGATCACTCTCTAAATCTTCATCTCCATTGCCTCCATCATCAAGATTTTAAAAATTTGCCCTCCTCTTCCATTCCCACTCAAATCCATCACCACGTGACAACATGGTAAATTTCCTAAACGAAAAGTAGCAGGATCACCCTTTGAATCTTCATCTCCATCGCCTCCACCATCGAGAATTTTCAAAAATTTCCCTCCTCCATTCCCGCTCAGAGCCATCGCCACGTGATCACCCTCTAAATCTTCATCTTAGAGTGTTAGAATGTTAGAGTGTTCATTTTTTTATGTATATCCTTGTTGATTCTTGTTTAAATGTGTATTTGTGATTGAAATTTATGTGAAGATTTAATGTTGGATCCTTTGTGATGATGATGTGTGTGTTGGGGTTAGTTTTGGGTAAGAGTTCCACCTTGTTAAGTTGCACATGAATAAGCCATTTTCTACGTTAAAGTTAAGCATTTGAGTTATGTGAAAGAATGAATGATTTGTGTTAAGTTTGGAAATGTAAGCCATGTGTAAAGTAAGTTTGGGAGAGCTATGTGACTCCTAAAGTTTGGGGGTCGATTGAATATCAATCTTATGCCTGGGAGGAGATCTTGTGGCCATATTGTTGTTTTTTTGCTTGTTGGTCTTTTCTTTCAGGTTATATATTGAAGTTGGGAATCAATAGGAAGTCTATCAAATTCAGGATTCAAGAGAATAGAGATGAATCTTGTGAGTTCAAAAGAGGGTTTAATTTTTTTAAGAGTGAAGTTATGATTTTGTTGTGCATATGGATAATAGTTCAAATTTTGTAAATGTGTTTATCCTTCATCTAGATGTGTAAATATAAGAAAGACATTAGGTATATTTCAATTTCTAATGTTGGGAAAATGTAAATATGTGCAATCTTAGAAGCTAATTATTTTAATCTTTAAAGAAATGAAAGGATTGTCTCTTGGGTATCAATTCCCTAATTTGTTGTGGAACTTTAAAGGAAGAAATTAAATCTTGGTTGGGTTAAAATTATCAAATTTTTGTATAGAAATGTTAGGTTAATAACATGTGTATGTTTTCATAATCCTTGAAAACAAAAGAAATACTTAGTCTTTCCCCTTTTATATTGCACCACATTTGTAATAGAAGTAGTTAAGTTCTTGTTTTTAATCTTCAAAAAAATATGTTACATATATATATATAAATTATGTGTATGTATTTATACAATAAAAAAATTGTCTAAAACATAATTATGAATATATATATCCATTTTATGGGCAATGCTTAAATACAAATCTCGATTAGTACGTGTGTGTATATATATGTACACGTACTAATCGAGATTTGTATTTAAGCATCACCCATAAAAAGACTGGAAAATATATATATACACATGTACTAGCCGAGATCTATATTTGAACATTACCCATAAGAAAGCAGTAAAATGAAAAAAAATCTACATTCATTTTTTCTTTCTTAATTTTTTTTTAAATTCATGCAAACATAAAAAAAATTTAAATCCATGCAAACATAATCTCGTGCAAACAAGATATTATGCAAATCATACATCTGAAACAATACCTCTAAAGGCAAATATGGGACTAATAAATATTTTTAAATAAAGTTCTTTGTGCTAAAGTTTTTACAAACCTTTGTAAAATAATACAAACCTGTAATAGAAAATGAAATCATTCAAAGATTATATTTGTGGTTCTTAAACATTGAAGCAAAATATAAAACTTGATCATAATTTAAAGAATTTCAAGTAGTTTTGAGTTAATTCTTTTCTGGTTAAGAAATTAGTTTTATTTGATGTTTAATAAATTTAGTAACTTTTAAGTTATTTGTTTCTTTTAAAAAATTAAAGAAAAAGAAAATTTAATTATATTTAGAATTTAAGAAAATAAATTGGGAACTTATGTATGAATTAGGAGATTAATCTAAATATTTCTCACGTTTATTGTTTTAAATGAAGATAAAAAAATCGTGTAAACAAGTAATTGAATAGTTTGTCAATTAATTGTTAGAATTAATAAATTCAAAGCGATGTTTAATTTGATCATATTTAAATGTTGTATAATTTAAAAATTCACTTAAGGATTAATCAATACAATTGTATAGCCATTCAAATTGTATTTTATGTAAAGGATTTAGGAATGATTTAAAGGAAGTAACTAAATCTTCACAAACTTAGTTACTATTTTTAATTATTAATATTCAAAAAAAATTACTATTTTCTAGTTAGATATAAATTACTTTAGCAATAAAGATGTAGCTAAAATATATACTAATGCCTAAATTGTCAATTGAATTGGTACAACCATTCAAATCTCATTTTTAAGTTAGAAATTTGGATTTTCTTTTAGAGTTGAGAAACATAACCTTGTTCACCGAAGTTAAAAGTTAAAAATAATATAAAAATAAATCATTAGGATAATAGAGATGGTATATATTCATATATCTATACAGAGTAACTTCTTAGTTTTGCAACCCCCCCTCTAAGGTTTAACCTTTTGTTTAAAAAAAATGACATTTTCCACAATCAAGAAAAATTCTTAACACAAATTTAATGAACCTTATCAGCATTAACTTCTTTGAAAATAATTTGAGTTAATGGTTAAAATTAAAATAATTAGGGTTAAAACTATTAAACCCTATTTACTATTTTGTTCTCTTATTACTCTAATAGTAATTGAAAACCATAGATTTGTCCATCATCTTATTATTGCATTAAAGTAATGAGAATTATCTTTTAGACTTATAGATATTAGAGCCTTGGGTTGATTTCATTTGGAACAATTGGGAAATAATGTTAAGGGTATGTTCCTCGTATTTTCCTACTTTTAGTAAGGTGATAGAATCTTGAATTTCACTACGACTAAGAGTTTCACTAGACCAAACTGAGACCTTCTCTATCTCAATGTTTAGTTGAGAGCTAAGGATGGCATTACAAACATGATGCCCTCAAGTACATAGGTTAATTCAAAGATAGAAAAAAAAAATTGTTGTGTTTGAGTGGGGTAAAATTTAGGGCATGACAAATCATATTTAGTTGTAACACAATTATGTCACAGTGAATGTTGAAATGTAAATACTATCAATAAACCATTAATTGATAGTTTTCTAGTTAGTAAAATTGTCACAAGAAAAGAATCATTTTATGGAACCTATTAAGGGTACTAGATTCTCAAGAGCTTAAATTATAAATCATCAACATATGTAGAAACTAACTAAAGTGGAAAATTAAGTCATCCACATATATAGGGTGTCATTATGCGAGGGAAATTTAATTAGAATTTAAATTTGAGTGTCCTCCTTCACACCTAAGAATATAAGAGTTAGATAAAACACACAAAATAGAAATAAATATTCTTTTGGTTGATGTTTCTTGCTCAAGTCCTTATGATTCTCTTGTATCAAACACCTAGGGTAAGAAAGATTATGATCTTGTGCTCACATGGTGTCTTGTAATCTATAGGTATTCTTCCTTTGTCTCTTCTACCTTTTAGTTTGGTTGTGTCTCATACTCCATCAAATTCTAATTTTTACTTCTACTCCTCCTATAGATCTATGTCCACCATAACACAAACTCCACCTCCAATTACTTCTTAGATTTTCACCTCCATATATAGCTTATCACATTTGTAATTAATCTATGTAAGATGGATCCTTATATCCATAACCATGCAAACTATAGATCCACTCTATGAAACATTATATAATCATAAACTCCATTTGATATTTTTTTAGTAATTCCTCCTTGTTAGCTAAAAAATATTTGTATTGTAAGTACATAATAGACTCAAATAATTCATCCATAAATTACGCTTCACTCATCAATTCACTTACCTCTACTTCTATCACTACTAGAAATAAATAGGGTTTAAAACCTTCCTCAAAATTCTCTATCTTTGGTCTCTAAAACTCCAATTTGCTTCATCTTTTATGCATATCCACTTGATTTTCATCACTACCTTCATACCCTTTAAAGGATACACTTTATTTTTATCGTGTTATGTTGGATTAACATGTTTATCTATATCATCCATCATAAGTATTCCTCTTTCAATAGTTTCCATACACTCTTCTTCCCTCATAGGTCCATTCAATAAAGTATTTATTACAACCATCTCTTATGCTTGATCGTCCATCATTTCTATACTTGGAAATTTTCTAACTTCACCCAACGTTTTTTCATTCACATGTTCTAAAATATCATCTCTTATCATACCACTTCTAAATATTCAACACTAAAGACAAACCAACCTCTTGGACAAATATCTAACTAAATTCTCAAGCTTCACCAAATTTCTCTCCACAAAATAAATTATCATAGACCTTATCAAGACTAATATTGTTAGATTATTCTAGAAGAAATAATAACTCTCCCACTCAAAATCTTGATTACCCATAAAATTTGATCCAATGATGCAATTTCCCCACAAACTAGTTTGAAATTACCCTCTACACACATATAGGATGAACTAGCTTTGACACTATTTAATGCAGTCAAGGTTAAGGAACCACTTGAATTAAAGAATTTACCTTGAAGAAACTCCACACACCACACTTCTATAGGATTTATAAAGGTCTAATGATGATTCAAAAATTGAAATATAGAACTCCACAATTAGACTAAACCTCAAAGAAAACAATTGCTGAAATTAGGTTCCAAATTAGTGAATTTCTTATGTTATTTTCTTCAAAAAATTAACCAAACACCTTTATATTTTACTATAGACCTTGTAAAATTTAGAGACATGTTATAAGAATTATTTTCAATAGAAAAATACCAAAGATCAACTATTCACACAAACTAGTATGCTAAGAGACAATATCAACACATTAAATTATATTAAAGATTGAATATTTTTAGATTTTACTACATGAACTTTTTTCATCAATTTTTCAAATCAAACTCCACCATCCATTATCAAGATGTAAATAGATGGCAAGAGAAGAGAAATGCAATGTTAATCTAGTATACCATGATAGGTAAACAAAGCAGGGGGTCGGGTGATGCGAGGACCAAGAAACCAAGTAAAAGGAGAGGTCAATTATTAATTGAATCAAAATTTACAAGATGAGAATAAAAAGGAACAATATAAAGACTAGAGCTTAATATAATAGAAAATCAAAGAATAAAATATATTACCGAAATATGTGTAAGAGTTCATATTTCGGAAATGAGTCAAAAGGTAAAAATACGTAAATAATGATTGATATATTAAATAAAAAAGGTGAGCATAGAAATAAATAAATCAATAAAAATGCAAATAATGAAGGAAATTGAAAGTACATGCAAATAACAAAGAAAAGGCTTAATAGAACACAACCAAATGAGAATGCATAAGAGTAAAAAACTTTAAGGATAAGGGAAATTATATAAATATAAGAATATATATTTGGGAATAAATGTACATATATTTAAATATGGATATATAAATATAGATATATATAAAATTATGTATACATATGTATGTATGTATATGTATATGTATATGTATATGTATATGTATATGTATATGTATATGTATGTACATATATATAAGTATATATATATGTTTGTAGTATGTGTGTTTATGTACGTATATGTATGTAAGTATGTATGTATGTATGTATGTTTGTATGTATGTATGTATGTAAGTATGTAAGTATGTCTAAAATTTTATCAAAGGAGGAAAAATAAAACACCTAAAATTTTAAGAAAATGTCAAAACAACTGAAAACCAACAAAGGTGAGAATGACTAATCTAAACAAATTTGCAAGACAACAATCTACAAGAGGAAAAATAAGCATATGCAACTAAATATGAAAGTTACTAAATGCACAAATGAGCGTGTATAAGTATATATGGAAGACAAGCTAGCATCTTGGAAGGGCAGGTGGCTCTCTTGGGCTAGTAGAATCACAATGCTTAAAGTTGTTATACATGTATGCACATGCATATATATACAAGAGTATATATAAGTAAATGTACTCTAATAACATAGAACTTGGGAAAGATAAAGAATAACACACAAAATATTAAGATGTCAATTCCATAGAAGGAATATCTAATAATTAAATGCACATGCTAATCATAAAGATAAGAGGGAATTGGGAATTGAGGGAAACTAGACCCAACACCCTAATGAAAGAGATAAAAATTAATGTGGATATGAATATAAGTAAATACAATAATACAAAGTATGGAAAAATTGTTGATTCCATTATCAATTTTCTTGCAACATTTCATTAGGGTTTCTTAGAGAGAACTTGAAAGAATATCCACATATAAAAATTACATTCGGTAGATCCCAACTCATTTAAAACACTCTCAAATTGAGAATATAAATAAATAAATCCAAAACTACACAACCATTGCCATACTACATGCTAGAGAATGATAATCCTAACATATCCTTCTCCTTGGCCTCTTCAAGCTACAAATAGAACTTCCAAAGGAGTTATCCACAGTCAAACTATAACAAAATAATTTGTAATCCAAATCTCATAATCTTCATTAGTTAATTTTTATAATTATCTCCAATTTGGTTTCAAAATGAGAAGCCTTGTAAGAAAGACCAATAGCGAAAGTAGGAGAAATTAAAAGTGCAACTCCTTCTTCAAGGTGGCACCCAAATCCAATTACATGAGAAAAATTGGGAGTAAAACGCCAACAACTAAGTCATGAATATGGATCCATCCTTGACAATGAGTCAAATATGACATGCAAAACTCTAGAGAGGACTCCTACAATTTAACAACTATAAAATACAAGCTTCAAGATGACATGTGAGCTCCAATCTAATTTACAAAACTTATTTCACATGGGTGCATGGGTTGAGGATCAATACATGTAAAAAATAACACATGAATTTTGAAAATCCCTCCAAGATTAACTCCAACTCTTCTCTAAAATCAAATCCTCTTCTCAAGTGCTTAAATTTCAAATCATCAACATGCATGGTAAGTGGAGCCTTACTCATGTCTTGGGCACCATTTTGGATTAACACTAACTCAAATGGAAAATAAATTCCTCCACATACCTATAACACTATTTTGAGAGGGAAATTTGATTATAATTGGAATTTAAATATCCTCCTTCACACCTAAGAATCTAAAAGTTAAAACCAACACACAAAATGGACAAAAAAAGATTAATCTTAGAAGTTAATAAATATCTAAGGCTTTCTATGTCCATAAAATATGTGTAAGAATTTGGACATGTGATATTGTAAAGAATAATTTTCCTTGTTGTTCTAATTGCAATGATAAATGTGTGGTGATTTAGTGTCCTAATGAGGGAAAATAGATAATTAATAATTTACTATATTTTAGTGTTGATTAAATGTGATGATAGATACTAATCAATTGTCTATGATAATGAATCTATCTGATTAAACATTAGGACCTTGGCAATGGTAATGAATTGTTATCATTAGTTATGAGAAAGTGTGATACATTTATGATAATTTAGTAGTGTTAAAGTACATTGCAAGGAAAATGATTTGTTAATTTTTTAGTGTTGGGTGTCTCTTTATATGCAATATGTAGTTAGATTTGGGTAGAGAAAATACTAGTCTTAGTTATGGTAAGTATTTGAAAAATCATAGGTGTATCCTTGAAGGGTAAGAAAACAAACTCTACAAAATATGTAAGATAATTAAATGATAATTATCAATAAATAATCAAATTAATCTAGATAAATGAACTAAGAGTAGATAAGTACTAAAATAAATGTTAAAAATGGATAAAGAACGATATATGTTCTTAGTTATATGTATATTGAGGAATGTTTTATTAAACACCTGGAATACTGAGAGGGAGGGTGAATCAGTATTCTTTGAAACCACTTAAACATGTATCCAATACATTTCATTCAACTTGTAGGAATGGAAAGAGATAATTAAAGTGTGCATCACATCACATAACATAAGAACACCAAATTTATGTGGAAAACCCAAGAAGGGAAAAACCATGTTGAGGATTAGTTCACAATACATTATAACCGGTTACAAGATATTATAGAAAGGCTTGTTGCAAGATGGACTCATTGTCTAGAGGACTCATTGTCTAGAGAATAAGATAGAAAGAAGAAAGGGTGGCTCATTTCCAAGATTTGAACTGATACAATGCATCTACAATATGTTGGAGATAGTTCCACTAAAGTTCAATACATTGTCTTAACACACTTCATGTTTCTCAATACTTACACCCACTCTGCTCTTCTTCGCGTCACATTCACATACTTTTCTTAGGAATTTGCATCACATTCACATAATCTGCTTAAGAATTCACATCACACTTTATCAAAATCACACACTTCTCTAAAATATCTAAATAAACTTACATTTATATGCATTACATCCACAAACACCTACAACATCAATTGGGTTAGCCTAATTAGATGAAACATGTAATACATTAACTTGTCGGCTCAAGATCCAATCATACACGACTCATGGCATAAAAAAAACTTGTAACACATCAAAATAGGTTGGAAGGGACATATAATTACTCCCTTAAGTTTGATTAAAACTTCCTTTATCTCTACACAACCACAAACCCTTTCAAATTAGCACCATTGGTGAAGCAACACTAAGATAACCAATTGTTCATGCATTAACTAACATGCAAACCTCCAAAACACTTTCCACTTGGACCACTCATACTTCTGACACCTATAAGTACTCCCACAAAACTGCATAACCAAATATTATTCCACAGTGGAATGCAGAGCATTCCAATCATGTACTCTGCATCAATAACACCATCACTATCAAGTCCAATACTCTGTCATCATTATCTTCAACACCAGAGGACATACAGACATGAAACTTTGGATTTGGATTCCTCCAATATAAACCAAAACTTCCTTAGAACTACATGACCTAATTTTGCATGGTGGAGCAATGCAAACATCAAAATTGGTTCACTATATACTGAAAATTATATTCTAGGACTTAGAAAAATATCCAACACATCTGATCTACACCAAACCAACTCATCTACACCTCTATACTGGATTGATATTACCGAAAAAAATACATTCAATCATGCTCATCAAACAGTAGTACATCAAATGTTGACATCAATGACAACACCATATATGTTCATGCTCATATTACCAACAATCTCATCAATGACAAGCAAACTTCCAACAATCTACCCTTTGTCATTGATGACAACATGCCCAAAAATATTCTCCATATATACTCCAAAATACTCTCCAACAAATTGTTTTCTCAACTACTCTCACCCTTTGACATCAATGGAAAAGGGCGCATTGTTCAAGCATACATACTTACACACTCCCCCTAACTGATACACACACACACATGTACAACTATGAGAGTACCCCCCCTTACTAACATACTTCTCCAGCACTTAGGATAACTCCCCCTAACAATGATATCCATCAAAAATGACCAAAACTTGCACTGTTATACTATCCACTATCTTCCACATATATACAATGAAATCTGAAATTGCATAAATAGAATAAAAATGTACAAAATCAACAAGAAGGAAAAACGCTTTTGTATGACACCTTCAATTTTGTAAGGTGTTCCTCCCAATCCTTTTTGTCATCTTCCCAATCCTTATTGACAAAGCCAAGCATGCAGCACTGAGTCTCAAATTGCATGAGGAGTTCTTCACCTTCATCTAGAGTACTGGGTACTAGATTCAACCTTACTATCTTCTTTGCATTAGCCAGAGCACCAGTCAGGGATGTAAATATAGCATTTACCAAGTCTTTGGGCTAACTAAAATGTATTATAATCTATTCCTTTTGTTACTGCAATTGAAAGAATTGTTCATGCAGATTCTCTATTGTGAACCTTTTAGTTCCACCTATATCATTTTTTGGATCATACGCTTTGGAGGCCTTATTGATTTGAGACTCAATGGAGCCCATCTCATCCTTTATGTTCTTTATGGAGCTAGGTCATTTCAGACAAAATTGAAATAAAATATTTGCTTTGTCAATATAATTTTGAATATCCTTAAGGTTGTTTTGCAGTTTACCATATGAAATAGCACACTAGTCTAAAACATCTATCAACCTTCTCTCATTTACCTTCTTATTTACCTCCTTTTCCAATTTCTCCTCTAAACCTAGAGTAGAATATTCTTTGAATGAGTCAAGGAGTAACCTCACTTGCTACACACTAGATAAGGAGTTGTCAACATTTTCACTGGGGAATCTTTCTTATAGCACTTTCAACGCTTCATTAATCATATTATCACTCTTTTAGTTAGTCTGCAAAATCTCATTTCTTGCAAAGGTATGAAATGCATCACTAAGCTACAGTTTGTGCAAGGGGGATATCTTATCCATGTCAACTTGGCCTTGCTGAATTGGTATTTGTAGCAACTGTATTGATACTACCAGATGATATGCCTAAGGATGATACCGAGTTATGGATTCAAAGTGACAAGATGTTGAGGTGTCAATAAGATGATGTCACAATGAGGTCCAAGTTATGGTAATTTCTATGCAAGATGGATTTTTTTTGGATTTTTCAAGGTATAAATGATGTCTAAGGATGGTGTTAAGATAAAGAATCAAAATGACAATAGTCAAATGTCAAGAGTGCCACAATGAGATCAAAGTCTTGAGAAATTTCTATGATATGCCAAATGGAATGCAAGTGTGAAAGAATGATGGGTAAATGGTAATATGACCTAGGATGATGACTAAATGTATGACTATTAAGCAATTTATGGAAAACCCAAAGTAAGGTTGCTTAATCAAACTAAGATGGCCAAGGTTAAAAATCTGGTTTATCAAGACTTCAATGATGGTAATGACTAAATGACAAGGTTTGACAAAGGTGGTCTCAAACTAGCCTTGTGAGTTGAGGAGCCAACCTAAATGACAAAAGGACTAAAGTGGTGGAAAGAGGTTGAAGTCAAGACAAATCTGATTTGTTCAATATGGACTAGTCTCAAGTCTGATAAGTTTCCTAAGCTAAGGCCTATAGCAAGGTGAATGCAAGCTAAAGGATGTCCTAATGTTTTTCCTATGGTCAATGCAAGGTATGTAATGATGGATGGAATGGATGAATGCTAAATGATAGTTCTAGAAATTTTCAAGTCTATGATCAAAGGACCAGGTAATGCTCAGGATTGATAAAAAGATGGCTTTGTCTCAATTTCCCCTAAAAAATTTAGTGGCAGGAAATTACGTTGTTTCTAGTCTTAGTTGCAGTGAATCACAGTCACTTGCATCATTTTGGAAATGGTGGTTGCGGTTTTCAGTGTCACGATTGCAACAAATGATAGTCAGTTGCAGTTCACAATGTATCTTGCTTAGTTTTGACTAAATTTTTACCAATTTAGAGGTGATTTTGTGAAGTTTGATTTTGGAAAACACAACAAATAATCTGAAAACACTTGTTTTGTCTAGTTTGAATGTGTAAAAGACACTTGTAGACAATTCACAACCTAGGATAGAAAAGATACTACTTGCTAAGTCCCTACTTAAATTGCTCCAAACACCTAAACAAGGAAGACAACAAGAGATCTTGGTGACACTAGCTCCCCCTTACACAACACGAGCACACCAAAATATCTTACCCTTGAAGATCCTAAGATCTTGTGAACCAAGGGAATTTATATCTCCACAATGAATGGTGGAATGTAGGGCAACTTTGGATCACTCCTACACCAGTAAGTAAAAGGGTTTTTGGCCTCTAAAACAAGTGGTTCTTAATATGTGTTTCAAGGTAATAATAGTGCCTATATGTGAGGCAATATTAGCTCTATAAAGAGGCCTCCCAATCCTTTCATTAGAAAGGATATCACGAATACTGAGGGTGACACTCGTCTGTATAGGACATTTGCAGGTGATTGAAGACTTTCCCAACAATCACGAATTTATATAGTGGACTGAAACAAAGTATCGCTTGGGTCATTCCCTCTTTCGAGACAGGCCCTCTAAGGGTAAAAAAAGCAAGACAAGTATGTTTTTTTGATCTCCAAGATCGCACAAAGTGCAAGGAGAGAGCATACACAACACATTTTTCTCACACTCGCATAATGTTAATTTAAATCCAAAACCAAATGTGTGGGTGATTATACAAATGCCAAAAGATGCTTTTGATTCTCAAGATCACCAATGGTGTGAGAGAAGAGAATACACACCTAGAGGCAAAATGCAAAGCACAAGACAATGAAGACACTTGTTCTTTTTAACCCTCAAAGCAATATGTGAAAAGGACACTTAATGCAAGGTTAATTTTAAACCAATGAGTGAATATTCAAGTTCTTTTTAACCAATGAGTGAAAAGATGCAAATTGTTGTAAATTTTAAGCCCAATGACGTGTAAATGCAAGGTCAATTTTATGTCTAATGAATATATGAAAAGAAGACAAGATAGATAGATTAGCAATATCAAATGAGATGCCTCCTTCCCACCTATTCCACATGTTGGAAATCAAATGTCAGTAATAGAAATCCCCTACGATATGAGATGCAAAAGATATAAATTACAAATTCTAACTAAAACCCTAAATATTAAATTATCAGGAAATTGCATCACAGAAAATAGCAGTTGTGGCTCACAACCAAAAAGAAATTGTGTCGTAGGAATAGCGGTTGCGTCATTCCAAATTTTGATTGCGACTCAGGGAATCGATTGCGGCTCTCAATTGATGGCAAATGCAATGAATCCCCTAGCAATTGTGTCGAATGGCAATCAATTACGTCATACGAATCTAAACCTGTAAAATAACATAAAATCCGACCAACTCCAGACAACTAACTACTAGTATGATATGCAACTAAGGCAAATCTATGAAAGCCAGAAATTAGATAACCAAAATTTTCCAAAAAAACTAAGAATTTAGAAAAAGTTGAAATGTGGACCCTAATCTGAAGCAATTGCAACACTATGTAAAAAGCGATTGTGTCGATCCATGCTTGCAACCTACAAAACCAAAATTTTCGTACAAATTATTTAAATTTGTCCTTTCACATTGGGTTCACCAATGTAATCAGGGCTAAAATTATCAAGGTTAGGCTATAAAGCATGTAAATCAAACCCTAATAAACAATGAAGCACAAATAAGCATAAAGACATAAAGCATAAAGCAATAGTACCAAAGAGTCTTCATACCACCATTGATTCTCCTTCATTGCACTTCTCCATTTTGCTTGAATATGATAATTTCCCTCAAATTTTTGAGTATGCAAGTAGGCCTAATGACAATGACTAGCAAAATATTGAAGATTCTAATTGTCTATGGATGCACTTGACTTGATGTTGATAGACTTGATAGCAAGATAGCATAAGATCGCATGAGCTTGTGTAGATTGTCTCCAAATGGAAATGACAAAGTCTTTTATAGGAAAGACAATTTCAAATGAAGGGCTAAGATTGAATGTCAATAATCAATGGCCAAGAATGAAAGATGTAGTATCAGATAGGGTTAGGGAAAATGATAAGGATTGACGATCAAGATTAAATTATAAATAATTTAATCAAGGGTGGAGGCTAATTAAGACATGGATAGATAAGGATTGACACGAATAAAGAGGTGAGAGGAAATTAAATAATAAAAACTATTTAATTTAGGTGGTGGATGAACAATTAAATAATTTAAAATAATTATTTAATTATAGAAAAATGTGACAAAGAGGACCTTTTGAATTAAATAATGATTTGATTCAAAATTCAAGAAAGTGGACCATATTAAATAAATAAAATTTATGACTGAAGAGGCTAATGAATAATTAAATAATTAAAATAATTATTTAATTATAGTGGAAAGTGGTATAAAAATTAAATAAATAAGAATTTATTTATTTTTAGAAAGAAATGGACTTAATTAGTGACGTATTTAATTAATCAAGGAAGAATAAAGATAGAAATGAATTAATTAAATAATTAAAATTATTTAATTAATAGAAGACTTATGACTTTAGAAAATAATTAAATAATTAAAAATTATTTAATTATCAAAAACAAAATAGAAAATAATGGAGAATTTAGAAGTCGCAAGCCTAGGACAACTTTTAGTGTCTATAGTATCACAACCATAGTGATATATTCATGAAAGCTGCTAATAAAAAGACAACTAGATACATATTATAGCAGCCCAATACAGAATTGAAACCCACATCCAACACCCTTTATTCTTCCATATGACATATTTCAATGGTGTTCTCATCTTTCTATTCTTGGTTTCCTTCCATAACACGCACTAGGTCAACGGAGACTGAGAATTAGAGATTGCAATGAAATTGGGGTGACACTCATGGGTCAAAAGAATAGCTACTATGTGATACCTTTCCTTAAAGTTTGCAACCATATCCCCACCAATTTTGTTTACATTTCTATTGAGGGCCCTGTGCAGATACCTAACATTACTAATTTCAAATGAGTGTTTGATTGCATCATAAACATAAACATACACTCTTTTATGCAAGAGGAAGTGTCCAATCAATTCCAACATTGACATGTCTAGATGCATAATTTTTATGGATTGAGATGCAAAATTGAGACATTACTAATGGTTACAAAATTGGATGGTGTAAAAATATTGTGGTGACACAATGAAAAGATAATAAGAATTATTTATACCTAATTTAGTATCTAAAGTGTAATAGAGGAGAAAAAAAGAGAGGATTGCTCAGGGATTTTCTCATGGTGATGGTTGTGCAACAAGTTATGTAACTACAAAAAAATAGAAATAACATTTAATAATCAAGGTCACAATGATAATACATCTAAGAATTCAAACTTTGGTGTTAGCTAATCTAATATGTATTGTAAAGTTTGCTAAGGATTTTTTTCAATTGCCAAAATTAGATTGTTTTAATAGTGGTCACTTCCTACAAGGGAACAAGGATAAATACAAATTCTTAATATCCAATCCTACACACATAGAAGCCAAGTGCAAGCCCAATATAAAAGTAGAGAGGAATTTAGTGTGTGCAAATAACTTTTAAATAAGAGTACTAATATTTGTATATGCAAACATGATTGGAGTGTATGCACAAGAAGGTTGGTTGCATAGATTAAAAGAAACAAACTAGAAGCATATTGATCTTTATCCATTAAAATTTGAAAAATGTAGCTTAACTTTATACTTTATAAATAAATAAAAAATATGATTATTATGTATAAAATAAATCCTTAAAAAATTTACGTTGACTTTTTTATTTATTTATTTTGTCAAAAAAATATTTTATCTTCACTTATGTTTCTAAAAATGTAAAACTCCAAACAATAAAATAAAATTAAGAACTTATCATATTTTTTTAGTAATTATGAGTTAAGTTGGACATGTTTCATTTATAGATCATGACAATTAATTATTAATAAATTAAAAACTTACCATAATTTTTTAGTAGTTATGGGTTAAGCTTGGACATGTTTCTATTACAAATCATGGTAGTTAATTATTAAAAATATATATTTTTCTTATAATAGACATTCTATTATAATGATCAATTGTGAGAAACATGTCCAATTTAACCTATAACTACTCAAAAAAATATGGTAAGTTTTTAATTTAATTTTATTGTTGAGTTTTATATTTTTGAAAACATAAATGTATGTTTTTCAATAGACGTACGTTTCGGATCACACTGTGTAAAGATAAAAGATTTTTTTGAAAAAATAAATCAAAAAAGAAAATTAAAAAAATGAACTTAAGTTTTTGAAGGATTTATATATATTACAAAGATATGAGTTATCTACTAAAAAGAACATGGTAAATTTTTTATTTTATTTTATTTTATTGTTTAAAATTTTATATTTGTAAATAACTAGCATATATATCGACAAAAAAATACTTCTTGAATCTCCTATTCTTTAGCCTTTTACATTTCATTTTCATAAAATTTCAATTAACAATCCCTTGGCTCCAATTAAATCTAAACTAATTGTACTTTAATTGTTTACATTTATTTAATTAAAAGGGATTTTATTCCCTTAATAAATATATACTGTAAAACTGGCATGTAAAGGCCTAACAAATGGTTAAGAATGTGATATTCTCAAGGCTTTTAAAGATTGTTTAGAGAAGAAAAACACCTGATTTATGATCAGAGAATCCTATTCCATGTTTAAACAGAGTGAATAATCTTTTTTATTGACCATATCTGAGAAAAAAGTCAAATTTAACAAAGTAAACCAATAAAGTAACTGCAAGACTGGTATAAATACTGCCTTCTAGAGGGGTGCATAATATTCTCCATACGAAGAGAATTAATGATTATACAATTTACATGGCGAAAATACTGATTCTTGGGAAGGGTGTCCAGCTCTTATTTTACTGGGCTTCACTTGGGAAGTTGTGGGTGCCGCTAAATTTGGTACAGAAAGTCCTGTTTTAGAAAGAGCTTTAAACTGAATTGACTGTAAGAACTCCTTGATTGTTTGTTTTTACGTGATGTTGTTTTGTGCAAATGGTTAATAAACAACTGTACAGTTAAAAAAAAAAAACTGTTCCATGTGGGCTGATTGGGGATATAATGGCAAAGGCAGAAGTATAGAGGACTAAGTTGTTTTGGGTACTGAAAAAACAGTGAAAAAATAATCATTTTTAAGGAAGTTAAGTGCAACTGGCATTACATGTTTAGCTAAAAGGAAGTTGTTATCATTGTCTCTTGGGATCTGCCATTTGGCCGTGTCTTGCTGGCGTTTGTCTGGTACAACAATTTGCCACTTTCATGCTTTTGCACAATTATTTGCTCCGGAGAACAATATAATTTACTGCCCTCTGTGCAACTCCACACGAGCTTTATATGTTCCTCTTCTTCTCTTTCCCATCCTCATGTATGATTCCTGCTCAATAGGCAACTACATATCCAACTACCACTTGTTTATTGTTCTCAGTAACTACTTCTTCTCTGACATTGATGTTGATTGTATTGGAGAGTAACTGATACTTGGGGCCTTTGATGCAGATGGCTTGCTCAAAGTAAACTGCTTTACCTGCATCTAATGCCGATTATGCTAATCCCCACAAAAGACAACTGATCTGCATTACAGTCCATACATTTATAGCCAGCCATCACTCGTTCTTGTTTGCAGACATTCTTTTTCTAGCGAGTTGATTGTTCTTCTGCTGCATCCTTACACTTACCCGCATCTAGTTTTCTTGTGCATCCAGCTGCATTTCTTTGTTTTCTACTGTGTCAAAGTTGGAAGTATAATGGTCGGTTGCTTTCAGTGTGGATGATTGCTGTAGCCACACTGGGAGATCGAATGAAGAATTGACAGCGCAGCTGTGTGTTTGGATAATGTCAGGTTCCCATTCCATTTTTTGTTGGCTGTAGATATTGAATATGCAGTATATAGACTATTTTCTCAGATCTAGTAGATAAGAATTCAAGTTTGGAGAAGCCAAGATAGTGTTTGTTGAGCCGTGTATGGATCTCGGTTTCCCACAAGGGGATCGGTCTCAGGTTCCCGTCTTCCGTAGTTATTCTGCTGAAAAATCAAAATGTTTTTAATAGATAAGTAGTAAGACATTTTTTCTTCAGATCTGGTAGTGAAGCATTCCCGTTTGGAGAAGCCAACACATTGTGTTGTTGGGGCATCCTTGTTTCCTGAATTTTTTTAGCGGACAGGATGCCACCCAGCTTCGATTTTTCTGATTGGTGGTCTAAGGACACCCACAAGGGCACACCGGTTGTGGTGACAATGGAGAATCCCAACTGGTCAATGCTGGAGCTAAAGGAGCCAAATGCTGCATTTCAGCAAGTAGACAAGGACAGAGGGAAGAACGCTAAGCAATTGACATGGGTATTGCTCCTCAAGGCTCACAGAGCTGCTGGGTGCGTTGCGTGGCTTGCAACAGGACTGTGGACTCTACTCGGTGCAGTGAAGAAAAGGCTGATTTTTAGACAGGGGGTAGCAATGGAGACTGAGAAATCCCACAAGGGGAAATTGTTCAAATTCATTAAAGCATTCTTGGCATTTTCACTGGCAGCACTGGTGTTTGAAGTAGTTGCCCACATGAAGGGCTGGCATTTCTCCACGCCACATTTATACATGCCAACCACTACTGGGATTCAAGATTCTCTGCACTTGATTTACTTTTCCTGGGTTCAATTCAGATCCAATTATATAGCTCCTCCTATTCAGACCTTGGCAGACATTTGCATCATACTCTTCTTGATTCAGTCTTTAGACCGGATAATTCTTTGCATTGGATGTTTTTGGATCAAGTATAAGAAGATCAAGCCACAACCAAAAGTTGAATCAGTAGAATGCAAAGACATTGAACAGCCAGGGTCTGGGCATCCTATGGTCCTGGTCCAAATCCCCATGTGCAACGAGAGAGAGGTTTGAAATCCTTTAACTTTGATTTTCTTTAAATGCAAACCTTTTCATGTTTAATTTTTATGGTTTCCTTTAGTTTTATAGTGATTTGTGTGAGGAATTTGTAAGTTGAGGTTCATCATATTTTGAGAAATTTGTGAAACTGAGATTCTTAGATCCTGAATTTAGATCACAATTGTAAGGATTATAGTATTTAGTTCACGATGAACCAGATCTGACCATATCTACGCTTAGATTTGTGGCTAAGATTTGAGTCTACACCATATAGACATTTTTGTTTTGGGGAGCAGTACCTTTTAATCGTGTTGCATAAATCTGAACTATATTAAAGACATTTGCAAATTTCCAAGTATTTTGAAGTTTGAAGTAGGACAACCAGATTTAGTAAGTCGTTTTGGTTATTGATCCGAAACAATTACAATGTCATTAGGTATGTAGGATTCAAAGCAATAAATTTCGTTGCATCATTTTTCTGAAAAACCATTATATTTTCATGATTATAAGAGTTTATCCTTGTGCAACATAAGTATTGTCCATGTGGTAGACTGTTCGAGAACACCCCTCCTGTCAACTTCAAGGTAGATTCCCTCTCATTCTTTTTCCATATGGGCAGCATGGGGCTGGTTTTCTTCTGAGAATTTTATTTACTTCCTTATGTCAATTTTATTTTCCATGAAACCAATGCTAGATCTCATTTCTGTCCTGTTTAGGTGTATGAGCAATCCATTTCAGCTGTCTGTCAACTTGATTGGCCAAAGGACCGGATGCTGATTCAAGTGTTAGATGATTCAGATGATGAGGATGTTCAGCTCATGATCAAAGCAGAGGTTCTTAAGTGGAGTCAGAAAGGTGTAAATATTCTTTATCGGCATCGACTGATTAGGAGTGGTTACAAAGCTGGCAATCTGAAGTCTGCTATGAGTTGTGATTATGTGAAAGATTATGAATTTGTTGCAATTTTTGATGCCGATTTCCAACCGAACCCAGATTTCCTTAAGCAGACTGTTCCACATTTTAAGGTAACACAGACTAGTTTTCTTTGAGATAATACACTGTATTACAAGAAGTATCCCACAATTACTGCTTCTAAGAAATAACTTCTGCAATTTGCAGGATAATCCTGAAATTGGTTTGGTCCAGGCCCGGTGGTCTTTTGTAAATACAGATGAGAATTTGCTAACACGGCTTCAGAACATCAACCTGTCATTCCACTTTGAGGTAGAGCAACAGGTGAATGGCATATTTCTCAACTTTTTTGGTTTCAATGGTACAGCTGGTGTTTGGCGTATACAAGCTCTTGAGGAATCTGGAGGATGGCTGGAAAGAACAACTGTTGAGGACATGGATATTGCTGTGCGTGCCCATCTTAATGGATGGAAATTTATCTTTCTGAATGATGTTAAGGTAATGCTTGAGGACCATTAGCACTAGGAAAGATCAATTTTGTGATGTTATAATTCAAGTGACATTTTTATATTCATTCCATGATTATTTTCTGGTATTATTTTCATCAAGAGTGACCCTTTGATGTGACTTTGATGCTGGTACTACCTTGTCACACTGCACTAGTTTAGGGACATTATGATGAAAACAGTTTCTTGTTTTGTGGTTAATAATCTTAGCTCTAAAGTTTTCTTAAGGAATTTTCGGTTGTTCTAATTTGAAACACATTATTACTTCAGGTCCTTTGTGAAGTTCCAGAGAGTTTTGAAGCCTACAGGAAGCAACAACACCGATGGCATTCAGGGCCTATGCAACTTTTTCGCTTATGCCTTCCAGACATAATTTATTCCAAGGTCTGTGATAGATTAATGTCTTTTTCTTTTTCTCTTTTCTGTTTATCATAATGTTGTGTTTAGCACAAGCAATGTTCTCTGATAACATTTTAGTCCAATGTAAGAAAATCATTAGGATTTACATTCATGTTTGTGATAAGGAGCTTATTTGTGACGATGTTTCTTTTTCTGATAGATTTCCATTTGTGAATGCAGATATCAATTGGAAAGAAAGCAAACCTGATTTTATTATTCTTCCTTTTGAGAAAGCTGATTCTTCCCTTTTATTCTTTTACATTGTTCTGTATCATCCTTCCAATGACAATGTTTGTGCCAGAGGCTCAACTACCTGTATGGGTGATATGTTATGTGCCAGCCACTATGTCGTTTCTTAATGTGCTGCCTGCACCAAAGTCTTTCCCCTTCATCATACCATATCTTCTCTTTGAAAATACTATGTCTGTTACAAAGTTCAATGCCATGGTATCAGGATTGTTTCAACTTGGCAGTGCTTACGAATGGGTTGTGACAAAGAAAACAGGCAGATCTTCTGAAGCAGATCTGTTAGCTGTTGCAGAAAGAGAAACTAAGGCATTAAGTCAACCACTTCACCGTGGTGCTTCTGAGACTGGACTAGATATGCTGAGCAAACTTAGAGAGCAGAAAGCTAAGTCTCCTATCAAAAAGCTTAACCGGCTGTATAGAAAGGAACTTGCTTTGGCTTTCCTCCTCCTCACTGCAGCAGCAAGAAGTTTGCTGTCAGCCCAAGGCGTTCATTTCTATTTCTTGTTATTTCAGGGTCTCTCTTTTCTGGCTGTTGGTAGTGACCTGATTGGAGAGCAGGTTAACTAATATGTAAAGTTATTAATCTATGCCTCTATGCCATTTGCGACAAAGAAATCTCTAATTACCGTATTGAGTTTACATTAATATCTGCAAGAAGGATTAAGATTCACACCTTGAGTGAAATGACAATGAGACTTGAAGATGTTTTGGGGACAAAGGGCCCATCAAGATGAGTAGACTTGTTTAAAATATTATGGATTGAAAAATGTTCGATTCACATCAAAGACTTATTTTTTGTCGCAGCTTGATAGCTATGAAATAGGTCAGAAGATGAGAATGGCTCAAGAATAAGATGCTAAGCAGCTGCACTTCAGTGTCACTAAGTTATGATTGTGGAATTAGCACAATTATGTTCTCTTCATAAGTTGGTATAAGGATGTCTCGCTATGGTATTTCAGCAAATTAGCTTCTTCCTGCACCCAAGCAGATACAGAAGAAAGTCATGCAGATAAGGTTCCTTTGAATTTAGTGTAATAATCCTGTTAATAACTCATAGCTGAGATAGCCTTTTTTTTCTGTGCTTGCTCCTTTCTTTCATTGTTTTATATTAAACATTTTTACTATAATGCCACAGAGGCAGAAGACCATGTTATTATCATTTATGACCTGTTATGGTTGGGAATCAAGCCCGTGTATCCTGAGTTGGAAATCTAGAATTAGGATTGTCCAAAACTCAGCTATCATATGAGTTCATTTGTTCTCTTCAATAATCTGGACATGTAAACCATATTTGCATTACTGATTCAATTGTGTGAATCATAAAGAAATAATTACTTCGCTATTAAAAATAAAGAGTTGTTTGACACACTTTTGTTTATGTTTGTCCCATGGTGCCTCTGCCTAATGGATTTAGTATTTAAAACTTTAAATTGATGATAGGCCAATAGGTCGAAGGAAATAAGTGAATTTCACCCTGGATGGTTGTTGAACATGAAACATTTTCTGATTGAATTGGCCACTTTTAGATGTCTGTTAAGAGAGTCCTTAAAGATGTATTATATTAGTTCTGTCCTAAAATTGTAAACTCAATTACAAGTAGAGCTCCAGGCTTTGGCAGCATACAGTCTGGATAATAATGATATAGAACTTTCCTTTTTATCAACTGTGGATAAAGTTATTTTCGTATTATCTCATATCATGTACTTTGGATCTTCCTGGTTTACTGTGGAATATGCTTTCTTTCATATTTCTCTCATATCATGAACTTTAGATCTTCTTCGTTACTTTTACCAAGCATTTGGAGTTCAAGGTTTCAAAGGATCATTCTGTAGGCATCGTAAGAGTTGCAACATTAAGACACTGTGGCTCAGTCCATTTATGTTATAGGACAAGCTGTGCGAGTTTTTTTTTCTAATACAAAAAGGTTTAATCAAATGTTTTCAAAAAAGGCTTTGCCTGTTACACCATTATAGTTAAAAATAAATTGAGTAGTTGTTTTGGCTGATCAGAAGCATGTTTAGAACTACAAAACCATATGCATGTTAATGGTGTTTTAAAAGCCTGAATATTTGCATTAAAGTAACTGCTATTGCATTTTCTGTACAGAATTCATACAAGTTTAGAAGTAGGGTACCATTTGTAAATTCTAACAGTTGGAGCATGTCTTTGTACTGTAACTAAGATCTGATGACCCCAAGCGTCAAACTAAATTCTTATTTTATAGGTTAACACCGGGAATGTGCTATGTTATTTGAGAGTAAGAAGTTGAAAACTTGGTATCCGTGGAAAGAATTTTGATTGGATTTTTTCAATTCTTAGAAGCTATTTTTTTTCTTTTTTAAATGGATACAACTGAGTTACATAGATATTAGCTTCTCTGCTCCAAAGTAGCCAGTTACAACATGCTGAATACATGTTTCTGCTAAGCTGCTCTGTAGAGGATCCATTCTGCCAAAGTCATTCTAGAATCAAATCCGATCCTTTGTGTGTTTTGTGTCTCAATTAATTTGTACCTTGGTGGATGGCATGACACACCATCCTCCTCACCAATCAAGCTACAACCTCTTCAACAAAAAAACATAAAAACTTATATGTTTAAACCAACAAAATGTTGTCTCCTCCCATCAAATTTCTATTCACTTAAATTAAACACTGCTTTCATAATCTGCTCACTCAGCTGAACGTTTTAAGGTTTGAATTTTCATCCCAAAAATCCCAATAATGTTGAGAGAGGGAAATGGCATATCAACCATTTTCTACCTATTTGCATATAAATGGCCCTGTTTTGAATTCAAAAGGACCATGGCTCATGATGATCCCACAAGGTTCCACTCTTGCCAAGTGCAAAGGCCTGACATATTATAAAGAGATGAGGCAGGGTAGAAGTCCCATGTATGTTTTAGACCTAGAGTCCCTCGAAACCCTTGTGGCCTATCAAAAGGAGGGGTTAGAATCCTCATGAACAGTCCAGACTCCAAACAGCCTCAATTGTGCTTTAAAGCTACTCTAATGCCATCATTAGCACAGTTTCTCTATTTTTAAATTTTGACCCGCATTTTGAGCATACGATGAATCTATACTTTGTTTTAGGTCAGTCCTTGACCTTTTCCACTGACAAAGCCTATCTATCCTGCAGTAGGCTCAAATCTGATATCTGTAACCATTCCCAGCTTGTTAAAGAGAGTCTAATTGCAGCATTTTGCAGGGAGGTCAAGGTATTCCAATTGAAATTGACCTTGAAAAGCTCTGTAAAATCTTTGGACTAACATAAGATCATTTTACTAATGTATACTTGGGCGTCGGGACAAATGAAATCTGCTGTAACCATAAAATGTATACAGTCTCAGGAACATGAAGTTATGAGTTTCTTTCTCACGAATTCTCCATTTTTAAGAGTCCATCAATATGAAATACATGAGTAACCAGACAAATGAAAAACAAGCGAAGTGAGTACCTGATGAAAGAACCGTGGTATGGTATTTTGAGTAATGACCCATATTGAATTCTATTGTTAGGATTTCTAGCCTCCATGAAATAGCACAGGTGTTTCAAGAGTCCAAAGAATTTGAGAGATTAATTAAAATTAGCTTCATTGCTAAGAACTACAAAGCAAATTTTCCTATGGTATCTTAGGATTCATGATAATGGAAGAGAATCCTTAGGTTAGTGTAGCCACCTTACCTTGTATTCTCATCTTTTGGTGCCTATGTTTAGAAGCAATAATATATTCATGCTTTCTTTTAGTACATGCAGGAGGCCTGTGACCATAGCAATCCATAGGCTTCTTGATTTTCAGTTAACACACATTGCTCTTGAAGTTTTGAAGTAATTTTTATAAATCTAATTAAGATATATAGAGAGAGGGGAGAAATAGATATTGTATATATCTTAGTTTGTTTTTAAAAATAAACATACAAATTATAATAGATAATATAGTTGGGTCAATCATCAAATAAATATTTAGAAATTGAATGTGATGGATAAAGATATTTAGTTTTAGAATCAATGATATAGAAATATTGTTGATTTCATGTTGTGGTGATATGTCATTATCTAGAAATTTGAAGCATCAATCTAGTAAGTGTGTAAAAGATAGTCTAGTCTTAAAGTCTTATGTGGTTCAATCTTGAGTGTCACCGGTTTGATCTTGACTTTTGCAAAATTCACCTACCATAGATTTAATCTATACTAAATAAGATTGATCTATGTTACACTTGATAGTATGTTTGCCTTTGTTAGGATTGGGTGTTATTATACACTTTAGATAGTTCTAATGTTAATATTATTAAACATTATTTAAATGGGGTCATATGTAAAAATTGGTGCCCCATTCAAGTGACACTCTCTCACATGCCATTTATTGTGTGTCACTTTGGAAGGTTACAAAAGATGAAAAACTTACCATATGGGGAATAGGACACCCCATTCCACATATGACAAAAGTTGGGAATTTTTTTTCTTAGCCAATGTAAGAGGTATAAGATATTATAATAAGATCTATATGACATTGTAAAATGTGTAAGAGCGTTTATGATGTTGTAAGATGAGGGTTACAAAGTGGATTTGGAAAACATATCTTTGACTATTTATTTTGTCAAGAGGTTTGACATATTTGAAGGACTTTAACCATGGGTTTGGGCACCTATTTTGGGCCAATGTTTTTCGAAAGCCATTTGTGTTTTTTATGGGTTTTCCTTGCCTATATATTTAGGCTTTTGCATAAAGGTACGATATTGATTTGAATGGTAGTACAATTATTGTAGGTTATCTATTTGCATTCTATCAGAGTTGCCATAGAGATTATCACTTTTAGGGTCTTCTCGTTGTATTATAAGATTTGTTTAAAACTAATATAGCAAGTTCTAAATTTGAGCCTAGATTTTTACTTGAAAGGTTTTTCCTAGGAAAATACTATTGTCATTGCTCTTTTGTTCTATCTTCTCGCTTCTACCATTATTTGTTTAAGTCTTATTAACTCTTGTTTTTTATTTAGATTACCAAGTTTTAATTTATTTCATTGTTCCAATTGTAGGATACACAATCATCACTCTTTGTTCTATACTTTATCCTCTACAATTATGTGTTTAAATGTCATTAAGTCGTGTTTCTAAATTAGATTACCAAGTTTCATTTCATTTCATTATTCCTAATTGAAAAATACATTCCATAAAATTAATATTTAGTATTAGAGCTTCATTTGACTTGATCATGTGAACAAAAGGGTTGCCTTTCTTGTGTTGTTTTCTTTGTTTGTGGTGAGATAATTTGTGTTGGGTCGAAATCATACGAAAATTAGATTTAATGACAATCTCTTCAAGGTATGAGATGGAAAAGTTCAATGATAAAAAATTTAGAACTTTTGAAGTTAAAGATTGAGAATCTTTGGGAAGAGATAAGTCAATGGAGTGTGGTAACCAAAGCGCAAACCTTGTCAATATGAAGGAGGAAGACTAGAACAAACTTGATAAAAAGGCATGAAGCACTATTATGTTGTCTTTTTAATTCATCTTATGAATGACCAAAGAAACTATTGCTCTTAAGTAGTGAAAAAATAAATGTGCAATATATCAAACTAAGAGTATTGTAAGTAAATTGTGTTTAAAAAGAAGTTATATTCATAAAAATGTGTCATAACCTCATTTTTGGTGGAAACTTGCATGTAATGATATTATTGTGTAGTTTTATTAAATAAGCATATTTTTGTTGTGTTTTGTTTTTAACACAGTAGATTACTAGATGGGAACATCACTTTTGGTTGATTTGTAATTTAATTTTAATTGCAATATTTTAATTTATAATTGGAATAATTTGATGGTAAATTTATTGTTGATTTTATCATATTTCAATATATTCAAATGTCATATGCATTGTTCTTGTTTACTATACTAGTCCACATTCTCAACTTTTGTTATGAGCATAGAGGTATATTTTGATTGAGTTTGATATGACAACTACACTTAGATTATATCATTAGAGAGAAATATTGTATACATATATTATGAATTTGCTAATAGTTGACTTGTTTTTGGATTGATACTATTGTTTTTTATTGCATTATTTTGTTCTTTGCGGATATAACTATTGATTTTTGTAATATGAAATTATTGTATACACGCATGTAAGAAATGTTCTATGATGTGCATACAATTTTCCTTGTATCAATTTTTGCATTGCTAGATATTCTTTGCATATATTACATGACAATATATTTTCTTACACACATCATACCAACATATACACATCACAAAATTACTATCATAGTGGGGCACCCTTTTTTGTCAGAGCTCACAAATAATTAGTAAATAATAAATGATTTAAATATTAGAATTGCAAGGTGTACATGACACACCTATCCCAACATTCTCCCACTTATTATATACCTTGCAAAAGGAAAAAGAAACACCAACATTATCAATTATTTTTTAGGGGTCAAAAAGTTCCTAAAATCACCACACCACTCAAACTTCTCTATGCTCACAAGCTCTATCAATGCATCCACAACATGCTCCAAAATTTCAAAATTTTCAAAGATCACCCTCCAATACTCCACTATGTTATGAACAAACCAATATTGAACATCAATGTGCATTTTTTATGCATGAAAAGTTAGGTTTTTTACCAAATTAATGACTTTTTAATTGTTATATCCAATTTGAACTATTCCATCACTTAGTTGAACATTTGAACATAATCTATGAAGCTAGACATTGTAATGAGCCTTGCTGATTTGGACTCAAAACCCTTCAATTTTCTGCCTTGGGAATTTTGTCAAACGGTTGTCTTGCAAAGTCTAAACTTGTTGATATGAAATTGCAGTTTGTTTGTTTTGGTTTTGGTTTGATGCCAGTGATGTTTGAATGCTTGAAAATGATTCTAAAGATAACTAATCAAGTATCTAAAATGAAATGCAGCTCTTTTTGTATTTTTCAAATGCATAAACATGAGTTTCTAATGCAAAATGCACACAGGTCTACAGCCAAGAGACATTTTCACAAACACTTGGCATGAAAACTAATTCTAAGTAATACAATTACATATGAGAGACATTTTTTCAAATAGATGGCAACCAAACTCCTTATACCTCCAAATGATATTGCAATAATATGAAAGTGTTTACAAACTAAAAATGAGATGCAATTAGACCTAAACTATTTGAGTTTACATTCAACTTATCATATGAACACGACTGAAACTAAATGCCTATTAGTTGTATGAAGGACAACATTACATATGCAATATGAAATCTATTTGATGACTGTAATTACATTGACAAGGTGTTGATTGAATCATCAAATGATCTCTATGTGAATTTGAGTCACAAATGCAATATAACAATGAAATATGGAACCTAGTAAAAACTTGCTACCAACACAAAATGGTTCGATCCTCCTTGCAAAAGTTGTCTATGGTCTCCAAAGTGTTGCGCCTTGCCTCCTAGATGCAAATTGATGCCTTAGGAATTTTTCCAAAATTCATCTTTCACTTCTTCACAAAATCGCCCTTCACTAGGTGTGCCCAGCATAAACCCAAGTTCTGATTTTTATTGATTAGCAATACCAAAATTGTATCTTCCTAAGCAAGTCACCTTTCTTCAAGCAAAATCGTCCTCTCTAATGGACTAAAATCTCTCCAAAAAATCTGCCATTATTTCCCTTGAATCAATTTCCTCTTCAAGACAAAATTTGGCCAATGGCCACTAAATTTTAGCACAATGTGAAAGACTGAAATTATCTCCCACTCCTTCCAGCTAGGGTTGATATTGCACAACCGAAACTGACACCTTAGAGTCTTCAAACCCTCAGGAAAACTACTAAGCATTCGAGCTCACTAATGTAGTAGAAAAGATATCAACAACCAGGATGCCCAAATGCAAAGACAAAAGCTCCTTATATAGAATTATCATCAAGTGTCCAAGAAGCTTCTAAAATAAAATATTATTTTATTCACTTAAGTGACTTTATGATTTATTATTTTGTTTAGTCACTTAATATTAAATTAATTAAATATAAAATCACCTTTTGATATTATAATTTTGAGATGACTTTATAAATAATTTAATAATTTATTCTCTTATTTTTCCAATTTTAACCTTGGAAATAAATAAAGGCTAAAATATTCAATCTCCTGGTGGTGACTAGAAAGGGGACATTACAAACGTTCTCTTTGTATGCATAAGTAGATTTCATATATTGTACCTTTATTGTGGATAAAATGACTATACTTTGTTATAACATAATGAAATACTGAGGGGGGGTGAATCAGTATATCCACAAAAAATATTTAATCCAACTTTATCAACCAAAACTTCTTATTGCCTTAAACAAATAAAATATCAAATGTAGATCAAAAACACAAAATCACAACCATAACACCAAATTTACATGGAAAACCTTGGAACCTAGAAAAACCACATTAAGAAAGCTACTTGGAGCTACTTTCCAAATCTAGCTTCACAAATTAAAAAAATACTTACAACAAGCTTTATGGGATACAAGCCAAAGGAAGCTACAACTCCTGAAATCACAGTTTACAACACTGTACAAAAAGAGGCTACAACCTCAGTACAACATGCTTGACACAATTTTTTGATCAATCGCCACCGCAACAAAACCCCTCTTAACACCTTTGCTCAACATCCTCTATTGCCTTTAGCTCATTGCTTCTAGCACAGTACTCAACAACCTCTACTACCTTTGACTCATTGTCTTCAACACACTTCCTCACTCACATGTATGTATGGCTACCTTCAGCACACTTCCTCACTCACACATGTTTGGTTTCCTTTGGCTCACTACCTTCAATGTAACACCCGACCACGCAACCCTAGGGGAAGTTGCAATTTACTACACAAACAAAATATTTTTTTTAATTTTTTTTTAAAAGAAACAATTAACATGCAAGTTCACTAACCATTTCCAACCAATCCCCTAAGGTTATGAGAATGAGTTACTTAAACCCAAACAAGAAATATGAATTAAATCAACAACATTTAATTACTCAACAATTAAGTTCACATACATTCCATACATAATAATTTACATCAAAGAATATGAGATACCACTTCATTCCAATAATAGAATTTACAACATGATTACAACACTCATTCCTTGAATGAGATAAATCCAATAAGCATGATTACATATTACAAATTCCACCTCGATAACAAATGAGGGGTAATAAAATACAAGATCAACTGAATGAATTAAGCAAGGAAGAACAGGATCCCATGAGCTCTCCAACTGGAAACCTCATCCACACGAACAAAAAGCTGACCCAACAGATTAAGGTGCACGTTCCACCCAACCATGTGATACCCAAAGGCTCACCCCCCATGCTAGGAGATAGTAACCAAGAATTCCTAAACAAGATCATCTACCTCTAGACACAGGTTAAAACATAACTGAACTAAACGGATACAAGTACAACATCACTTAACACAAAGGTTACAATGCTTCCAGAGTACAAGGTTCATTTACGCAATACAATAAACTGACATTTGATTGACATAGTGAGAGTGTCACACGACATTTTCTATGAGTTACCCTGGCTCAACTGTCTAAGGCAACTGAACCCACATCTTGGGCTATCCAGGCTCAACTCTACCAACCGTTAGACCCTCATACCAACTTCACTTCTCGTCTCATCTCAAACCTAAAAAGCGAATGAGTTATGAGAGAGGCATTAATTATCTTAATTAGTTTGAGAGTTTTTTATTAGTTCTTTTTAATTTATCACTTACTTAAACCCTATGTGAGTTACCCTGCGCCCCTTTGTGTGTCGGACCCCCACATAGAGCCACTCCACTATCGACAACACATACAGTACAAAGACCACAAACCAAGGAGGCAACAAAGGTCAAAACCCTCTCCAAACATTGGAGGAAACAAAGGTCAAACCCTCTCCAAACACTGGAGGAAACAAAGATACAAAATCACTCCTTCCCAAGGAGGCACAACCACATAACCCTCTCCTAATCCCAAGGAGGCACAAATCCCAAGACAATCCAAAGTTTGACTATCATAACGACAACCCATACAATTAAATGAAACCCTATCTAGAAGGCTTTAAAACATTTACTCTATTTCCACAAACCTCGAGAAAGAACAAATCAACCCAAAAAGGCACTTCAAGCATTAAATAAGCTAAAGTTAGGATTTCCTAAATCCAGTCAATCTCAATTTTCATTACTTGCACTTATCTAATCAAATACATCAAATTCATTTCACAACATTAAAGTATTAAAAAAAAACAATCCTTTACTCTAAGTTTCACAATTATATTCCATAATCAAAACATTTTAATAAATAAAGTCATTTGATGAAAATAAATCAATCATTAACTCTAATTTTCACAATTATATTCATAATCAAAACATTTTAATAAATAAAACATTTAGTTAAAATCAATTAATCTTTATTTCAACATAGAATAAATTAACCAACTAAATTTTATTTAATTAAAAGAATCAACCTTAGTTCCGACTTCGAATACATTATTCAACTAAAAACTCATCTATGCAAGGATACAAATATATACAAAACATATACACATAAAATATACATTTAATCTGAATAACATTATATGCATCTATATTTAAATAATTAATTCCCATTGAATTAACCAATTTAACTCACTAAATAATTTATTTAAAAATATATATAAAATATACACATATACATTATATATATAAATATACTCATTAAAGTATATAGTATATATACATAAATATATATAATATATATATATATATATAAATTATTATAAAGTAAATATTATTTAAATATTAAAATAATATTATATATTATATATAGTATAATATATATAATATTATATAATATAAATAATATTTAAAAACAAAATTGAATTTTCTTTTTTTTAAAGGAGCGAAGCCCTAATTAGGGCACACGGCTGCCCTGCCTCCCCATGGGCGGTGAGGCATGTGTGCTTCACACACAGTCTGCCCCCTCACAGGCAGCGGCCTGTGTGCTTCGCACACAATCACCTCCCCACGGGCGGCGGCCTGTGTGCTTCGTACACAGTCACCTCCCCTCAAGCAACGGCGGCGGTGGGGATGGCTCCCATGCCTCCCACCACAACCAAAATAAAATTTATTTTTTTTTTTTTTTTTAAATGAAAAAAGACTCTTCACAAAAATACATAAGAGCTTCACATATGCTAAAAAAAACACAGGGTTTATAAACCATAAATAAATAAATAACCATATGCAAGCACAGTATAAGTTCATAAACCCATAATCTCCATTCCCAGCCAAACTGTGCAAAAGCACAACAAAATCTTGCAAAACCCAAATAAATTTGCACCACCATGATTGATCTAATTTCCAGTTTGAAAAACACATTTCTTTCCTTGGATTTCCTTCCTATTTTTCACTATGAAATTCTTATTTTGATTTTCTCTCCTAAATCCCAAAACAATATGCAAGACTTGAAATCATGTAACATGGGTTTTTCATTGTAATTTCAATCAGCATTTCAAAGATCTTACCAACAGCATAATGAAAATTTGAAACTTATTTCCAAAAAGAAAAATAGAAATGAAAGAGGAACCTGGTTTTTTCTCCACAAATAGAAGGATTCAAATGGTGCCTTTAGATCTCTTTCCAGCCCACCAAGAAATCCCCTTCCTTCTTCAAGATTTCCAAGAACAAAAGCCAAATCCTCGCTCCTCTTTTTCTTCCACCATTTTCCAAAATTTCCACCAAAATGAAATAGCAAATGCCCAAAAATAGAGTTTCCCCAATTTTGGTCAAACCCCTAAAATATCCCCACCCACTAAATTTATTGCAAAATTTTGGAGGATATTTCCAATTTTTAAATTTAAAACAAATTTTTACTTTCTAATTCAAATCTCATGCATTTTCAAAATTATTTAAAACAAATGAATACAATCTTTGCAAAGAATTAACTTTATCAACAATTTTCAAAAGTGAAATTAAAACATATTTTCATTTATTTATTTATTTTAATTTAACTCTAACTATCCAAACAAGATTTCTACTTTTATTTTAATTAAATCTTAATATCCAATAACGCCAAAACAACTATCTCATTTAATATATCACCATTAATCTAATTAATCAATAAACTCAATCTAATTTTATTAATTAAATCAAATTAATCAATAAAATAAATAACAAATCAACCTTGCAACTAGATACATTTAATCATCAATTTAACTACGCAAGCCATTAAATAACCTTTATAATATGAAATTAAATAAATACCCAAGGTGAAAAGGACCAAATTAAAACAACTAACCCGACAACAAACTGACAACACACTATGACTAGGGTGACGACTTGGCACGGAAAACCTAGCTACTATCTCCCAATCAATTTTCGTTGGTCAATGGACATGCTCAAACCTGTGAACTAGGTGGAGTCGATGTCATGTACCTATCAACCTGTGAGCAAAGAGTACATCGAACATGCATATATATATATAAGATGATCAAACACACCATGAAGAGGAAATCTCAGAATCGTAGGGCATTCGCAAGCGAGTGATACAATCTCGTCCTCTTCACCAATACACAATTACTATTTACGATTCTAACATCTATGATATGATCAAAATCATAAAACATCAATAAATCAAATATCTTCTAAGTTAATCCAGGACATGCCATAAAGATAACATCAGAATAATATAATATCACATTAAAATATAACATTCACATCGTTTAACAATCGCGATCAAAAGTAACCAAGTTCCAAAATTAAAGCATAATCAGACACAATCATTACAAGGAAAAAACTACCAAACAAAACATCCAAAATGGAGGGGTGTTACATTCAACACATCTCATATACTTCTTCACATACTCACACATTCTCATTCACCTTGCAACAAACTTGATCTTTCATTTGTATCCTCCACAAGCTTCAAAAAGTTTCTCCTTGTCAGCCAAAATGAAGCATATGACATGAAACATGCAATGACCATTAATAAGTCAACTTCAAAAACATCAGTTGTAAGTAGAAATTAATGTGATCCACATCAGGAGATAAGCAAGACCTATTTACCTTTGCACACAACTCCACTCCAACACACGCTACAAAAACTTGGCACAAACATCTCAACATATCAATTCAACCCAACAAACACTTATCCTTCCACACATTAGCTCCAAACCAAAGGTGATACCAAAGAGACCAAACATCATGCAAAACTCTTTACAAAAATTATATGATATTCAAAAACATTCAAAAACATTATTTTCACAAAGTTTAAGGTTTTTGTGATTACAACAAGCTTATATGACTCGAACTATGAAATGAATAATATGATAGTTTTGTATGGATTTCTTTATTCAAGTTATGCAACACCTCCAAATGTCAATAGTGGGATATTTGTTTTAGTTGTCCTTTTGGGAAAAGAATCTATGTATTAGAGTTGAATCTTCATTATCAATTCTTAGATGTTTAAAATGTGACAAATAATTTTGTTATAGATGGATTTGGTGAACTCACTATTTCTAGAATTTGAGCTTTCCAACACTCTTTTTTGTGACCTCTAGATGCCTAACCTAGGCTTCCTAGCCAAATATGTGTGTGTAGACATGTATGTGTATGTGTATGTGTATGTGTATGTATATGTAGGTCAACCCACAATAGTGTGTCCCACCTTTTGGTCAAAGTGGGACATTGAAATCAACACTTTTAATCATATTTTCACTTTTTACGACTCATAGCAACTAAACCATTAAGAATTTGAAGATGATGTGAACTAGTGATTTTTGAGATTTTTATGTAGATTGTAAAAAAAATTAAAGGTGATTTCTATTTTTTTATGTGAGCTTTAAAAATTTATTTTTTATAATTATCAACATTTTTAAAAAGTGACATTTATCTAACATCTCATAACTTTTTTACAAAAAAATATAAATTATAAATTCTTAAACATATATTATTAACACTAATATTGAGTGCATTAATATTTTTCATAATTTTTTGTTTCATATTTTATTTTTTATTAATTTTTGAAGTAAGATTAGATATAATTTATGCATAAGTTTATTTGATATCACATAAATTTTTGTTATATATTCAAGGTTTTTTTTTCTTTTTTGAAATAAGGACATAAATACCTTGTGCACAAATATTTTTTAGAAACTTTTTTTTTCTATTTTCTATTTTTCCACATGTGTGAAACAAATACCTTTATGTTTGGTAAAAACATATGTTCATAAGAAATATAAAATAAATATAAAAATCAAATTAAATACATTCAAAATTATGGTATTTGGAAAGGTTATAATAGGGGCTACATAATTACAAAATGGAATTTCTAAATCACTTCATTTGATCCCCCAAAAGGTGAAGAAAAAGTGATTTGTAGTCAACATTCAAATAGGTGCAAAGGAGACTCCCTTGAGGCTTTGATTTAAGACTAGGGAGTTTTATCCAATGGGGTTTGGTCAAAGGGGGTCTGATCTAACCCTCTTCAATTAGAACCCTCTAGATGGCACCTCTCAAGGATTTAAAAATAATTAGATTTTCTAAAAAATATGTGATTTCAAGTAAAAATTAGGATGTCCCACAAGTGGGACACACTATTGTGGTAACACCCATTTGTATGTGTATGTGTATGTGTATGTGTATGTGATATACATACACATACACATAAATAATTAAAATAAATTTTGACAACCTAATAGTTCAATTTTGATACAAAACAACCCCTAATGGGAAGCCCTAAACTATCTAATTGCAAAAAGGGTAAAAAAATGACTAAAAAGATTTAGGGTAAAAGTACAAACCTATGTCACACTTTATAAGGGAATCAGTCAACACAAACAAAAATTCTCAACTTCAATTACATAAAAGTGGTAATTATGTTTTGAATTTCAAAATGGTGTAAACTAATGAAATGTAGAACTCTTGATGAAGGTCTTTCTATAATTTTTTAAATTTTTTAAAAATTGTTTTAATATATTACACATAAATTTAAGTGCAGATTTTGAACAACTAAAAATTTCAAGAAAAAGTGACATTGAGTTGACGTCAAGAAAAAAAAAGCAAAAAAAATTAAGAAATTGATGTATATTTTCCTCGTAGTAACATTTTAAAGTCAAACATACCAGAATTTGATAGTTTTCATTTGACGTCAACTATTGTATAAATTTTTTATTATTTTCAAAAAAAAATTATACCCTTTTGAAGAGGATTCTCTCCTCTAGTGTACCATATATTTTTCAAATTTTTTAATATGTTTTAGTATTTTTTTATTTTTAATTAGCCTCATTTTTTATTTTGACAACTTACTTACAATATTTAAAATAAAAACATATTAAAAATAATCAAAATATTAAATATATATATATATATAGATTCTTGACTCTGAGCTCTACAAAAGAGTATTTTTAGTTTTTTGAAAAAAAATAAGTTTGACTAAAGAAATATCATGTTCAAGTGCAATTTTTTAGAAATTTTTGAAAAAAGATGTGGTGGCTACCAATAAGGATGCCACATAGGCAGTTTCGGTAGAAAGCATTTTGGGAAAACCCTTTCTATCAAAACCTCACGCATAAATTGAGTCATATTTTAAAGAGACAAAAGGGAAAATTCAAATTTTGTAGTTTCGAGCAAAAGGGTTTCGTCCAAAACTCTATGTGTCACGTATAGGCCATGTAGTTTTGAGCGAAACTGTTTCGATCAAAACTATTTAGGTCAAAAATGCTTCAATCGAAACTATTTAGTTCGTCGAAAGTGTGACACATGTTTGTACTTTATCCCTATAAAAAATTAAATATTAAAAATTTAAACAATTGATTGATCATTTAATCATTCATTCATGACACAGTTGTCACCACTCTCCATAACTATTTTCTATGTGAGTTCCCAAGAAAAGCTCCAATTAATGTTTGTTGGGATAGAAAACTCAAGACACCTCTAGGAAATAAAAGGAATTTCTCTATGTTCTTCTTATGAATCACTTCTTTCTTTTTTATTTTTGTGTGAATGAAGGGCATACAGGTTCCCATAGTTCTAATGTTATCTACCAATTGGGGTGCTTTAGGTAGTGGGAAGCCTTTTACCTTTATTGCATTGTTCAATATTGAATCAAGCCCCAAAAAGTGTTTGTCTATTAGTGCTCCTACCATAACAAGAACCTCTTCCTTCTCAACACTCAATTATAGTAGAGTTCCCACAAACATTGATGTAATGTTTGAATTTACTCTATCTATTATTAGAGTAAAGTAATTCTTCTCCTAACCACAACATGGGAAAAGATGGTAATATCTTCATTGGTCTTAAGAAAAAATCTTAGCCTCTTCTTCTTAACAAGTCTAAGTTTTTGAATGTTAAACATATGTTGTAATCAATTGTCCATGTGGTTTTGGAGAGAGGAATTCTAAAAGAAAAAATTAAGTCTCTCCGCCTATTGATGGCCAAATTGACACAACATTTAAACAAAATATTTCTACTCTATTTCTCCTAAAAAAGATAATTGATCTAAAACCACCTATCTTCCAAGGTCTTTGTAGTTGGTTCTCACCTATGTTGTTTTGTTGAGCGGTCAATGAGGTTGTAATGTTCAAGAGGCCTACTGGTTATTGAGCTTCTTGATTGTTGTAAGATAAAATTCCTATCTAAACCTACTCTAACCAGAGGGTATAAAAAAAAGGCAAAAGATAGATCAAGGACACAAAAGAGAAAAGAATGTGAATTTATTCAGTTAACCAGACCTATTACTCTCCAAGGAATTCCTAACTTAAACTGCAAAACAAGCCAACATGTAATCAATACAAAGCTGAACATTCATTCACAGTGCAAACTTTAACAGCAGATCACAAATCACCATTTTTGAACAAAAGAAAAAGATAAAAAAACTCCATTCCTTGAAAGATTCCAAATCAAATGATTAACATAACAAATATCATTCCAGAGCATAACTTAAAGCAAGTTTAAATTTTTTTGCTTCTACTGTTGCAAAATAGATAAACAGCATTTACAAATCTAGCAAGATTCACCGGTGTACAAAAACCAATGTCTTCAAATGACCTTAGCTAAACTAAGAATACAGAAAAATTGTATCATCTACTCTACTGCAAAAATCTAATCAGCTAAGTTGTAAAATTTCTAATTAATTTTCCTAAGTGTCTAACCCTTACAAAGTGAGCCAATTTCACAACATATAGTTTAGCTAATTTTTATAAATCCCTCCAAAATCAAACATCAAAAGTTGTAGCTTTTGTGTGCATGCAATCACCATAAATATAATCTCATGTTCGAGCTCCAATTTAGCTTCAGTTAATAGCTGAATCTTTCAATTACATTTGCAACTTCTAGTTCATAATTGCAACCTCTAACTTAACCTTGAGTCTATCCTTTTTGCACGATGAGCAGCAACATTCTTTCCCAGAAATAAACTCAAGTGGGCCCACCATACATTCAGTTTACTGTCAGTCAATAGTCTTATCAAAAAATATCCCCTCTTTGTATGTGAGTTTTGTAAACCATCTCCAAGATTTGTTCCAATCTTTGAAAAGTACTTGCAAGACATTAAACACATTTAATCAATTTATAAACTTAATCTATAATATTCAACTAATTCTAAAAATTAATCAAATACCCAATTATTTCAATTAAAGATCAATTTGGTTAAACAATTGTGTGCCTTGTACTTAGGCTTCTACTCAACGTGATTAGGGCAGAAACCATGGAAGGGTGGAAGCAGAGCCATTCCAGTGTAGGAGCGGAGCCAAGACAGGAGTGGATCTAGAACCACAACAGGAAGAGATTAGGAATTAGAAAGCTTCTAAAAAAGGCGAGATTCATATCAAGGCCAGGGTGAATCAAAACTGAGATCGAAACATAAACTAGACCCGAAACCATTCAAAGTTCCAAGTTTGGTTTCGGTTCCAATTCTAGTTCCGCCAAAGGAAAAGGATGTGGAAGGGAGACAAAACCTTATCAGGAGTATGATTGAAACGAGGACGAGTACATAACATCCACATACGTCAAAGGAAAAAGAAAGAGCAGAAGTGAAGTTGAAATGAAATTAGGGACCCAATGTAAGCCTCCACATTCCATTTTGGTTTTGGTTCCAACCTAGCGGCAAGGAAGACAACAATAAAGGAACGAGGGCAGAGTCGGAACCAAAACCAAATCTAAAACCTTTTGCAAAGTTCCAAATTTGGTTCTAATTTCGGTTCCACTCCCACCAAAGGAACAAACACTAACACAAGAAAAACAAGAAATAGAAAACAAAGGGAAGTGGGACCAAAACAAAACCGATCCCAAACAAGACACAAACGGGGACAAAATAGAAAGAAAACCAATGAGAGCGGGATCAAAACCAAAACTGGATCTGGATCTTTTTGTAAAGTTCCAAGTTCGGTTTTGTTTTTGATTCTGCTTCCACCAGGGGAAAAAAAAATACAAGCAAACAAAAGAAAACTCAAGGGAGAAATAGACCCAAGAGTGTGAGGCAAACCAAAAAGACAAAGAAAACCAAAAAGGCAAGGGTGGGGATGGGACCAGAACCGAATCCAAACTTGGAACCTTTACAAAGTTAGTCCAATTTCCATTCCAGCTCTGCTTCTGCCAAACAAAAGGAACAAGGAATTAGGAGGAAAAAGAACAACTCCTAAGACCCAATCAAAAGCACCAAGGACAAAACAAAGACAAGGGGGACCCATTTTGATCAAAAATTAAAATGGGGTGGTTATGCAAGGTATAACAAATGGCAACTCGACTGGGAAAATGGTTTACCCATTTTCAAGACATTGAAGAATTCAGTCACCCAAAACCTCTGGTTTATGAACATTTTAAACTTCAAGTATGATTAGTTAAAGCAAACAAGGTTGAACTAGAATCTCAAAATGTAAATCAATATTAACCACTTCAAATCTAAGTGTGTGCATGTATGATACATCTATTTTGGTAAAAGCTTGTTCTACTCTTTAACAATTATATTCAAGATTCAAGCTACGTAAGTTGAATCCCTATGACTATCGTGCAATGATATCCTAGCTCTTGCTCTGCTGCCAGAAAAGCGTCCATAGCCTTGACAGAGATACCTCTAGTTGACTCAAAGTATTGCTCTACTGCCAGTCAGGCGTCCATAGCCCCAATAGAGATATTTGAATTACCCTTGTATTGAGTTTGTCATTATTCAATGATTCTCTTTTCTTCTCATTTTATAAGCTTTTCCTAAAGAAGTTCTTTCTAAGCTTTTCTCAATACTCAGATGTAGCAATCTAAAATTTGGGTTTGAGAACTACAATGGACCTCATGACAGTGTCAGGATTCCAATTTTTCACTCGGATCTAAAATACAGTCACCTAGAGACAAATGGGATTTTATGTAGAACAGATGTTCGTATCTATTTTGTGACAAATTCAACCGTGGTTTATGAGATCTCTTACAATATACCTTCTTCTTTTTTTTACCTTTCAAAACATTATATAAAAAGAACACAAGACACAGGTCATGAAATGAACAATTTCCACAAACATACCTAAAAATACTTAAACCAACTTCTCTCCTAGTACCTTCAGCATATAGTGAATAACCACTCCATATTTTGAAATAGAGAAAAACAAAAATCAACCCAAGACACTACAATAGAAATAGAAACCACAAGGACAAAACAAACAAAGAAGCAAGCAAGCAAAAGAACAAACCAAAACAAACAAAGGGATGAGCTAGCAAAACCAAAATAGAAAATGAGAAAAAAAACAGCAAACAAACAACAAAAGCCAAAACAAACGAAAACTAACTAAACCAAAAACTAACGCTAACCAATCCTAATCCTAAACTAACTCTAAAACCAAGCTCTACAAACACAAAACTGTAAAAATGTTTACATCCACCCGACTGATTTTTCATTATGTGCAGAAGTGTTAACTTACTAGGTATAGTTCTAAACCTAGAAAATTTATCTTTATACTTGGAAATGTAAATTTTATGTGCAATGTATTCATTCTGAGGGTATAAATTTTGAAATATTAACAGTTGTGGGTTCTCAACCTTGTCACAATTTACCCACAAACACATTTTATCATCCCCAACATCATAATCAACTAAAAAATCATTAAAATATAGAGGGTAATGAAAAGACACCACCTGATTTAAAAGATCTTCAATTGCTAGTGTGGACTTGTGTTGTACCACTTCTCATGAGGTCTCAACTCATGTAACACCACTCCATTTCACTTTGATTCATGCATGTCAACATAAAGGGAATCCATTAGAGGCACATCATTATTATTACTAGTTTCAAATAGTAAAACGGTATGCTTGATTTCGCTAGGATTATCAACCGCAATCACATTCTCAACATCATAGACTTTACCAATTATATGGTTAGCTTCCTCAACCTTTAAAAATAATTTGTTCAAAATTTTCCTTACCTTTCATGAAACTCTCCCCTTCTGATAGGAAATCAGAGCACCTTACCTCATAATGTGAGCCAAGAGGACATGAATCTTACATGAATCACCTAAAGTGAGAATTTTTTTGCAGCTGGGATATCCATTTACCAACATCTCAGTATTCCACTTAGATGCAGAGTTCCAGATTCCTTCTATCTCTTGAAATGGACTAAGTAGCAAAGCACCAATGTTGTCAACTTGCAAGGTCTACAAACCCTTTTCCTCCAAAAATGAAGCATTACTGTCAGCACTCTCTTCAAACGTGTCGCCCAAAAGAGTTTGAAAATCAACATCCAACTCATCATTAATTCCAAAGATATTGTTACATGGTGAACAAGTATTGTCTTCAAACAACTTGTTTGAATGCACATAGTCAAATCTAGGAAAACACTTCTTCAGTTCATGTTTCTACATATCAACTAGAATGTGCAAATCAACATCAAGCTCATCATTGCTAAAATCAAATTCACTAGTGCATGCTAAACAAGGAGTTTCTTCAAACATCACATTTGAATAAACAGAATCAAAACTAAGAGGATACTCCCCCATTTCATTCTCTTCATCATGGTGAAGTGGTTTAATCTTTGGAGCAGCCTCCTAAAAATCCGCTTGCTATTCTTTTGTTTCATCCAATTGAATCTAATCATACATTCCTTGCTACAATAGAACATTAAACTCATTCATGTCAATATTTTAATTAGCATTAAAATCCAATCCATTTTCTTGACAGGGTTAAGCCTGATTTGATTGACTATTAGGCAACACTTGACTAATCTGCACATCTATTCAAACTCCTTTCCTCAAAGAGTCATTTTGGCATGCAAGTCCTTGTCTTTGACCACGAGATTCATTTTCAATCTCATCCTGAAGTGTGTTCTTTGTTTCAATTTTTTCATTATTCAAACTAGCAGATTTGTTTTCCTGTGTTAACTCATCAATAGATGTTTCATCATTATTAATGCTAATGAAAGAGTCTATGAATGTATCAATAAATCCACTTTCCATATCCAACAAATATGCATAAGCTAGGGAAACTTTATCAGTCATTTAATCCATCTCGATGCAAGGGTCAAGGTCATCAAAATATGGGGAAGAATTAAACATCTCCTCACAGTTACTCTCATCATTTCGAATGGAGTCATTATCATTTTCATGTATGCTAGCTATTTCATCTTCCTCATTGAGTGGACATGTATTCCAGGGATCTTCCATAAGTATTCCTTCAACAGTGATCAACTATTTTAAATATAACTCCATCCTACCAAGAAAAACATGGCAATTCATCTAAGAATGTTGATTGGTTTGATGTATCCTACATCCATTTGGCCTAACAAGTTTTGATAGCTTCAAATCTCCTAATTCTTCCAACTTTTCCCTTATTCAATTTTGCATACATGGGATATCTATCCAACATGAACCATGCTCCTTTGTCCATCCCTCATCACATTGATTCTCCTTGTGATCAGAAGAGTTGTTCAAAGCATTGGAAGGAGATTCTTTAGTTGTTGATTTTTTATGACAACAGTCTTGTGTTAATGCCTCATTTCTATCAATATCATCATTAGTATCAATATTTTCCACAAAATTAGATTCTAGCTTGATATTTCCATTATGCTCTGAATTTATATCCATTTCATGCTCTTTTTCAAACAAAACATCAAAATAGTATATTTGTTCATCAAATCTTTTGCTTACATCTTCATTATGATGTAATGGATCATGTGTTGGAGTATAACCAAAAATAGATGATATAGTCACAACTTCATTGGTGGGTGGAATACTTCTATTATTGGATTTTGCAAAGCTTGACTTTTCATGTGGGTAGGCGTTGTGGGTAAACTAGTGCAAAGATGTAAAGGGTAGTAATTTTCAAGTACAAGATCATTATAGTTCTTACTTTGATTATGTAGGTTTCTAACGTCTTGTCTAGATTTTGCTAGCAAGAGAGCTTTGCTAAATGCACCCCATAAGGTGGTAACTTTGCCACAACATTTAATTATTGCCACCAATAAAGTATTCAAACCCCAATAATAATTCTCTTTTATCACATAATCATTAATAACCAAATCTAAATCTGCAACTCGCTTAAGCATGAGAAGGAACCTATGATTAAACTACATAATTGATTCATTTGGTGCTCTTTTCACAACTGCAAATTGAAGTGATGGGTTTCACATACGCGCATAAGGATCAAATCGATCTAAGAATAATACTTCCAACTCCATCCATGAACAAATAGTATTTGGGGAAAGATTATCATACCATTGTCATGTTGTACCTTGAAGTGTTTTGACAAATAGTTGACAAGTAATATCTTCATATTGAACCCTAAGAAAATTTAATAAATCCTAACAAATCTTAACATGATTTGAATCTTGTTGTCCATTGTCAGAAAATAAAGGAAACCTGTTATACATGTGAGGTGTAATTTCATGAATAATTCTAGGGATATACAAGGACTATCCATCAGAGCTAGGTTTTCCAAGATCTAACCCACTCCCATATAACAAAGCAAAAATTTCTCTTCAAGCCCTCCTAGCACTAGATCTGTTGATGGCCAAATTGACACAACATTTAAATAGAATATTTCTACTTTATTTCTCCTAAAAAAGATAATTCATCTAAAACCACCTATCTTCCAAGTTCTTTGTATTTCATTCTAAACTATGTTGTTTTGTTGAGTGGTCAATGAGGCTATAATGTTCAAGGGGCATGCTAGTTATTGAGCTTCTTGATTGTTGTAAGATAAAATTCCTATCTAAACCTACTCTAACCATGGGTATAAAAAAAAGGAAAAAGATAGATCAGGGACACAAAAGAGAAAAGAATGTTGATTCATTCAGTTAACCAAACCTGTTACTCTCCAAGGAATTCCTAACTTAAACTACAAAACAAGCCAACATGTAATCAATACAAAGTTGAACATTCATTCATAGTGCAAACTTTAACAACAAATCACAAATCACCATTTTTTAACAAAAGAAAAAGATTAAAAAAAAAACTTAATTCCTTGAAAGATTCCAATTCAAATGATTAACACAACAAATATCATTCCAGAGCATAACTTAAAGTGGGTTTAAATCTAGCTACTTCTGTTGTTGCAAAATAGATAAACAAAATTTACAAATATGGCAAGATTCACTAGTGTATAGAAACCAATGTCTTCAAATTACCTCAGCTAAACTAAGAATACAGAAAAACTATACCATCTACTCTATTGCAAAAATCTAATCAACTAAGCTGTAAAACTTCTAATTAATTTTCCTAAGTGTCTAACCCTTACAAAGTGAGCCGATTTCACAACATATAGCTCAGCTAATTTTTATAATTCCTTCCAAAATCAAACATCAAAAGTTGTAGCTTTTGTGAGCATGCAATCACCATAAAGACAACCTCATGTTTCAGCTCTAATTTAGCTTCAGTTAATAGCTACATCTTTTAGTTACATTCGCAGCTTCTAGTTCATCATTGCAACCTCTAGTTTAACCTTGAGTCTATCATTTTTGCATGATGAGCAGCAACATTCTTTCCCAGAAATAAACTCAAGTGGGCCCACCATACATTTAGTTTACTGTAAATCAATTGTCTTATCAGAAAATATCCCCTCCTTGTATGTGAGTTTTGTAAATCATCTCCAAGATTTGTTCCAATCTTTGAAAAGTAACTGCAAGACATTAAACACATTTAATCAATTTATAAAATTAATCAATCTATAATTTTCAACTAATTCTGAAAATCAATCAAATACCCAATTATTTCAATTAAAGATGTATTTGGTTAAACAGTTGTATGCCTTTTACTTAGGCTTCTACTCAGTTGGATTGGGGGGAACCATGGAAGGGCGGAAGCGGGGCCATTCCAATGCAGGAGCGGAGCCAAGACAAGAGCAGGACCGGAACCACGGCAGGAAGAGATTAGGAATTAGAAAGCTTCTAACAAAGGTGGGATCGAGATCGAGGCCAGGTGAATTGGAACCGGGATCCGAATGGAAACCGAACCCAAAACCATTCAAAGTTCCAAGTTTGGTTTTGGTTCCTGTTCCAATTCTGCCAAAGGAAAAGGATGTGGAAGGGAGACAAAACCTTATTAGGAGTAGGAATGAGACAAGGATGAGTACACAACATCCGCATACATCAAAGGCAAAAGCGGGAGAAAAAGCGAAGTTGAAATGAAATCAAGAACCCGATGTAAGCCTCCACATTCCATTCGGTTCCGACCCAATGGCAAGGTAGACAACAATAAAGGAACGAGGCTAGAGTTAGAACCAAAACTGGTTCTGGAACCTTTTGCAAAGTTCCATATTTTATTTTGATTTCGGTTCCACTCCCACCAGAGGAAAAAACACCAACACAAGAAAAAAAAAGAAACAAAAAACAAAGGGTAGCAGGACCAGAATGAAACCCATCCCAAATAAGACACAAACGGGGACAAAACACAAAGAAAACCAATGGGAGTGGGATTGGAACCAAAACCGGATCTGGAACTTTTTACAAAGTTTCAAGTTTGATTCCATTTTTGGTTCCACTTCCGCCAGGGGAAAAACAAAACACAAGAAAAAAAAAAGACAACTCAAGGGAGAAACGAACCCAAGAGTGCAAGGCAAACCAAAAATACAAAGAAAACCAAAAAGGAAAGGGTGGGGCCGGGACCAGAACCGAATCTAGACTTGGAAATTTTACAAAGTTTTGAGTCCAATTTTCTTTCTGGCTCTGCTTCCGCCAGACAAAAGGAACAAGGAATTAGGAGGAAAAAGAACAACTCCTAAGACCCAAGCAAAAGCACCAAGGACAAAACAAAGACAAGGGGGACCCATTTTGATCAAAAATTAAAATGGGGTGTTTATGCAAGGCATAACACCACCTACTTAATATTGTGTTGTTCCATGTACAATTATCATTTGATATAGATTTGGGAGATTTGTTAACACTAAAAATATGCCACCACCACTAGATTTAATAAATTTTTCATCATCTTCCCATGTGTAGCAATTATGTTTTTTATTAAACTAAATGTGCAAGGAAAAAATCATCATAATGAAATGATTAATATATGTGATTCAAAACCATATTTTGTTGTTTTGAATTATGTTGAGGAGGGATTCTAAAGAGGCCAAAGTGGCTACTTGGTTGTGTATAATGTGTTCCTTCCATTAACCAATTTTGTAGTTTGTAAGGAAATTTACCTCTTTGCTCACTTCTTTGTACACATGTTTGACCAAGTAGTCAACCAGGGAATTTAAGAGCAACCTTACCTATTTCAAGATATTTTAAATTTCCTAGTTTATGGACCCTTTCTTCTTGACGACATTTATTATTATCATTGAGTAGCCTTCAATTTGAACCTTATTAGTTTTGTATAGCTTATAGACCTGCAAGTTGAATAAGAGGGCTAGAGCTTTAGTTTTAAATTATATAATTATATATATTTAGCCAATAGGCTACATATAGTGTGATATTTGAGCCTAAAACAAGTCTCACGCCTATTAACAATTGTTGTGTCATCGGAAAACAAGTTTCAACTATCATTACATGGTAAATCAACTATCGTTTAATGGTAAAAGTCTCTAAAATATCACATGAAAGCCTCCAAAATCTCACTCATCATGTACTAGTCAAATAAATATTAATTTTCCAACTGGATGGGAACATTTTATTTTTATTTGCAATATTTTTTTCCAATTTGATGGCAACCTCCCTTTTCCATTTGCATTGCTTTATGTTTTAAATTTGCATGCAAATATTTCAAAATCAAATAATACCTAATTTATTTAAGGAAAAAAATGAGATTTGCTTAAGTGGAGAAAATCCAAATTTGTCTAACTTTATTTCATTCCATTATTTAGAACTTATTATTATTTGTTTAATCCAATCACATGTAAAAAAAACTTGGAGCACATTGCATCCATACACACCCATCCACAAAAACATACTTTCTAACATATTAACATACATATAATTTTCTATCGATGTAATCCATAAACCTCCTTTAGATACAATTGCTAATATATTAATATTTTTTAAAATATAAGATAACAAGCATTCTCATATGTATACATATATATATCGTCTTCCACCTGGTACAAACAATGAAGAAAATCTTGAAGCTTTAATGGAGGGGTTGAAGTTGTGTTTGGCAAAGTAAATAGATTATCTAAATATAGAGGGGGATTCCTCCTTATGTATTAATGTGATGAGGGAAAGGGAAATATCAACTTGAAAACTATAGAAGAAACTAGAGGTGGCAGACTCGTTACTAGGAAACATAGAGGATTATTTGATAAGGCACATCTATAGAGAGGAAAATGTGACAATGGGTAGGTTGGCCAACTATGGTTGTGAGTAGATGGAGGTGACTGAAATACCAGAGTAAGTGGAAAATTGGAACTATTTGAGTAGAATACTAGAGAAATATAACATGGGTGTTGATCTAGTGGTGATGGGATGAAGAGGAGATATATACAATATGTTAATTTATTGTAGCTTGGACAGGTGTCTCCAAACCCAAGAATATTTAATTATTTAATTAATTTTTTTGGAGACTTCTAGAAAGGAGTTAGTTGTCTAGATAATTAATTAATTAATTCCTAGAGACTTCTAGAATCCAATTAGTTAGGGTTTGTTAGAATCTAATTAATCTTAGCCATTGATTGAGATTAAATCATGGCCATTGGTTTTTCAATGAGAATAGTATAAAGGGGGATCAATGGGCATTTGGAGAACACACACTTGAGAATTATTTGCAGTGATAGCAAATAGTTTTGTAGTAGTAGCAAGGGCATAGTGATAGCATTAGGGACAGCAGCAATGGAATTTCAACAAGATAAATTGAGGGAAGAATTTCCAGAGAAGAATATTTTCGGAGATCTACCAATAAGAGGAAAGTAGTTTATGTATCTCTTGATTTGCTAAAGTTTAATAAAATTTCTCATCTATAGAACTGGTTTTCCCTTTGGATTTTTTCCAAGGAAAATTTGTCCAAAAATATTGTGTTCATTATTTTTCATGTTTTATTCTCTATTCCTATGGTTTTATTTGTGAAGTTGTAGTTGTGTTATTTTTCAATATTTGTTGTGAATTAATTTTTCAGTGGTCAAATAATCTATTTAAATAGGAGATTAATAATCAATAACTGTAATAGAATTTTCACATGGTATCAGAGATAATTTGAGGGAAAAAAAGGCTCAGCATAGGCACAAGAAGGAAAAAAATTGAGGGTTTTTAAAACCTAGTTCTACCTCTTCAAAATTATTTTTATTATTATTATTTTATCTTTTGAGATGACCTCAGCAGGTTTAAGAGATCGGGACAGATTGGATGGACCTAAAATTTTGGTGTCTAGAAAGCCAGAATTTCTTTATTGTTGGAAGAGAATGGTATCAAGGAATATGTGACCAGTGTTGTAGTTGTACCTATAGATCTAACACAACTCTTATCATATAAGAAGGAAGATTCCAAGGCGAGGAGGTTGATTTTTTATGGTGTCAAGGACCATATTGTTTCGCATATCATAGAGTTAGATATAGCGAAGAAGATCTGAAATTCCATTCTGAATCTATACCTGAATGCTACCACTAACCAGAAGCTGGTTCTTAGAGAAAAGTTGAGGAATACCTAGATGAACAAGGGAGAAGATGTTACAAGTTACCTCACTAGACTCAGACTTGTCAAGGATGAGTTGGTAGCTATTGGAGATAAACTAGATGATGAGGAGCTAGTACAAATGGCCCTAAATGGGTTTACTAAGTAGTGGTATGTCTTTGTTCAAGTTATCAATGGACGAGACACCTTACTGAGTTGGGATCGACTATGGAGTGACTTCACTTATGAAGAGCTCAGACTAAGCATTGTCAGTGGAACCAGCAGTAAAAGTCAGAAAAGTGAGGTAGAATAGGAAAATTTATCCCTAGCAGGAAAATGGAAAGCGAAGAAGGGGTCTAGCAAAGGATCAAATCCATAAAGTGAGAAGAAGATATTGTCCAAGATCAAGTGTTATGGCTGTCACAATTTTGGCCACTATGTCAGTGATTGCTCGCAAAGGAAGAAGAACAAAAAGAAAGGCAAGAAGCAGGCAACAACTTTAGCAAGTGCAGATGAGCTCTCTAGTAGAATGGAGGATGAGGTTGCACTCATAACTTGTATGGTTAGCTCAACCTCACAGGGTGTTTGGTATATAGATAGTGGGGTTTCATTTCATATGACAAGAGTTAAAGAGAGTACTTCTCTAGTTATAAGGAGGAGGACATTAGAATCCAAATTTCTATGGGGAACATGTCCAAACTCAATCCAGTTGGGAAAGGGACTATTCTATTTCAAAGGGAGAATAGCAAGCTAATCCCCATTCATGATGTGTTGCATGTGCCAGGATTGGGTATGAATATGATTTTTGTATCCTTCCTTTAGGATAAAGGTTACAATGTACTCTTTAGAGGGGAGAATGTGTTAATCAAGCATAAGAATTGGAAATCACCCATGGCTATTAGAGTTAGGAGCAGTCGGCTTTACAGGTTACAATTTTATACTCATAAGGCACTCATGAGCAACAATAATCCTAGAGATCAAGGAGAGCTATGGCATAGGAGGATGGGCCATATACATCATGGAGCACTTAAATTGCTTCATGAGACAGTGACAGGTGTTCCATAGGTGAGCATAGAGCATGATGACATTGTATGTAAGGGATGTGTGTTGGGGAAGTTATCAAAAGTAGATTTTCCAAGGAGTGACACTAGATCTAAAGATGTTCTTGATCTAGTACATTCAAATATATGTGGACCAATGTCGACGAAGTATCTCAGAGGATACGAGTATTTTGTTATTTTTATTGATGATTTCTCCAAGAAGACTTTGATATACTTCTTGAAGACTAAGGATGAGGTTTTCAGTCAATTCCAAGAGTTCAAAGCTCTTGTGGAGAATTCAATAGGCAGGAAGATAAAGGTTCTTCTATCAGAAAATGGAGTCGAATACAAAGGGAAAGAGTTCTAGGAGTTTTGTACTAGGGAAGGAATCAAGAGAGAATGGACTGTTCCTTACAACCCATAGCAAAATGGGGTTGTTGAGAGGAAGAATTGTTCTATATCAGAGGTAACAAGGGCTATGTTGTATGACTAGGATATGCCATGTTATTTATGGGCAGAGACATGCAATAGAGCAATATACATTTAGAATAGGGTTCCACATAAGGTATTGGGAAAGATGACACCAAAGGAGGCATTCTTAGGGAAGAAGCCAGATGTAAGCCACTTCAGGATATTTGGGAGTTTGGCATATTGTCACATTCTAGGGCCTATATGTTCCAAGTTAGATCAGACTGCATAGAGAGGGTACTTTGTGGGGTACAGTGAAACCTCAAAGGCATATCAGATATTTATTCCAAGGGCCAGGAGGATTATAGGTAGGCATGATGCCAAGTTCATGGAGGACAAGGAATTTAGGAGGTCTAGATATTTTTCAGTAGATGATTAGAGTGAGCAACCAGCAGAAGCTCCAAGGATTGTGCAATCAGATCAGGGATAGTGAAGCTCAAGTACAGTTACTGGTACAAGCACAGGCTGAGGTGTTGAGAGTTCATAGAGCATGGAGCAACGGATGCAGTAGATCCAAGAGATGCATCAGGAAGACATGGAGGTTAATACTTCATCCTCTATAGTTGGCAATAGGAACCAACAGACACATAGGGATACTCAAGAGTTTGTGGGAGCTCCTAGAATGAGTAATAGATAGCAGAGATAACTAGCCAGGTATAATGACTATATGGCATTAATTAGTCAGTTGGTAGATAGTGATCCTTCTAGCTATCAGGAGGCCGCACAACAATAGGTGTGGCAAGATGCAATGGTTGAGGAATATACATCAATCATGCAGAATGATGTGTGGGAGGTTGTGCCTAGACCAATAGATAGGGCAGTGGTTGGATCACTTTGGATCTATAAGATCAAGCATGGTGTAGATGGTAGCATCAATAAATACAAGGAAAGGCTCATTTCCAAGGGGTTCTCTCAGAAGGAGGGAATAGACTATGATGATACATTTTCTCTAGTGGCCAGGTATACTTCTATATGAGTCGTGATCTCACTTGCAGCACAGATGGGATGGTAGATCCATCAGATGGGCGTCAAGACAACATTTCTTAATGGTGAATTGAAAGAGGAGGTATACATAGAACAACCTAAGGGATTTGTAGCACACAATAGTAAAAACCACATGTGTAGACTGAAGAGAGATTTGTACGGACTCAAGCAGGCTCCAAAGGTGTGGTATGAGCGCATTGATAAATACTTGCAGGGAATGGGCTTCATTAGAGTGAAGCAGATGCTAACCTCTACTGCTTGGTGGTTGGGAGTAAGATTCTCATTCTTGTTTTATATGTGGACAACTTTTTTTTAATAGGTTCACTAGGGCTCATAGAGGAGTGCAAGAGGGACCTTGTAGCAAAGTTCAAGATGAATGATTTGGGGGTTATGCACTACTTTCTAGGCATGGAGGTATGGCAGACAGATGGAGAGATTTTCCTTGGACAATGGAAATACTACATTGAAATCTTGAGGAGGTTCAAGATGGAGGATTGCAAATCCATGTCTACTCTTATGATCACAAATTGGAAGAAGGTAGACTCGTCCAAGGAGAAGGATGTAGACCCCACCTTATACACATAGTTGATTAGATCTCTGATGTATTTTGTCAACACCAAGCCAGATATATCCTTTGCAATAAACTCTCTTAGTCAATTCATGATTGAGCCAAAGAGAGTGCATTGGGCAACAGCAAAGCATGTGTTGCGGTATTTGTGTGGTACAATCGAGTATGGGATCAAATATGCTCGAGGTGATGGTATCAGGTTGATAGGCTATACTGATGTAGATTGGGCAGGTAGTACAATGGACAAAAAAAGCACTTCAAGGTGCTACTTTAGCTTAGGATCAGGAGTTGTCTCTTAGTATAGCAGGAAGCAGAAGTTTGTGGCTTTGAGTTCTACAAAGGTAGAATACATAGTAGCTAGCATGGCGACATGTGAGGTGATATGGATTTGGAAGTTGTTGGTGGCCTTGCTTGGTCATAGGGTTGAGACTATGGTGATACACTGCGACAATCAAAGTTGTGTCAAATTATCTAAGAATACAGTGTTTCATGATAGGTCTAAGAATATAGACATCAAGTATCACTTCATCAAGGATTGTGTATAGTGGGGGATTGTTCAACTACAGTACATACCTATAGATCAGCAGGTAGTAGACATTTTGACTAAGGCATTGCAGAAGGAAAAATTCATCCTCTTTAGAGATATGTTGGGTGTCATGTTGAACACCTTCCTCACTCAGAGGGAGTGTTAATTTATTGTAGCTTGGACAGTTGTCTCCAAACCCAAGAATATTTAATTATTTAATTAATTTTTTGGAGACTTCTAGAAAGGAGTTAATTGTCTAGATAATTATTTAATTAATTAATTGATTCCTAGAGACTTCTAGAATCTAGTTAGTTAGGGTTTTTTAGAGTCTAATTAATCTTAGCCATTGATTGAGATTAAATCATGTCCATTGGTTTTCCAATGAGAACAGTATAAAGGGGGGTCAATGGGAATTTGGAGAACACACACTTGAGAAGCATTTGCAGTGATAGAAAATTGTTTTGCAATAGTAGCAAGGGCACAATGATAGCATTGGGGACAGCAGTAGTGGAATTTCAGCAGGAGAAATTGAGGGAAGAATTTCTAGAGAAGAATATTGTCGTAGCTCTACCAGTGAGAGGCAAGCAGTTTATGTATCTCTTGATTTGTTGAAGTTTAATAAAATTCCTCATCCACAGAACTAGTTTTCCCTTTGAGTTTTTTCCAAAGACAATTTGTCCAAAAAAATTGTGTTCATTATTTTGCATGTTTTCTTCTCTATTCCTATGGTTTTATTTGTGAAGTTGCAGTTGTGATATTTTTTAATATTTTTTGTGAATTAATTTTTTGATAGTCAAATAATCTATTTAGATAGGAGATTAATCATTAGTAACTACAATAGAATTTTCACACAATAATCGTCAAATCTTATCCTGATAACTAGAATGAAACTTCCCAATAGTGGCAATTATCTAAGGATGGGATTGGATGAGAGATACCATGTCAAAATGGAAAACATGATGAACATAGATGAAATGAAGTGTGAATGTCTATGGGAGAATTTCTTAATGCATTTGAGGCATCTTTGCAGCATATGATGCCTAGAAATGGAGTTAGTAATTATACTGGTGATGTGGATAAGGCTGAATTGGGACATTATGGGTGAATTCTTGACGGCCTATGTGGATTTCACTAGGCATAAATTATGTGCCAAGGCTACTACAAATTTATTTCTTAAGGGCAGATTAAGAGAGTGTTAGTGGCTACTTTGAATAATGATCACAAGAATTCACTCTAGATTTGGGTGCAATGTTCAAGAGGATCCAGAGAATAACGATAGGATGAGGCAGTGTGTGGAGTTATCCGGGAAAGGGGTTCTTACCCAAAAAAATAATTAATGAATATCAAGAATGGGTGGAAAAGTATCCAAATTTAATCCCTTGTGAGAAGAGAGAGTGCCTAGAGGAGATAGGAAAAGGTTCAATTTTTCAGGATTTTATTGATGTAACTTTTTATGAGGGATGCTTTAAAGTTAATGAAAATGGGAGTTATTCTTTTGACAATACTTGTTTATAAAAAATTATATATATACATATACGCATATAAGTTGATCAATTGGGAAGCTTGATGTCGCTAGTGAATAATTCATGATTTATTGACAATCAATCTTTAATAGATAACTCTATAACTAGCTTCCACAACACTAATTGAATAGCCTTTAAGATCATTGTGAATTGTGATGATACAATTTGTAGGGCATCCATTTCTCCAATATCCTTTATTCCATTCAATAATTGATGTGAGCATCTTAAATCTATTTTGCAGGAGTTCCCTATGCCTTGTTCATTTAAGTATACCCCAACAACTATAAATGTAAGAGTTGTTGATTCAACTCCACAACAACCCAAGGATCATTTACAATTAAAACACCCTTTCATGCAAGAGAGAAGCAATTTATTTATTATGAATCCTGAGAATTTATTACATGCAAAAATAATAATGATTCAATATACAATGAGAAATACTAGTTATAAAAGTAAGGATAAAACCCTAGGATAAAATTAGATCACAACATTTATCTTAATCCTGTGACATATGACACAAAAAATCAAATGACCTAAGTAAGCTTAAGTATGTTAGTGTGAAGAGGACCTACTAAGAAACTAGTTAGATAAAAAACCATGTTCACACCAACAATAAATGGGGACAAGGGAGAAGTTCCTTTTGGGGTTGAAGGAAGGAAATTTGTGACTAAGGAAGAATCGTAGGAATGACCTATTGAAGGCTTAAAAGAGGAAAATGATTCATAAAAAAATTAGATCACACCCTTGAATTTATCTTTGAATCTCACCCAAAATTCAACTCAATGGAAGATAATTTGAAGCATGAGGTGATCATAGGCAAGATCCATGGATGGTGGTTAAGCTTAAAGGATCTAAATGCATGATTAACCAAGGAATGGTTGTGGTTGATTAAGGATTACTTTGATTTTTTCTCTTATACAAAAGGATTCTCCATCATCTACTATAATTTGGTAAAATATGGGAAAGGTATTCTAGACATTGAGCCCTAGCTTTGAAATGGTCACTTATTTTGCTTAAACCCAAATTTCCAAAATGTTAACCCCATCAAAATTGCTTTCACAATAGTTCTATTGTGGGTTCACCTTCCCTAACTTTTTCTATAATTTTGGCATGTCTTGGGTTTGTAATGAATCAAGATTTTGATAGGGAAATTCTTTCATGCTTCCAAGAATATAATAATAAAGAATTTATGCATTAGCCTTGATGAAATCAATGTTGAAATAGACCTAGGAAATGGTCTTTCAAAGTTAGATTCATTAAAAAAATAGATGGTGTTGGTCCCAAACAATTGACCATGTTAATCTCCCTTTTAGGAATTATACATTCTTTGAATATGGGCACTTCATAACTCAATGCTCAAGGAACACCTCCAATTATTCACATCTCAAGAACAAAAGCAATAAAATTTTCTAGCAAGGGGTTGAACCTTATAGAATTAAAACCAATCTAGAAGATCTGATTATCTCACCCTCCAATTCTGTTATGAAAGAACTCAAGGTGCATGTAACTCTAGACAATAGTCCTTGGGTGCTCCACATCTGGGGTCAACCACTCATTGAGTTCTAATGTAACCATCATCAAACTTTATTAGAAGAAATAAAGAAAAGTATGCATACAAAAAAATTCAAAGGAATATATATGCATTTGGGAAATTAAAATCAAACCATTTTGTATCCCTTTGTTTGCATGACAAAGTAAGGGGAAATTTCAAGAAAAAATCTTAGTTTTTGACCTACTTCTCTCCTTATCTTTATTGTTAATGGATTTTGTCTTGCACCTCTACCATATTGTTTAGAATGTATTTATTATCTTTCATTCATTGTATATAAACAAAATAGTTAGGGACCCTTTCCCCTCTTACTTATCTCTTTGTATATATATAAATTATAGAATGAAATTTGTATTGAAATTTATAAACACACACTAAGTACATGTTTTATTATATATTAAATAAATAGACGTATATTTATATATGAACATACACAATAAAAAATCTCTAGCACCACATATCCAAATATTGCATGACCATAATTAAGGTCTCAAGCCATTTAACTCATCACAAATAACCAATATGAGAAGACTTTCATACAACAATTCACATTAGCATCTACTCATATAATGGTACTCTACATGACATAGTTACAACCAAAATTTGTGATGCTATCATCTCCAACATGAGAATCCTATTAAGTAATATGTTTATCATGTGCAAGGATCAAGGATCAACAATATCCAATCAATATTAAAAAAATTAAATTGATCGCTATAAGTCAAATTATTGCATACTCCTACAACAATATTAGATCCTACACATTAAATCTTAACTTATATATCATATCACATGAATAATAATACATATAAATGATTCATTTATCAACTAACATCATTGTAAGAATTGCGCCTAGTATGAAAATTAACTTTTAAACATGTAGCATTCAATTTTTTGGAATAATATTATCACGTAACCATTATTTTTTATCCCTTATTTCATTTTTTATGGGTTTTTGTTCTTAGTTTTTATAAAACTATTTGTATCTTTACCCATTTCCTCTTTCTTCTTATCTTCTCAAACCATTTTTGGATCATTGGGTATTCTCAAATATGATGGCCTTATTCATGACATCATTTGAATTTAAAAGATAAAACCTCATAGTCTAATATTTGAATGTGTAAAATTTGGTATAGAATGCTCTATATCATGCAATATTTGGTTGAATATGTAGCCACCCAAAATCTAGGAGCTTCAATGAAAGCACAAGAGAGAGAAAATATGTATTCCAGTATTAAGGTGTCTCAATCTTAGTGAGCCCCGTGATTATTTAATTAATTATTTTCTCCTAAGTTGTTGAATTTATTTATTAAATGAAATAATATTTATTTCCAAATTGCTAAGTTACTTTAGGGGACCTAGCAGGGAGTTGGCATCCTGCATGCAAGATACAGAAAGGAAAATTGTGACACATGTCACATGGGCACTTCATTAGGAAGGAAGGAAGCATTAAACCATCAAAAATGGGTGTCATGTTGACATGTGGAAATGTATTTTAGAAATAAGTATTGGTGGGGTCCATTGTTTAAGAGTGTCTCTTTGGAAAAGTGGAAGCAAGGAAAGGTCATACGCCATCTTGGGGCAAGTTTGAGAAAATATTATCATAAAAACCTCAAGGAGGAGTACCCTTATGCCATCTAGCATGTTTTTTGACTTTTTGAATAAAGCTTGAGGAGGAAACTTCCTTAACGAAGAATTAGTTGTCACTTGAAGTGACTAGGAGTTGTGGGTGAGTTCTTTGTTAGCAGAAAACCTAATATTATCTATGGGGCACCTAGCATGTGAAGTTGCTTAATTTTTTGGAGTTGCAAGCTTTGCATGTGCTTGCATGTTGTTCCATGTTGGTGCATGTACGTGCGTGTTTGACAAGTGGCTATTCAGGTCAGTTGGGACTCGTGCATATTGTTGTAATTGTAATGTGCTTGTAATATATGTATGTCGTTATGTAGCTAGAATCACTCTAGATTTGTATCACACTAAAATTACAATTGCAAGAGCATAGACTCTGCATATTGTATGTAATTTCCATATTATAGTAATACAATTGATCTGTACTTTGGTGTGTGGGTTTTTTCCCAAAAGAGTTTCCCATGTAAAATTTTGTGTTATTTGTTTTATGCTTAAAATATAAAAATTAAATTAATGCGCTTTCTTAAGATGTAAAAGAAAATAATTTGAAACAAAGTTTTGCAACCTCTTCCTTGATTGATTTGCATTAGGGGAACATTTTTTTCACTCAGATTTCCTTTCAATTGGTATCAAAGACTGGCCAGCTTTGCTATCCTTGGTGGGTTAAAAGGATTTTTTGTGCATATCTTGATTCAATGGGAGTTCTTGCAAAGAGACATTTGAAATCTTATTGCAAGTTTAAGATGGAAAGCACATCAAGGAGAATAGAGATGGATAAATTCAATGGCGTTAATTTTGAGTCATGGAAACTAAAAATGGAAGATATGCTCATAAACCGAGATTTATGGGCTGCTATATCAAACACAGAAATAGCACCAAATTCCCAAGATGATTAGGATCTATAGGATAGAAAATCCAAGGGTCTAATAATACTTTGCTTGGCTGATTTTGTGCTCCTAAATGTCCATGGGGAGAAGACCACAGTTAGTCTTTGGAAGAAGCTTGATGACATTTATCAAGGGAAATCCTTGGTGAATAAGCTTTTCCTAAGAAAGAAATTGTACTCTTTGAGGATGGAGGAAGAGGATTAGTTATTGATCACTTGAATGTATTCAACATGCTAGTGGCTCAATTGGGTTATGTTGGTGTGAAGATTCATGATAAGGATCATTGCATGTTACTACTTTGTTCTTTTCTAGACTCATGGGACCATCTAGTGATGGCTATTGGAAGCACAACCACCACCTTCAAGATGGAAGATGTGGTTGCTTCACTATTGTTTGAAGAAATATGGAGGAAGTCTTCTAAGATGGCCAAGGAGACCCTTATTATTTGTGGTGGATCGAAAGAGAAAGGAAAAAAAAGGATAAGAATTATAAGTCCAAGTCTTTGGGGAGATCAAAGTATCCTGGTAAAAATTCCAAGGCTAAATGTTGGAACTGCGATAAATTTGGACATTTTCAGAAAGATTGTAAGGAGGAGAAGAAAAATAAAAACAAGCCTTTCTCCAACTCTAAATTTGATAAATCCTCTCAAGATGTTGTAGATGTTTTTGTTGCAGCCTTGGCAACACATGCATTGGAAGACATGTGGTTGATTGATTTAGGTGCTTCTTTCCACATGACCTCTCACAGAGGTTGGTTCTCAAAGTATGAAGAGTATGATGGTGGGAAGGTGTATCTGGGTGATGACTCTTACTTGAATATTGTTGGCCATGGAAGATTTAGGGTTCAATTCTCTGATGGTAGAGTGAGGTGGATTGATGGTGTTATACATATCCCTAGTTTAGCATGAAACCTACTCTTAGTGAGTAAGTTGGGTGATGTGAGAGTGCAGTTTATTTTCTCAAGTAGTAGATGCAAGATGACCAAAGGTGCTATGGTGCTTGCGAAGGTTGTTTAGATTAGAACTATGTATAAGCTAGATGCATGCACGATTCAATGCAATGTGCTTTTGTGAAGTCCAAGAAAAGGGTTTTGGATTCTTCATCACCACCATCAAATCAAGTAGAAAAGAAGATTGTGGTGTCTATGTTTGATGGTCATGCTTTCTAGGTACCTAAGGGTACCAATGCTTCAAAGATGAAACTCCCAATAGAGAAAACAATGTTGTGGAACCAAAGGCGTAGCCATATTGTTGAGAAGGGTATTAGAACCTTGAAAAATAAGAGCCTTGTTGAAGGCCTTGATGATTGTAATCTCAAGTTTGATTTTTGTGAACATTGTATATATGGAAAATAAAATAGTGTTTCATTTTATTTTAGTTCTCATAAATCTTCAAGGGTTTTGGATTATGTGCATTATGATGTGTTTTCTCATGTTAATATTCCTTCATTAAATAGATCAATTTACTTTGTCTCATTAATAGATGACTATTCTAAAAGGACATTTGTGTATTTCCTTAGAAGTAAATATGAAGTTTTCAGTCGATTTAAGGAGTTTAAGTCATTGGTTGAAAACTAGACTGGTAGAAAAATCAAATGTTTGAGGATGAATAACGATGGTGAGTTTTGTTCCATAGAATTCTATCGGTTCTATAAGGACCATGGGGTTGAGAGACACAAGAAAACTCCATACACTCCACATCAAAATGGAGTAGCAAAGAGAATGAATAGAACACTGATGGAGAGGGTTAAGAGCATGTTGAGTGTTGTTGGCCTTGAACAGAAGTTTTGGGTTGAAGTTGTAGCTACTACATGTTACCTGATTAACAGGTCTCCTACTTTAGCTCTTGTCGAGAAGACACCTATTGAGGCATGGTCTAGACATAATCCCTTAATGAGACATCTCAAAGTCTTTGGTTTTGAGGCATATGCTCATGTGCCTAATGTCAAGATATCTAAGTTGGAGAACAAGGTAGTGAAGTGTATCTCCATCGGTTATGGATTTGGTGTGCAAGGGTACAATCTTTGGGATTCAATTGTAGAAAAGATTCTCTACAATAAAAGTGTCATATTTCATGAGTTGAAACCTTCCACAGTAGATCTACATCCAGAGAAGGAAGAGAAAAAGGAGGTAGTTCAAATTCCACCCTCCTGAAAAGGATGAACTACACACTTCTAGTGGACTTGATGATGAGGAGAGCTCTAGTAGCTCTGACAGCTTTGAGGAAGAGCTAGAACATCAACCTCAGCAGTTGAGGAGGTCTACATGAGAAAAGTGGAAACCTGATAGATTTAGGTATTCGATGTTAGACTAGTGTCTTTTCTTTGATTTCTAACATCAATGAGCCCAAGATAGTTAGAGAGGCTATGGGTATGTATGATGCAGATTCCTAGATGGAAGCCATGAATGAATAGATGGCAGCTTTGAAAAAGAATGCTACATGGGATTCGTACCTTTTCCTAAAGGACAAAAACTTGTTAGATGCAAATGGGTGTTCAAGAAGAAAATGGGTCCTAATGGTAGTGATGAGAAGTATAAAGCATGGTTGGTTGCAAAAGGATATTCCTAGGTGGAGGTAATAGATTATGGGGAGATTTTCTCCTATTGCTAAGCTAGCATCCATTCATTTATTGTTATCACTTGTAGTAGCTTATGAATTTGAGGTCGAGAAAATGGATGTGAAGGAAGCTTTCCTTCATGATGATTTGGAGGAGGAAATTTACATGTCACAACCTGAGCATTTTGTTGTGAAAGGAAAAGAGAATTTGGTATGAAAGTTGATAAAATATTTGTTTGGTTTGAAGCAATCTCCTAGGATGTGGTGCCAGAATTTTGACATCTATGTGTTGTCTTTGGGATTTTAGAGATCTAAATTTGACCATTGTGTCTATTACAAGACTAATAATGGTCACATTCTCATTATTGTCTTGTATGTGGATGATATGTTTTTTTATTGGGAATGGAAAAAGCATGATTTCAGATTTGAAGTCTTAGTTGTCAGCATAGTTTGAGATGAAATATTTGGGTGTAGCGAGGTATATTTTAGGGATTGAGATCAAAAGAGATAGAGCTAACACAAAGCATTGGTTAAGCTAGAGAAATTATATGAACTCTCTATTGGAGAGATTCAACATGACTACTTGCAGACAGTTAGTTGTTCATGTTATGCATGGGATGAAGCTTTCTATGGAGGATTATCCAAAATATCCTATTGATATGAGGGACATGACTAGAGTTACTTATGTGAGTATTGTTGGTATCTTGATGTATGTTATGGTCTATACGAGGCCAAACATTTCCCAAGCAGTGGGAGTCCTTAGTTGATTTATGGCTAATCCTTTGTGGGTGCACTAGGATGCAATAAAGAGAGTATTTAGGTACTTGTGGGGTACTTTTGAGTATGCCCTATGTTTTCATGGTAGACCTACTAGACCTCAACATTCAAAGAGTATTCATGGATATGTGAATTTTGATTGGGCGGGTGACATTTTTTTAACACACTGAATACTAAGAGGGGGGTGAATTAGTATCTGCAAAAACTTAAACTCCTCCAAAACTTAAGACTTTTAGTACAGTTCAAAATCTTTAACCAAATCATAAACCATTTAGTAGTATTGAAAGATATAGTAGTTTAAGTGCTTAACTAGTTTAGCAACCCTCATCAATGAAAGATGCAATTCTACTTCTAATAAAATCAGCAATAAAGAAAGATGAAGCAAAGAACACACATGCATAGGAGAACACTAGATTTGCATGGAAAACCCAATGAGAGAAAAACCACGATGAGAGTTAACTCACAATATAAAGGCTCATTTCCAAAAGGGACTTGCAAACTAAGGCGCGCTACCTTAGAGAAAGAAACAATGGACTTGTGGAACTGAAGCTAACACAACTTTAGGGGAAAGATACAAGGACCTAATAAGATTCACTATCAAAGAGAAGGATACAAAATTTTATAGAAGAATTATAATATTTGATAACACAACACTCTACTGACTGAGGCATTCAAGCACATTTGATCTTTCTTTCAAACACTTTCACACTTTTTCTATTGGATATTCAATTTATTCCACATTCACACTTCTTCACGCTCATTCACACTTCCATACATCTTGCATCCAAAATTTTCTTCCATTTATATCCACCGTAACACTTCAAAACTTCAATTAGGTTGGCCAAGAGAGAATACGAACAATAAATTCAATAGGTCAGCCACAATAACATAATATGATCCTATCCCAAAGATAGAGAGGACCAAAAACAATCTTATTACATCTTCCAATGTATCCAAAACAATTCAAATGTTGGTGCACATCAATCTAAGTTGGCATCGGGGAAACATGTAGATGAAACATGAAGCACATAACCAGTCAGCCCAAAGACATTCTTCCAATTGAATTTACTCAAGGTGGTTCTAACCAAGATCTAGTTCAAGACCCAAATCTAACTTCACACATCTTCAAATGTTGGTGTAAACCCCTAGGTACACGATGCAAGCAAGAAAACAAGCCCTATTGACCAAATATCCACAAATAACACAGAGAACCAAATCAAGACATAATGTAGCACCAAAGAGGAAAAACAACATTGTGTGGATCACATGGGGATGTTCCTTGAACATCCAAAAACACTTCCAAACACTTATTTCATATTTTCATGACACTAACAACCATTGCAAACTAAACAGGAATAATATACTTCATTCAGGAAGCACATAACACATAGCGAGAAGATATAACATTAACATATCAACTTGCAAACCATTTCAACACATTCACCAAGCTGCAAGAGTAGATACATCAATGTGAAGAAATGAAAACATTTTTTGAACCAATCTAGATAACCAACAACACTGCCAACTTCTGCAATTCACATAAATCTCCTCAACAATACTGGTGACCTAAAAATATAGGAGTAAAACATCCACAAAACACTAACTTTGAATCCCAAACCACAAGACCATATCTTCAATATTAGATGATTATAGAGAATTCTCCTATACAGACTTTAATGCAACTCCCAAGAATAGAACCTTTCAACAACTTGTGGAGGCTAGAACTTTCTTTCAGCAACACATGCTTCATGAGGAATAATAGGTGAGAGCATAAGACATATTGTAGTCTTTCAACAATTTCTCTCCACCATCAACAATACTTATAATCCTCATCTTAATATATCATTATGAATCCAACTCTACTGATAGCAACTATACTCAATACTTCTTTGATTAAGGCATGACACCCAACCATGAACTTTAGCAACATCATACATTAATATCAGCCCAAACTAAATGTATAATGACCATCAATTCCAAACAACAAGCATTGCAACAATCTTACCAAGTATTGACATCATATACATCAAATTCCAACAATCTCCCTTACTGCTCAAGTGCTAATAACAATAATAGCCACAAATAGTTTACCAAGTGTTATCATCAACCACCGCCAAAAAACTCACAAACATGTGTAGCAATCTCACCAAGTGTTGACATTAAAGACAACCAACCATCAATGTTGACATCAATAACAACCACTGCCAAACATACAACAATCTTCATCAAGTGTTGACATTAAAGGCAACCAACAATCATTGTTGACATCAATGACAACCACTACCAACATTGACAATAGGAGATCCACCAATGGATATGTTTTGACTATGTTTGGTGGTACTATTAGTTGGATGAGTAAGCGACATACTGTATTCACTTGGAGAAAATAGATAAGTTCTCTCTTACTTGCATTTTCTCTTTTGTTTATTTTTCTTTTCTGTAAGAAAGTGGTAAGCTATATGGATCATGGTTGAGAATAAAGAGTAGAGAAACTAGAAGCATGAGATTTGGTGCTATGTTATATTTTATCACTTGTAAAATTTTGAAAAAAAAACTCCATTCATCATCTTGGAGTTAAAAGAAAACCTTGCTCGGGGGTATTGCTAGAGCCCACAAGGCTCCATGACACCATTACTGTAGGGTGGAGAGCAAGACCTTGTTCATGAGTTTGTAAGTCATTTGCTTCCTCAAATATTGTGATAATATTGTAAGTCTAAAAGATGCGATTCATATTTTTCAATGAAGAAATGAAAAAAAAAAGAGCAAGTCTTGTTCATTTGTTTGAATTATTCATTGTATTCTTAAATATTGTTTGTAATGTTGAAAGCTAATATTTTACTGTAAATGAAAATAGGGATGAAAGAGGAAGTTTGTGTTTATTGTCATGTAAAATTGTTTGTTGTGATAATGTTGAAAGTTGGTCTTATTTGTTAGCATGTTATCATTTCATTTCTTTCTTTCTTTTTACTTGAGGCCTTGAAGATAAAATAAAAATAAAAAAAAGTTTGGTATTCATTTGTAAAGAGAATAATGGGTTTTTGTGATTTTTCTTTAAGGAAAATAGTTGACATTTGTGGTTATAGTGGAAAGTATGGTGGAATCCTATAGTTTAATTTGAAATAAAAGTGTTGTATTTTTCTATTGATGAAAAAGAGTACTGGGGACATAGTAATAAACAGGCCCTTACAATGATGTTGAAGCTTAATTTGACTCTTTTATGGTAAAAAGAAAAGAAAATACATAAGGTCGTCTAAATGTTAAATAGAAGAAAATGGTGTGTTATATTCATACTTAAAAATAGACTTAATGGATCTATAAAATAGGCTTGTTAATCATATTTTGAACTTCATGTGAAAGCATAAATTTTTATTAAGAAGTATGATAAGTACTTTAAAATCCCAACAATGGGAAAAGAAAATATAATTTTTAGAGCAATACTTTGGTATAAACTAAAACAAATGGGTAAATAAAACTACATTTGTATATCACTATCTAATCCTTACAAAGTTATATTTTTATTTATTTATTACTTTCAAAACCCTTTATAGTTTTAAATCAAATTAAAAAAAATATATATATATATATATAATCCATAACACAAAATGAGTTTTTTTTTTTTTTTTTTTTTGTTAGATGAATATAGATTAAAAAAAAAAAATGTTAAATATATATATTATATTTCAAACAACTATATATATTTAAATATTTAAATTTAAAGTTGAAATTAAATTAAAAATAATAATACTAATTAAATGGTGCAGGGCTCTACTGAGGGCAGAGACCTAGCAGAGGGTCTACGACCCTTGCTATGGTTGCAGTCGCGATCTCCCCAGTAGGGGCGTGTGGGGGTTTAACTTCTGTTAAATCTGACTCAAGCCTGCAGGAAACAAGTTAGGTGGGCAGAAAGCTTTGAATCTGTAAATTAATTTTTTTTTAAACAGAAGAATAACTATGCAACAGTATGGGAAGATTCAAAATAAATAGGGTAATAAACTTGTAATTTATATTATGCATTAAAAGGAAATGAAACCACAATTTTATTAAGACAGTCGTTGGGAATAAAATGAAAGTGACAAATGTATGCATGAAATGCAAATTTCTGTCTGCAAAAATGGCATAGAGATATTTTAGATTACACAGATTTTGTTTGGCCTCTGCTTGAAGATCTGTTGGCAGAATATAAATAAGCGAACGATTATTAATAAATGCCAAACCTTGGCCCTAACTCTCCTCTCTCTCTTTTTACTTTAGATCCATTCCACACTACTATGGAATGTTGTAACAAATACCTAAATCCGCAAAATAAATTGAATAAAATATAGAATGAGAACAAAAATATAAACATAAAGGAAATCTCCACCTATGTGCAGCTCTCCTAGCTTCCCCTGATCTTGACGCCACCCCTACAATATTTCCAACTGTGCTGCCATACCTATGGTGAAATGAATAAGAGGAGAGCATTAGATAAGAAGAGAGATTTGGATTAGGGTTGTTGTAGGGCAAATGGCCTCCTTACCATTGAGTTTCTTTTATCTATGTGTTTTATTTATTTATTTTATTTTATCTCTTGAGCTGGAAATAAAAGAGTTTAAAATTAATAATTTATGTCAGCCTCAGGTTTAAAATTAAGTACTAGTAGTACCATTTATTTCACACCAATAGCGTTCATAGTATCATTTGTGTCAATCACTGCAGTTAAAGGTGTAATAACATTCTAAAGTAAATGTTCTAACATAAATTTATTATTAAGATCTTACCTTAATGTTAATATTATCAATATCAATAATGTTTGTTAATAACAAGATTGGAAATAATACTGTAGAGATTAGATTGTCAATAATATAATTTTGTTGATTAAAAGAAGATAACATTACCTACTATTAATAATGAATGAAGTTTTTGATTAAAATGAAAACCTCATTAGTTGACTAAGGATAATAATTTTATTATTGGTAATTAAAGATTAATAATAATAATACTTTGATCAACCACAATAGTATTTTGATTTAAGCAACAATGTTGTCAATACAACAAAATAAAAATAAAAAATAATGAAATTTGGTTTGATTTTGGGATAACCAAAATAAATAACTTAAATAAATAAATGAAGGTCATTATTATTTCTTTAATAAATGAATAATATTTTTTAAAAGTGTTTGGCTAGAAAGCAAAATAAAAATGGAAGGTTTATCTAAATTTCTAATTTGGCTATTATATTGCTATATGAGGATACACAGTATCTTAATAAATCTATATTTCTTTAATAAATGAATAAATAAATAAAGAAATTCCTTTTGATAAAAGTGTTCAGTTGGAAAAGCAAAATAAAAATGGAAGGTTTATCTAAATTTCTAATTTGGCTATTATATTGCTATATAAGGATACACAATATCTTAATAAATTTATATTTCTTTAATAAATGAATAAATAAATAAAGAAATTTCTTTTGATAAAAGTGTTCAGTTGGAAAAGCAAAATAAAAATGGAAGGTTTATCTAAATTTCTAATTTGGCTATTATATTGTTGTATGAGGATACACAGTATCTTAATAAATCTATATTTCTTTAATAAATGAATAAATAAATAAATAAATTCCTTTTGATAAAAGTGTTCAGTTGGAAAAGCAAAATAAAAATGGAAGGTTTATATAAATTTCTAATTTGACTATTATATTGGTATATGAGGATACAACGAACCTCCAAATGTTATGTTGACTATAAGGTTGTGTAAGTGCTAACTTCACTCATATGGAGGTTAAGATTATGATTATAAATAAAATGATATCAGTATCTAACGAATTTAAATATTTGAAATAATATTTAAAGATACATATCTATATTTTATTCCATCCATTCTTATATACTGTGATGATAGGTTTAATAATATACCTATATAGATAAAAGTGAAATTAAAATTTAGAACTACTCCATTAAACAAATTTGTAGGAAATAAATAAATAAATATTTTGCATGGAGCTTCAAATTAGGTGCATTATCTTATTATTAAAAAAAATGTGTTTTTCCTTATAGAGAAAATTATAGGCATGACACTTGGTATCAGAGCCCTAGGTTGCAACTCTAGGGAACTCTGGGAACAATTTGGGCATTAAGAGTTGTGGATAAATGTGAAAACCTCCTTGTCTTAGCTAGAATAAAATGTTGTAATAAAAATCCTAGATAACTTACCTTGTATAGAAAAAGAGAATATAAAAGTTAATATCCAACCTAGTTAGAGTTGTGATGTACCCTATGGTAAAAGATTAAATGAAATCCATGGTTCAAATAAATGTTTAATTGAAAGCATTTGATCTTTAAGAATTAATCGAACAAAATAGGTTCTCTTGATTTAAGTAAAGAAGGTGGACTTAGTCTAGATAACAAGGGTTAAGATGTTAATGTAGTCTTTTGGCATTAAACTTATTAAACCTTAAAAAAGTATAATTGAGTTCTGAAACATAGTCTTTTTATAAAGTGCAAAAATAGTGTTAGACGACATCATAATGTGTATTATTAAAGAAACATTATTTTGTTGGCTTCCTTAGTCAATAATTATAAAATAAAATAGTAATGCTACTTCTTGAAGTTATGGGTGTTGTGGGAGCAACATATCTTTGTAAGGAACCTTAGTACAAATAAAGAATGGAAGTTATACTTTTGAAGATTTATCACTGGATAAAGGAAGGAACTATATGAACCTCTAAAGGGGATTAATGTGTTAAAGGTTGTGGTCGAATAAGATTAGATCTCTAAACCCTTTAATTAATTAAATCAAATTGACAAAAAGAATGGAATAATAGAAAACCCTTGAACTGAGTATTATGAGGAATTTGAGCAATCATATAGTTAGATTTAAACTCTTAACAAAGGTTAAAACTAAACCTTTAGGGAGTAGGTTGTTTTGAAAAAAAAAATAATAATAATTAAGGACTTGTTTACAAATTGGTATTAATACACGCATGAACTAAGAATCTTTTACACCTTGACCATGGAATTTCTAGGCCCTATTTTATTACCCAAAGATCTTGATTTACATATAAGTGTATAAGGGTTAATCTCGTGGAGCAACAAACAATTCACTTTATTGTTGGTAATAAAAATTTCATGTATGATGGCATCGACTAAGGATAAAATCCTTGCAATGCATAGTAAATCCAATTTTTAAAAGTGGTCAAAATCATATTTTAGCTTGAATTAAATGGTTAAACTTTAAGTTTTCCTAACACTTTTGCAAGTAAACAAAGACCTAGTGAATTTAATAGAAATACGACTAATAAATCTTGGAGTTGTTTTACCAATAGACTAAAGTAGGAAATGATAGAACATGATTCAAGTCATAGGCGAGAATGTGTGGAAAGTTGCAATTAAGTTAAGATTAGTAAAAATTGAATTAGATATTAAATATAAATAACTTACTTCTAGAAATTAAACATAAAACCTAAGTTGTGATGAGGCCATATCAAAATGTGAACTTGATGTTAAAACTTTATCTAGAACACATGCTATTACTACTACCCTTACAGATGGGATAATAACTAAAGACTTGATGCCAAAATAAGACAAGATACATGTATAATAGGAAGTAATAACATATTCAATTAGGTGTTGACCTTTAAGGTTGTGTATATGTCACAAGAATTGAAGAATCAATTATTTAAATCAAGTGAGGAATTATGTAAAAAAAAAATTAGTGAATTGAGTGATTGAAAAAAAAACTAAATGGTATCATCAAGGACATAAAAATTGTCATGAAAGACTCCCAACTAATGTTGTGCATTTCTATACCGATGCCTAGTAATCTAGAGAAAGATATATGTGTGTGTCAAAGAAATACAATGGAGAAAATTTAAATGTAGGAATTGTTACTTATCGCATGTCCTTGAACCTTATGAAAGTTAGAAATAACTGTGATTATAAAAAATGATGATTATAACATGTGATTAAATAAGCCAACCTTAGGTAGAAAAATGCAAGATTTTTTTTTAAATATATATAGATTAATGAGTTGTGAAAATTACTATTCCATGATTTATCATGTGTGTTATGCATTGAGTGTGCTTTCCTTTCTCATATTGCAATTCTTCAAACAAAAATAGTTGACTGTCTTCCTTATTAAGTAAGAAACCTTCTCTAGCTTGTTGTATTATAGTGGAATCACCCATATTGATATGTTAGTGAGCATAACAAACATGGTTGAATGAAGGAGGAAGACTAGTATGGATAAACATAGAGAACCAATCTTGATCCTATATGAGATGTCAAACACTAACTTAGTAAGATGGGAAGTGTGGTGCATCATGTATTGTTAAATTTTAGGAAGATGGAGTAATATACATAAGCTACATTTGTGCATCAACTAGTGATTCCTTTTTTGAATGCAAAGTGAGTAGATATGTAAAAAATTTAGAAGCAAAGTGAATAGTGTTTAAAGAAAAAGGAGTGTATGTAAACTATGAATTGATTTTGTTCTACAATATGGTGGATTTCATAAAGTGTATTATGTTATGACATGTGAAGTGAAAACCAGTAAATGTGTTGTGCCTCAAGTATGAGGTACATGGTATATAACTTGGGATAAGGGTAGTGGATGTCTAGTACAATCCCCTATCTGTGCCCTTGTGATGGCCTTTATGTAAGCTAGCTAGTTGTGAGTTCAAATAAATGTGTTAAGTGTATAAGTGTGTCTATTAAATGAAATGTGATGTATTCCTTTGTGTTAGTTTTATTTGTATGTTAAATGTGTACCCCTAGCATTTGGTTCCCCCCTTATGGGAGTGTGATGCCAGCTAGTGTAAATAGGGGTTGAGAGGCACATGTTCTCCCATCGGGAAATTATGAGCTAAGGGTGTTGTCCCTAATCCTGATAAAGGATCTATGTCAAGTCATTGTAATCCTCCCGTGGATGTTGATCATGGCCTACTCCCCCACTTATGGGAGCCACAGTTGTTGGTTCATAGTGCAAGCCTATTCCTTGGTGTTTATAACCCATGGGTAAAGGATGGAATTACATGGACCACCAGTGACTCATATTCATGTGGTCAGGGACCACCAATTATTCATATTTATGTGGTCAAGGACCACCAGTTATTTATCTTTATGTGGCCAAGGACCACCAATGACTCATATTCATGTGGTGAAGGACCACCGATTATTCATATTTATGTGGTCAAGGACCACCGGATTATTGCTTGTTATTATACTTATGTGGTTAGAGAACCACTATTCCCCTCCTCCCCTTAGGTGGCTTTATCAAAGTCACGTGGTGCTTGTAATGTGAAAGTTTTATTATTGAGATGTGAATTATTGGTAATTTCTTAATTGATGTTTTATTTTATTATATGCCAACAGTGTTAAATTTTACATTTCTGTTATTGGAGGCTATTTAGCCATTTGAAATTTTTCGTAGTCCATTGCCTCAAGGACTTATTTAATTTCTAATTTTGAATTAAGATTGGAATGTTGAAATGTAGCTACAATTGATCTTTATTTGGTGTCCCTCTTGAACTTTTATTTATTTATTATTTTGTTTATCGAAACATTGGCTTATGAATTTTATGTTGTCTGATTTGAGGCTTCTTATGGTTTGCTAACTGCTGGCAAGTTTGGTGTAATGTGACATCGATAAAAACTGCCATATCCTGGGGGGTTCCCTGGCAGGTCGTATAGGGGAGTAGATGCGCTGGGGAATTATGAGTTATTTGAAAGGGGTTGCAAATGGGACCGGTATGGGATGGTCACTAATCCATTCTTCCCCTAGTTCTGTGATTATTATTTTTGTACCTTCCTCTTGGAGGCTAACCCCCTTACACAAACAAGGGAAGGTACCTAGGAGATGTATGGTAAGGTCCTTAGAGAAGGGCCTTGAGACCATCTTTCCTAATAGATATGGTATCCAAGAATCTCCATCCTTGTAAACCCCATTGAACCTTGTAATGTGAATTATGTAATTATTGTGATGTATGGATAAATTTGTAATTAAATAACATGTGAGAAGACTTGACTGCTATGTGAGAAAGAAAGTGACAAACAAAATTGGGAATATCATTATTCTAGAGACATGATTGATATTGGAAAGAAAATATGTTTGAAAACATCATGAGTAATGTTTATGATGCAAAAGGGGAACCTTGAAGGGTGGATAAGGATGTTATTGTGTTTTTGATACATGTTGGTGAAATTGCTAATAAAAAAATGTTAATTACATAGATAATTACTAGTATTTATTACATTGTGAGTATATTGGTTAAATGTTCTACGGTGAGAAATTTTGTTTTAATTATTTAGAGGTTTTATGCATGGAAGGGATGTCTCTAATATGTGCTTATAGTTAAGTATTTTGAATCACTTCATCATGGAAGTAAAGTAATTGGTATGTTTAATAGATTATGTACATTACTATGTGAAGGATATGTTTCCAAACCTTAGCAACTTCCAGGAGGCAGTCTAAATTAAGGGGAGAGGGATGTAAGGTCCCACCTTGCATGTGATTAGTAAATCCCTAATATGTTTTATGTAATCCTAAATAGATGATAAGATGTATTATGGATGACAAATAGTGTGATTATTTGATAATATTCTTGCTTATGCTACTGTGAATGTAAGACCCCATTTCGTATTTCCCATTTTATTTCAATCAAACAAGTAGTTAGATGATAATTATGATGAAATGAATGATAAAAATCTTTTTAGGATTCATGGGCATTAACCTTGATTTAATTATGATGGATGCACATGTGAATTGTTGGATATAACTTGGAAGTGTTGGGTTATTGGGCATATTAAATTTTGGTAAATGGTTCATCACTAATGTTATAGGAGTTTAAAATGAATTACTAAGGTGGTAAACAAAATGATAGAGTGACTATTTGATTGAATATATTATTGTATTGAAGTGTGTATTTCCTTTTATTATAATGAAAATTGAATCATTAGTTCATTTGATGTATTAATGAGTAAATAGTTCATGAGTGAAAATTATGTGAATTGGATTAGCTAATAATATGAAGAGATAAATGATATAATCATCCTGACTTTGGTAATGTGCAGGAATTAAATATGCAAATAAGAGGATAGATAAATGTTGGAATCAAATCAAATACATCTTTGGGAAGTTCTAAGTGTAGCCTTATTTGACTTAGAAGGGTTTGAGGTTTTATTATTGGTTGGGTGATTGAGTAGAATCCAATTGTAGGACATGTGATGTGAGTTTGGTTGGGGTTGGAACCTTTGGTTAAGATCAAAATTCGTATGGATTTTGTGTGGGGTTTAAAAAGGGATTACTAAATCAATTTCCTTGGTTTTTGAACAAGAAAGGACCCCTAGGACCTATACCTATGGGTTTGGAACCTTTTTGACACATGTGAACTTGTCCTTGGAGTGTGAAAAGACCCCTCAAAAGTCCACATTCATGAATTTGACAAATTCAAAAAGTGTTGGGGCTTGGGAAGAGTGACTTGTCACTGTCAACCTTCTACTCCCCAAAAGTTCTTGGAATTGGCACAAGACTCACACATGTGTGAGCACTTGTGGGAAAGAGTGTAGGTTTGGAGGATCCCTATATATCTCAAGAAGATGGAAGATCTGGGCATTGCCCACTTCTCCTCTTGGAGAACTTGAGTAAAGATGGTAGAAAGAATGAGAAAAAGAGAGGAGTCCATCTCTTTGGCAAGATAATGATGAAAATGGCTTGGTTTGGAGAGGAAGAAGGATAAAAGAGTTTAGTTCCCTCACTTGGAGAAAATAGATAAGTTCTCTCTTACTTGCATTTTCTCTTTTGTGTATTTTTCTTTTCTGTAAGAAAGTGGTAAGCTGTATGGATCATGGTTGAGAATAAAGAGTAGAGAAACTAGAAGCATGAGATTTGGTGCTATGTTATATTTTATCACTTGTAAAATTTTGAAAAAAAAAACTCCATTAATTATCTTGGAGTTAAAATAAAACCTTACTTGGGGGTATGGCTAGAGCCCACAAGGCTCCATGACGCCATTACAGTAGGGTGGAGAGCAAGACCATGTTCATGAGTTTGTAAGTCATTTGCTTCCTCAAATATTGTGATAATATTGTAAGTCTAAAAGATGGGATTCATATTTTTCAATGAAGAAATGAAAAAAAAAGAGCAAGTCTTGTTCATTTGTTTGAATTATTCATTGTATTCTTAAATATTGTTTGTAATGTTGAAAGCTAATATTTTACTGTAAATGAAAATAGGGATGAAAGAGGAAGTTTGTGTTTATTGTCATGTAAAATTGTTTGTTGTGATAATGTTGAAAGTTGGTCTTATTTGTTAGCATGTTATCATTTCATTTCTTTCTTTCTTTTTTACTTGAGGTCTTGAAGATAAAATAAAAATAAAAAAAAGTTTGGTATTCATTTGTAAAGAGAATAATGGGTTTTTTGTGATTTTTCTTTAAGGAAAATAGTTGGCATTTGTGGTTATAGTGGAAAGTATGGTGGAATCTTATAGTTTAATTTGAAAGAAAAGTGTTGTATTTTTCTATTGATGAAAAAGAGTACTAGGGACATAGTAATAAACAGGCCCTTTCAATGATGTTGAAGCTTAATTTGACTCTTTTATGGTAAAAAGAAAAGAAAATACATAAGGTCGTCTAAATGTTAAATAGAAGAAAATGATGTGTTATATTCATACTTAAAAATAGACTTAATGGATCTATAAAATAGGCTTGTCAATCATATTTTGAACTTCATGTGAAAGCATAAATTTTTATTGAGAAGTATGATAAGTACTTTAAAATCCCAACAATGGGAAAAGAAAATATAATTTTTAGAGCAATACTTTGGTATAAACTAAAACAAATGGGTAAATAAAACTACATTTGTATATCGCTATCTAATCCTTACAAAGTTATATTTTCATTTATTTATTACTTTCAAAACCCTCTATAGTTTTAAATCAAATTAAAAAAAAAAGGATAAATATATAATCCATAACACAAAATGAGTTTATTTTTTTTGTTAGCTGAATATATATAAAAAAAAATGTTAAATATATATATTATATTTCAAACAACTATAGGGTATGTGCAGATCATGTTTCTTAAAAAGTAATATTTGTAGGGTATGTGGCTGACTTAATTTTTTTTTCACCAAAATTAATGAAATGAAAAGGGTTTTTTAGAGGAGATTTCACTTTCCAAAATATAAATTATGATTTAATTTGAATTTAATAAATAATTATTATTCATTTTCTATTAGAATTATGACTAAAACTGATTGATAGGTCAGATTGAAAAACATCTATAACTTTCAACATCATATTTTGAATCCAAAACATGTGTCATATTCCTATGCTTCACATAATATAGGATTAAAAAAAAATAAAAAAATAAATTCTCATGAAGTTTTGACCAAGTTATAGTATCAAATAGACAAGCTTTTATATTTTCTAAAAGTTGTAATAAAAAATTCATAATTAATTATTTACTTGGAAAAAAAATTAAAAAATATGCATCACATCCCGACATGAGTTGCTCAATTTCTATATATAAAAATTTGCCAAAAATATTATTTTATTATATAGGGTGGTCGGCTGCATTAATCAGCTTCTTATTTTTCCCCTGAAATTTAAGTACCACCGTGATTGAAATTTTAAATTTTCACCAAATAATAGATTTTATCTATATTTTTAAATAAATCTAGTATTTTAGAAACTACATTCAATTTTGTACAATTATATTCTACATATTTTGAAATAATATAGATAACTTATTCAAATATTTACACTGCTTTTCACTAACACTCCATTTTCTAAATTTTTTGCCACCTCTAAGGGCCTCCCAGAACGATGATCCCAAGACATACCCTATATATTTAAATATTTAAATTTAAAGTTGAAATTAATTTAAAAATAATAATACTAATTAAATGGTGCAAGGCTCTGCTGAGGGCAGAGACCCAGTAGAGGGTCGACGACCCCTACTATAGCTGCAGTCACGATCTCCCCAGTAGGGGCGTGTGGGGGTTTAACTTCTGTTAAATCCAACTCAAGCCTGCAGGAATCAAGTTAGGTGGGCAGAAAGCTTTGAATCTGTAAATTAATTTATTTATTTTTAAACAGAAGAATAACTGTGCAACAGTATGGGAAGATTCAAAATAAATAGGGTAATGAACCTGCAATTTATATTATGCATTAAAAGGAAATGAAACCACAATTTTATTAAGACAGCCGTTGGGGATAAAATGAAAGTGGCAAATGTATGCGTGAAATGCAAATTTCTGTCTGCAAAAATGGCATAGAGATATTTTAGATTACACAAGTTTTGTTTGGCCTCTGCTTGAAGATCTGTTGGTAGAATATAAATAAGCGAATGATTATTAATAAATGCCAAACCTTGGCCCTAACTCGCCTCTCTCTCTTTTTACTTTAGATCCATTCCACACTACTATGGAATGTTGTAACAAATACCTGAATCTACAAAATAAATTGAAGAATGAGAACAAAAATATAAACATAAAGGAAATCTCCACCCGTGTGCAACTCTCCTAGCTTGCCCTGATCTTGACGCCACCCCTGCAATATTTCCAATTGTGCCACCATACCTGTGGTGAAATGAATAAGAGGAGAGCATTAGATAAGAAGAGAGATTTGGATTAGGGTTGTTGTAGGGAAAATGGCCTCCTTATCAATTATCATTGAGTTTCTTTTATCTATGTGTTTTATTTATTTTTTTATTTTATCTCTTGAGCTGGAAATAAAAGAGTTTAAAATTAACTATTTATATTAGCCTCGAGTTTTAATTGATAATTTAAATCATCCTTAGGTTTAAAATTAGGTACTAGTAGTATCATTTATTTCACACCAATAGCGTTCATAGTATCATTTGAGTCAATCACTGCAGTTAAAGGTGTAATAACATTAGTAAATGTTCTAACATAAATTTATTATTAAGATCTTACCTTAATGTTAATATTATCAATATCAATAATGTTTGTTAATAACAAGATTGGAAATAATACTGTAGAGATTGGATTGTCAATAATATAATTTTGTTAATTAAAAGAAGATAACATTACCTACTATTAATAATGAATGAAGTTTTTGATTAAAATGCAAACCTCATTAGTTGACTAAGGATAATAATTTTATTATTGGTAATTAAAGATTAAAGAAATAATAATAATAATAATACTTTGATCAACCACAATAGTATTTTGATTTAAGCAACAATATTGTCAATGCAGCAAAATAAAAAAATAATGAAATTAGGTTTGTATTTGCGATAACGAAGATAAATTAAATAAATAAATGAAGGTCATTATTATTTCTTTAATAAATGAATAATATTTTTTTTATAAAAGTGTTTGGCTGAAAGCAAAATAAAAATGGAAGGTTTATATAAATTTCTAATTTGGCTATTATATTGCTATATGAGGATACACATTATCTTAATAAATCTACATTTCTTTAATAAATGAATAAATAAATAAATAAATTCCTTTTGATAAAAGTGTTTGGTTGGAAAAGAAAAATAAAAATGGAAGGTTTATATAAATTTCTAATTTGGCTATTATATTACTATATGAGGATACACATTATCTTAATAAATCTATATTTCTTTAATAAATGAATAAATAAATAAAGAAATTCCTTTTGATAAAAGTGTTAGGTTGGAATAGCAAAATAAAATGGAAGGTTTATATAAATTTCTAATTTGACTATTATATTGTTATATGAGGATACAACAAACCTCCAAATATTATGTCGACTATAAGATTGTGTAAATGCTAACTTCACTCATATGAAGGTTAATATTATGATTGTAACTAAAATGATATTAGTATCTAACGAATTTAAATATTTGAAGTAATATTTAAAGATACATATCTATATTTTATTCCATCCATTCTTATATACCGTGATGATAGGTTTAATAATATACCTATATAGATAAAAGTGAAATAAAAATTTAGAACTACTCCATTAAACAAATTTTAGGAAATAAATAAATAAATATTTTGCATGGAGCTTCAAATTAGGTGCATTATCTTATTATTATAAAAAAAATGTGTTTTTCCTTTTAGCGAAAATTATAGGCATGACAAGTGGAGGGAAGGATGCACTATCCAACATAAACTCTTTGAGGCTCTAGAAAAAGTGTGCCCTAGTATAGTCTCTTGTGCTAACATTTTCATAATTGCTGCAAGGGGTGTTGTAATTCTGGTAAATAAGATTATTTGATGTCCTTTATGCCAAACTGCTATGTAGACTATCAAGGTGGATTTACTTGCTGTTCGATTGTTGTTTCAAGCCAGGAAACAACATTTTCTTATTACTTTTTGATGGTATTAGTGTACCATGTAAACCAAAGCAGAAGCAGATTTGTTTTGAATGGTAGAGATTTGTTTTTTTTTAATATTGAGATTCACCATGAAAAGTAAAATTAACAACTATGTACTTGTTGGCATTGCAGAGACAATTTTTCTAGGGAATATCTTTTTGGGTATCTTTCACAGCATATATGTGAAAGGGGATCAAACTAATTTTGAAATCAGATCTGTTGGTGTGGAAGGCAGTGAGTTGTATCCAGATGTAAAAGACCTCACTGTCAATGAGTTCTTGAGTCAATTTGCTTGAATTATATGAGATACTCTTGGAAGAAGTGAGCTATTAGGTAGCATGAGAATAAAAGTTTTGAATATACATTTAGTGCTAGATACTATGTATGGGCGATTGCACGATATGTTGTATTAACTCTAGTGAGTTGGGTCCTTTAAATTTGATTTTATGCATATCCAATTATTGATATATATACGCTTGATATTTGCACGTAGTTTTCTCAAGATATTCATTAGATATGCTAATATGGAGTTATTCTAAGCTATGATTTATGAACCAAAATCAATTCTTAATGTGCAAAAGTAAACATTTTGTTGTGGTTTCAACTTATGTATTATTGATCCTCGTAAACAAAATGCCCTATTCATTAGAATTGTTAGAATCATACATTATATGGTACTGGCACTTTATTTTTACTAAATATTAACTGTGGAATTTGTAGATTCACAGTCTTGAAGTATGGCTTATCAATCTTCAAATAAAAAACCAGTGAGATGAACTAGTGTATGTAATACTGACTTCACAAACAAATAATGCGCCAACCACAATGCCCAAAATCTAAGAAAAAATAATGACAGAATTCAAATGGGCCTCAATCTTCCAACAAACTTGAATATGACTCAGATGGCAGACCGATAGTTCAATGCAAGTAATCTAGAAAATAAATTCAATTTGCCTCTGTCTGTCTCAGTCAATCACATAGATTAAAGTTACATTGCAAATAGAATTGATGCTTTTAATAACAATAATGATGCCAATTATTCCTTATGGCTGATGAATTACTGGAGATAGACGCAGTTCCAAAAGCCATTTGTATGATGCTACTTCTAAATGATGCAAGATAAACAAGCAAACTATCTTTAACATGGGTCTGGGAAATTGCAGCACACATCAAGCTGCCAAGTTCTTTTGGTAAGAAGAAATGAAGTAATATAAGTATAGTAATACAATACAGAGTATCTAGTAGATCCATTGATAATCATAGATTATGGGGTCACATAGTTTGAGATGGACTTAGAACACCAACTAGGACTCAATACAATGTTGGGTGACAGGATGTGTGACTTATCTATTAGACAAAATTAGATGGGATGGGGCACCACATTACAAAATGAACTTGATAGACTAATCCACAACCGTCTATGAGAGGACTAAAACAATTAACATATGGTCAAGATTAGTCAACAAAGAGAATTGTAGGATTAAAATAATTGGCTAAATGAGTTATGCCATGTATTGTCATCCAAAATAAATGCACTGTGAACTATAAACACTAACTGAAGTGTCACCTGAAGAAATATTAGATTCAATAAAGTAATGGAAGCACAAGTTTCTCTGAATCAATCACTTTCCTCAATTTTATGTTGCATCGAAATGATATCTCTGGAATAGTTATGTTTTCAAAAACTAGTTGTCGACTGCCAGTACAATTTGTGTTCAAATTTATTCTTCTAGCATTCCCTACCTCTGCCCTTAGAAGAGTAGTGCACTATTTTTGTAACATGAAAACATGTGGAAAAATGCACATTAAGTGGGGACATTTATGCATGTGAAATGAAGCCACAAGTGACTGGTACAAAACAAGTTCAGAAAATATATATATATATATATTCTGAAAACAGTGAAGCTTTTTTATTTATAGCAAAAAGTGGTTACAAAATGGCAGCCAAAAAATACCAAGGCAAGGCCAAAATTACAAAGTAATAAGTAAGATTTTTGTAACATACATATCATAAGCTCTTACATGTCAAATATGACTTTAAACAAAGTTCAAAGAACAACAAGAAAGATAGTTGTTTCTTCAAAAGATGGCTAGTGAACAACAATTTTTCCTTTCATACATAGATAAATGTAGGAACCAACAGTTTGTGTCATATACGCATTAACATGATCAGAGTCTGAAAGAGAACTAGAATAGTGGGTAGGATCGTTGAAGCCTGTTGTGTGTTGATGTTCCATGCAACAGAATGGAGGGCACTAGGTTTGTATAAGGTGGTTGCTTTTTAACCAAGAACATTTGCCTACATTGATCTCTCTGCTTGAGTGGCCACACTTTTGGTGGTAGGAGAAAACATTGCATCCACGACAAAAAACAATAGAATCAAAATCCACCAAGTCGATAAAATTAATAGTGAAAGCTAAAAGTGCATGGTTTGTACAAAATCTGGAGTAAACAAATTGAAGTTTCACAAAAGACAAGCTTACCAAAAGCTAAAGACAAGCATTAGTGACCAGATTGTGTCCACTCTTATAAGCTCCACCAGCTTCACCAACCCAAGCACTTGACTAAGGTCCATAATTATCCAAGATTCTTTTGAGGTTCTTGAATGTAGACTCTTCTCGGCTAAGATACGATGGATCCAGTATTTTATCCACAAGAAGCTAATCAACACCTGGTAACCAGATAACAAATTGTCAAGCAGTATCATCTAAAAACTTGATATGATGAACAAATTGATGACAACTATTCAAGAGGTTCTTGGAAGATCAAAAGGATATAGAGGAAAGCTCAAAGACAAATTCCATTCATTAAATCCCTTTTTTAAAAGAAACATTAAAAAAAAAATCTCATGTAAATAAAACCATTATTCAATACTTTCATGTAAATTGTGTTCCTTGTATTGTAAACTTAAACCTTTAACCAACAATACTTTCATTCAACATGCCACTTTTAACTACTATTGTCCTCTTTTGAGCATTGTCACTTTTTTTAGACTATGGACTTTCTTTCATACTAATCTTTTGAGTTTGAACTGCACCTTTCTATGACTTTCATGTTATTCTATTGTAAATGGATAAAACAGTGTTTATCATTGTGTATTGACCTTTTGTGATGTCACTTGAGTACTTGAAGTATCTTCATCACAAAAAATTGAGTATGTTGTCCTTTGACTATACTTTAGGACTACCTAAGACTGTCATCTATAGATTGTACCTCTTATTTGTCTACTCTTTCACTTCCAGCTAGATCTACCAGATGAAAACATCCTTGGAGAGCTGCTCTAGAAGATAAGTTTTCTCCTTACAATGAGCCAATGATGGACTCATTTGTAGATTAACATGAAATATGTGTTCCCTATATTGTAAACTTAAACCTTTAACCAACAATACTTTCATTCAACATGCCACTTTTAACTACCATTGTCCTCTTTTGAGCACTCACTTTGTTTAGACTGTGGACTTTCTTTCATATTGATCTTTTGAGTTTGAATTGCACCTTTCTATGACTGTCATGTTATTCTATTGCACATGGATAAAACAGTGTTTATCATTGTGTATTGACCTTTTGTGATGTCACTTGAGTACTTTAAGTATCTTCATCACACAAAATTTGAGTATGTTGTCCTTTGACTATACTTTAGGACTACCTAAGACTATCATCTATAGATTGTACCTCTTATTTGTCTACTCTTTCACTTCCAGCTAGATCTACTAGATCAAAACATCATTAAGTGCAGTGACACCTACTGCCTTGTTTGTTTAACCAATTTTCATCAAATCTAGAATATTTTTTGTTGGTTCAACCTAAAACATGCTAGCATCAAGAACAATGAGTCCACTATGTGGTCTTTGGTAGCAAGAAATCCACAAGTAAACATAGCATTTGATATTTCCTATGAGTCTTTTCATTTCTAAATTACTCTCAAGATCACCATATTGCCTTCCAAGCTCTATCAAGCTATCCAATGGCGAGAGCAACTTGTCTCCTTAAAACCCTATACATGACTGCCCTCTTCAATATTTTTCATTGGCTGCCATGTGCTTGATTACCAAGGTCATTTTCTTCATCTAGATTGTTTCCCTTACCATTGTAACGTTGTTCTTTATAAGACAATATCTACACTTCTATAGACTGAATTCTAGAGCTCATGATGACTGTGATTATTGGCCTATGACTACCTTACTATTGTTTTCTTGACAAGGCTTTTCACAATCTTAATAGGGGATTTACTATGGTTTACCATAAGAGTTTCCTTGTTGACAGTAGTAGGATCCTTTAAAAAAAAGGAAGACTTTTATTTTGGTAGATCAAAAGGATATAGAGGAAAGGTCATAGCTACAAAATTCAAGTATTTCAAGTGCATGATAGTGATCAAGGGACAATAGTTTCAAGTTGAAGTAAGATAGTATATTGAAGGCCATTCAAGAAAATGAAATAGAAATGATAGACACATTAGAGGAGGAAGGAGATGAAGATTTTTCATCTGTTGTCCTCATTATTGGGTTACATTCTTTGCAATACAAGCATATCCAAGAGTAGTTTAAAGAAACGGCTAGCAGATCTGAGTTTGTCTATTATACATTATTGTCAATTAGAGGACAATCTCCATGAGAATATAGGGATAGTCCTCACTAATGTTCATGAATGAGAAGCATGCCAATGCTAAGGCCAAGAAGGTTGAATTAGATAAGGAAGTTGAAGTCTTAACCTAGCCGCCAGGTGTAAAGGGTTATTTATGATGCATATAAAGGCAACCGAAGGAAGCAACAACATGATAGTCTAATCATACACAGAGCACAGTGAAAAGGTAATGGACTGTGCAAGATGACTTTGGCATTAGTTTCATGGAGGCTGCATACCAAAGAGGCAGTTAAGCAGGGGTTGTCTCATATCATCAGAGGTTAGAAGACAGTCTACAATGATCTGAGCAGTAGAAGCTATGCAAGACAGTCTTGATTAAGGTGTTGTCAATCCTTATGCATGGAAAACTAAAGACAATTGATGAGGGTAACAATGAGAGTATAAGGACAGTCATGGACTGTTAAAGATGGTGAATGAGTCATATATATTATATGCTTAAAGGAAAACTCTTTTCATTTTAAATGGCCAATGGCTTAAAACTGTGGTAATGGTCCAAATGATAATCTTCTTTAATGACTGTGATCTCATCAAGGTCCTTGATAGTTGAAGATGTTACACTATTTACTTGAAACATCTATAGCATCCAAGCCTTTTTTTCATTGGATTAATGTCTACAAAATCAAAATTGTGTCTTTACAAAGTGAAGCAAGGTGATAAGAAAGGATACAGTGAAATTGAAGAGGAGGAAGAACATCAAGAGTTGATAATGATCACAAAGTGCAATCATAGGGGAAAAATAGTACAATGCAAGCATAAAGGTCAGTGATGTAAAGCATTTCATGAGTTTTTAGTTAATGGCACCATGAAGGTTGTACACATTCGTATCAAAGCATATGGTATATAATATGTATGTATATAAACTAGGAAGAGTAGTGATTACAAATTGGTATCTGAACATATCATATCATAGTAGCATTACACTCAACAAACCTGTCGTTAATCCCAAGTAATCATGACTTATTTCAAGTTTTCACAAGTTATTCAAGAAGTTAGGCCATCATAGAAAACTTTTGCAAACTATTTGAACATACCTTAAGCAATCTCAAGAGACACATAAAAAGTAGAATCTTAGCAAATTTACCTTTTGTACCCAAGAATGACTCCTCGTACATAGAGCCTAGAAAAAGAAATGTGCTAAAGAGTTAGAATCAAGATAAATTACCAACATGTTTCATTCAAAATTTTGAGCAGCTATTGTGAAAACATAAAATAAACATTGCATTTTGTACCAACAACTTGTTTACCTATTAATTAACTTAGGCTCCACCAGAGTTGTCATGCTGACTCCGAATTGAGCGACCCTCTGAGTGAGAATGATGCTTCGATGGATGCACCGACCCCTGGAGATAGTACAAGACATGTACACAATCTAATTACATTATGCCAAATTGGAATAATGTTAAATATCTATATACATGTGTACAAATTATATATATACATGGGTACATGATTTAAAAACTCAAACTCACCTGTCCACTAACATTAGTCACATCAACCAAATTACGCCTACATACACGGTTCGTCCTCAGACTCGGTGTAACATGAGCTAACTCCCTCTACAATATATATATATAACATAAATGTGTACATTAGGACTATCTACCATTTAAGTAAAACAAGTAATATTAAAGTTTAAACAAGTTTAAATTGTGCATGTGTGTACACACATACATACCTCTGTATCAGGTGGTGCAGGATCTACTGCAATGACCCTATCTATCAACTCGGTTGTATCACGGGTCTCCTTGGCTAGCTCCAATATTGACGGGTGTAGTGGACTAATTAGGTGAGATGGCATCGATGACATTTCTCCATGTACCAACATATCTACAAAACTTTACGATCCCATCTGCAACTGATCTTCAACTAAATCTAAGCCCTGGGATGCATGATGTCGAACACTCATAGAAGGACCAGTAGGTGTACCCTCGTCTCTAGCAACTGAATGATCTGTAGGTGGATCTAACAAATGTGCAGTGTTGTCAAAGTGATGAGAATGATGTGAAGGACTTGTAGCCTGGCTGGATCCTAGATGTGAACAAGCTCTACTCACATGTCCTCTGACCTCATTTATCGGGATCCCAAGCTCTGCCAAAATGAAACTGTATGCCTCTAATAGGTCATCTGAAAAACAATGAGCCGTACTCCAAAGCATCTGCTCTCCTTTGAGACCATCTATGTCTGAGGGTGAAAGGACACCTGCCATAGCATAAGGATCAATACCATGATCCAACGGTCTAGATCGTACAGAATGACTCATCAAATATCTCCCCACACGATCAGTAGATATCATAGATGCAGCAACAGCTATATCACCAACACCGTCAATTGCTTCCCTTTGGGAAGAAATGACAACCTGCTCTGCAATAGGTGCTAGGGTTGGGGAGATAGTAGGCAATCTCTCCCCAACCAAATTCTGACAAAATTGAGGTTGTCAATTTGGTCGACGAAAAGCCTCCCTGTCAGCAACCCTACCACGCCCCTGACCATAATATTGTGGTAGGTCCAAGTAGTTGACGTTGAGGCCCAAATGAACCTCAGCATACAACTATTGTGCAAAGTATAAAGAAATTTGGTCATTATTTGGATAACGACCAAATGCTGCAAGAAAGTGTGGGTATATCAAAGGGGCCATCTAAGGATCAACACATCGAGTCACCTGATATCCCTTAACCTTAGATTTACCAACGTAATATGGAAAACATTTTTCTTTGAGGGTATCTTTTGGGACTTGCAGCTGAACAACTGCAAGAGAAACCTCACCACTAATCTCGTGCTGCATCTCGGTAAGAATAGCTGCTATAGTGCCAGCAGAATAAGCATTTGTGGTGTGAAATTTCTGTATAATCTTCTTTAAGCTATTTAGAATTGACACACATGTATCCTTGTAAACCCCTGTGGTGGTGGGATCAGCTAGAATACGATCCAATTTATGGATCTCCTCGTCTGTATAGGAAAATATACCCACAAGTGGTGGTTCCTGAGTTGCCATATCAGTCCCTGATTTGTCCAAAAAAATACATTACTTTAAACATCCTAGTGTTTAAATTTAAGTGAACAAATCACAATCAAATTTTACTTTAGTCCAACCAAATGGAGGTGAAGACCAATAGGTACATTTTATAATGATCTTTCTATAACTAATTTCATGCAATTCCTTATTAATACCCAAACCTCAAGAAAATTTGACTTTCTAAATAGAAGGAAAAGTCATAAATTTCTTAAATTAGCATTATTTAGATTATCCACAAGAAATCTAAAAATAAAGTTACAGACATTATGAACACTATTAGAAAGTCATCAAGCCCCAACCTGTCTTAGTTGGGATAAATTGTAAACCTAATAGTAAGAAATCTGCTTTGATGCAAATCTGACCCATAAACTGCTCTAGATATTCTTAAACAGCTCACTAATTATGGATTTCTAATTCTAGCTACTCCAAACATCTTTCAATTGAATGCAAAAGAAAAATACAGTACCAAAACCAAAGAAAAAAGTAAGTAGATAAATAGAAACAAAACACAAGATTTGGACTAGAGAAACCCAAAAGGGGGAGAACTTGGATGATTAAATACTCTCCAAACTCCACTATAACCAATCAGGTATAATCAATATGAATGAACTTCTCTTCTATAAAGTGAAAGATTGAACCCTAGA
>VDFB02000002.1:65051751-65134589 GCA_007258455.2 Sequoia sempervirens
TGCTCTATATCATGCAATATTTGGTTGAATATGTAGCCACCCAAAATCTAGGAGCTTCAATGAAAGCACAAGAGAGAGAAAATATGTATTCCAGTATTAAGGTGTCTCAATCTTAGTGAGCCCCGTGATTATTTAATTAATTATTTTCTCCTAAGTTGTTGAATTTATTTATTAAATGAAATAATATTTATTTCCAAATTGCTAAGTTACTTTAGGGGACCTAGCAGGGAGTTGGCATCCTGCATGCAAGATACAGAAAGGAAAATTGTGACACATGTCACATGGGCACTTCATTAGGAAGGAAGGAAGCATTAAACCATCAAAAATGGGTGTCATGTTGACATGTGGAAATGTATTTTAGAAATAAGTATTGGTGGGGTCCATTGTTTAAGAGTGTCTCTTTGGAAAAGTGGAAGCAAGGAAAGGTCATACGCCATCTTGGGGCAAGTTTGAGAAAATATTATCATAAAAACCTCAAGGAGGAGTACCCTTATGCCATCTAGCATGTTTTTTGACTTTTTGAATAAAGCTTGAGGAGGAAACTTCCTTAACGAAGAATTAGTTGTCACTTGAAGTGACTAGGAGTTGTGGGTGAGTTCTTTGTTAGCAGAAAACCTAATATTATCTATGGGGCACCTAGCATGTGAAGTTGCTTAATTTTTTGGAGTTGCAAGCTTTGCATGTGCTTGCATGTTGTTCCATGTTGGTGCATGTACGTGCGTGTTTGACAAGTGGCTATTCAGGTCAGTTGGGACTCGTGCATATTGTTGTAATTGTAATGTGCTTGTAATATATGTATGTCGTTATGTAGCTAGAATCACTCTAGATTTGTATCACACTAAAATTACAATTGCAAGAGCATAGACTCTGCATATTGTATGTAATTTCCATATTATAGTAATACAATTGATCTGTACTTTGGTGTGTGGGTTTTTTCCCAAAAGAGTTTCCCATGTAAAATTTTGTGTTATTTGTTTTATGCTTAAAATATAAAAATTAAATTAATGCGCTTTCTTAAGATGTAAAAGAAAATAATTTGAAACAAAGTTTTGCAACCTCTTCCTTGATTGATTTGCATTAGGGGAACATTTTTTTCACTCAGATTTCCTTTCAATTGGTATCAAAGACTGGCCAGCTTTGCTATCCTTGGTGGGTTAAAAGGATTTTTTGTGCATATCTTGATTCAATGGGAGTTCTTGCAAAGAGACATTTGAAATCTTATTGCAAGTTTAAGATGGAAAGCACATCAAGGAGAATAGAGATGGATAAATTCAATGGCGTTAATTTTGAGTCATGGAAACTAAAAATGGAAGATATGCTCATAAACCGAGATTTATGGGCTGCTATATCAAACACAGAAATAGCACCAAATTCCCAAGATGATTAGGATCTATAGGATAGAAAATCCAAGGGTCTAATAATACTTTGCTTGGCTGATTTTGTGCTCCTAAATGTCCATGGGGAGAAGACCACAGTTAGTCTTTGGAAGAAGCTTGATGACATTTATCAAGGGAAATCCTTGGTGAATAAGCTTTTCCTAAGAAAGAAATTGTACTCTTTGAGGATGGAGGAAGAGGATTAGTTATTGATCACTTGAATGTATTCAACATGCTAGTGGCTCAATTGGGTTATGTTGGTGTGAAGATTCATGATAAGGATCATTGCATGTTACTACTTTGTTCTTTTCTAGACTCATGGGACCATCTAGTGATGGCTATTGGAAGCACAACCACCACCTTCAAGATGGAAGATGTGGTTGCTTCACTATTGTTTGAAGAAATATGGAGGAAGTCTTCTAAGATGGCCAAGGAGACCCTTATTATTTGTGGTGGATCGAAAGAGAAAGGAAAAAAAAGGATAAGAATTATAAGTCCAAGTCTTTGGGGAGATCAAAGTATCCTGGTAAAAATTCCAAGGCTAAATGTTGGAACTGCGATAAATTTGGACATTTTCAGAAAGATTGTAAGGAGGAGAAGAAAAATAAAAACAAGCCTTTCTCCAACTCTAAATTTGATAAATCCTCTCAAGATGTTGTAGATGTTTTTGTTGCAGCCTTGGCAACACATGCATTGGAAGACATGTGGTTGATTGATTTAGGTGCTTCTTTCCACATGACCTCTCACAGAGGTTGGTTCTCAAAGTATGAAGAGTATGATGGTGGGAAGGTGTATCTGGGTGATGACTCTTACTTGAATATTGTTGGCCATGGAAGATTTAGGGTTCAATTCTCTGATGGTAGAGTGAGGTGGATTGATGGTGTTATACATATCCCTAGTTTAGCATGAAACCTACTCTTAGTGAGTAAGTTGGGTGATGTGAGAGTGCAGTTTATTTTCTCAAGTAGTAGATGCAAGATGACCAAAGGTGCTATGGTGCTTGCGAAGGTTGTTTAGATTAGAACTATGTATAAGCTAGATGCATGCACGATTCAATGCAATGTGCTTTTGTGAAGTCCAAGAAAAGGGTTTTGGATTCTTCATCACCACCATCAAATCAAGTAGAAAAGAAGATTGTGGTGTCTATGTTTGATGGTCATGCTTTCTAGGTACCTAAGGGTACCAATGCTTCAAAGATGAAACTCCCAATAGAGAAAACAATGTTGTGGAACCAAAGGCGTAGCCATATTGTTGAGAAGGGTATTAGAACCTTGAAAAATAAGAGCCTTGTTGAAGGCCTTGATGATTGTAATCTCAAGTTTGATTTTTGTGAACATTGTATATATGGAAAATAAAATAGTGTTTCATTTTATTTTAGTTCTCATAAATCTTCAAGGGTTTTGGATTATGTGCATTATGATGTGTTTTCTCATGTTAATATTCCTTCATTAAATAGATCAATTTACTTTGTCTCATTAATAGATGACTATTCTAAAAGGACATTTGTGTATTTCCTTAGAAGTAAATATGAAGTTTTCAGTCGATTTAAGGAGTTTAAGTCATTGGTTGAAAACTAGACTGGTAGAAAAATCAAATGTTTGAGGATGAATAACGATGGTGAGTTTTGTTCCATAGAATTCTATCGGTTCTATAAGGACCATGGGGTTGAGAGACACAAGAAAACTCCATACACTCCACATCAAAATGGAGTAGCAAAGAGAATGAATAGAACACTGATGGAGAGGGTTAAGAGCATGTTGAGTGTTGTTGGCCTTGAACAGAAGTTTTGGGTTGAAGTTGTAGCTACTACATGTTACCTGATTAACAGGTCTCCTACTTTAGCTCTTGTCGAGAAGACACCTATTGAGGCATGGTCTAGACATAATCCCTTAATGAGACATCTCAAAGTCTTTGGTTTTGAGGCATATGCTCATGTGCCTAATGTCAAGATATCTAAGTTGGAGAACAAGGTAGTGAAGTGTATCTCCATCGGTTATGGATTTGGTGTGCAAGGGTACAATCTTTGGGATTCAATTGTAGAAAAGATTCTCTACAATAAAAGTGTCATATTTCATGAGTTGAAACCTTCCACAGTAGATCTACATCCAGAGAAGGAAGAGAAAAAGGAGGTAGTTCAAATTCCACCCTCCTGAAAAGGATGAACTACACACTTCTAGTGGACTTGATGATGAGGAGAGCTCTAGTAGCTCTGACAGCTTTGAGGAAGAGCTAGAACATCAACCTCAGCAGTTGAGGAGGTCTACATGAGAAAAGTGGAAACCTGATAGATTTAGGTATTCGATGTTAGACTAGTGTCTTTTCTTTGATTTCTAACATCAATGAGCCCAAGATAGTTAGAGAGGCTATGGGTATGTATGATGCAGATTCCTAGATGGAAGCCATGAATGAATAGATGGCAGCTTTGAAAAAGAATGCTACATGGGATTCGTACCTTTTCCTAAAGGACAAAAACTTGTTAGATGCAAATGGGTGTTCAAGAAGAAAATGGGTCCTAATGGTAGTGATGAGAAGTATAAAGCATGGTTGGTTGCAAAAGGATATTCCTAGGTGGAGGTAATAGATTATGGGGAGATTTTCTCCTATTGCTAAGCTAGCATCCATTCATTTATTGTTATCACTTGTAGTAGCTTATGAATTTGAGGTCGAGAAAATGGATGTGAAGGAAGCTTTCCTTCATGATGATTTGGAGGAGGAAATTTACATGTCACAACCTGAGCATTTTGTTGTGAAAGGAAAAGAGAATTTGGTATGAAAGTTGATAAAATATTTGTTTGGTTTGAAGCAATCTCCTAGGATGTGGTGCCAGAATTTTGACATCTATGTGTTGTCTTTGGGATTTTAGAGATCTAAATTTGACCATTGTGTCTATTACAAGACTAATAATGGTCACATTCTCATTATTGTCTTGTATGTGGATGATATGTTTTTTTATTGGGAATGGAAAAAGCATGATTTCAGATTTGAAGTCTTAGTTGTCAGCATAGTTTGAGATGAAATATTTGGGTGTAGCGAGGTATATTTTAGGGATTGAGATCAAAAGAGATAGAGCTAACACAAAGCATTGGTTAAGCTAGAGAAATTATATGAACTCTCTATTGGAGAGATTCAACATGACTACTTGCAGACAGTTAGTTGTTCATGTTATGCATGGGATGAAGCTTTCTATGGAGGATTATCCAAAATATCCTATTGATATGAGGGACATGACTAGAGTTACTTATGTGAGTATTGTTGGTATCTTGATGTATGTTATGGTCTATACGAGGCCAAACATTTCCCAAGCAGTGGGAGTCCTTAGTTGATTTATGGCTAATCCTTTGTGGGTGCACTAGGATGCAATAAAGAGAGTATTTAGGTACTTGTGGGGTACTTTTGAGTATGCCCTATGTTTTCATGGTAGACCTACTAGACCTCAACATTCAAAGAGTATTCATGGATATGTGAATTTTGATTGGGCGGGTGACATTTTTTTAACACACTGAATACTAAGAGGGGGGTGAATTAGTATCTGCAAAAACTTAAACTCCTCCAAAACTTAAGACTTTTAGTACAGTTCAAAATCTTTAACCAAATCATAAACCATTTAGTAGTATTGAAAGATATAGTAGTTTAAGTGCTTAACTAGTTTAGCAACCCTCATCAATGAAAGATGCAATTCTACTTCTAATAAAATCAGCAATAAAGAAAGATGAAGCAAAGAACACACATGCATAGGAGAACACTAGATTTGCATGGAAAACCCAATGAGAGAAAAACCACGATGAGAGTTAACTCACAATATAAAGGCTCATTTCCAAAAGGGACTTGCAAACTAAGGCGCGCTACCTTAGAGAAAGAAACAATGGACTTGTGGAACTGAAGCTAACACAACTTTAGGGGAAAGATACAAGGACCTAATAAGATTCACTATCAAAGAGAAGGATACAAAATTTTATAGAAGAATTATAATATTTGATAACACAACACTCTACTGACTGAGGCATTCAAGCACATTTGATCTTTCTTTCAAACACTTTCACACTTTTTCTATTGGATATTCAATTTATTCCACATTCACACTTCTTCACGCTCATTCACACTTCCATACATCTTGCATCCAAAATTTTCTTCCATTTATATCCACCGTAACACTTCAAAACTTCAATTAGGTTGGCCAAGAGAGAATACGAACAATAAATTCAATAGGTCAGCCACAATAACATAATATGATCCTATCCCAAAGATAGAGAGGACCAAAAACAATCTTATTACATCTTCCAATGTATCCAAAACAATTCAAATGTTGGTGCACATCAATCTAAGTTGGCATCGGGGAAACATGTAGATGAAACATGAAGCACATAACCAGTCAGCCCAAAGACATTCTTCCAATTGAATTTACTCAAGGTGGTTCTAACCAAGATCTAGTTCAAGACCCAAATCTAACTTCACACATCTTCAAATGTTGGTGTAAACCCCTAGGTACACGATGCAAGCAAGAAAACAAGCCCTATTGACCAAATATCCACAAATAACACAGAGAACCAAATCAAGACATAATGTAGCACCAAAGAGGAAAAACAACATTGTGTGGATCACATGGGGATGTTCCTTGAACATCCAAAAACACTTCCAAACACTTATTTCATATTTTCATGACACTAACAACCATTGCAAACTAAACAGGAATAATATACTTCATTCAGGAAGCACATAACACATAGCGAGAAGATATAACATTAACATATCAACTTGCAAACCATTTCAACACATTCACCAAGCTGCAAGAGTAGATACATCAATGTGAAGAAATGAAAACATTTTTTGAACCAATCTAGATAACCAACAACACTGCCAACTTCTGCAATTCACATAAATCTCCTCAACAATACTGGTGACCTAAAAATATAGGAGTAAAACATCCACAAAACACTAACTTTGAATCCCAAACCACAAGACCATATCTTCAATATTAGATGATTATAGAGAATTCTCCTATACAGACTTTAATGCAACTCCCAAGAATAGAACCTTTCAACAACTTGTGGAGGCTAGAACTTTCTTTCAGCAACACATGCTTCATGAGGAATAATAGGTGAGAGCATAAGACATATTGTAGTCTTTCAACAATTTCTCTCCACCATCAACAATACTTATAATCCTCATCTTAATATATCATTATGAATCCAACTCTACTGATAGCAACTATACTCAATACTTCTTTGATTAAGGCATGACACCCAACCATGAACTTTAGCAACATCATACATTAATATCAGCCCAAACTAAATGTATAATGACCATCAATTCCAAACAACAAGCATTGCAACAATCTTACCAAGTATTGACATCATATACATCAAATTCCAACAATCTCCCTTACTGCTCAAGTGCTAATAACAATAATAGCCACAAATAGTTTACCAAGTGTTATCATCAACCACCGCCAAAAAACTCACAAACATGTGTAGCAATCTCACCAAGTGTTGACATTAAAGACAACCAACCATCAATGTTGACATCAATAACAACCACTGCCAAACATACAACAATCTTCATCAAGTGTTGACATTAAAGGCAACCAACAATCATTGTTGACATCAATGACAACCACTACCAACATTGACAATAGGAGATCCACCAATGGATATGTTTTGACTATGTTTGGTGGTACTATTAGTTGGATGAGTAAGCGACATACTGTATTCACTTGGAGAAAATAGATAAGTTCTCTCTTACTTGCATTTTCTCTTTTGTTTATTTTTCTTTTCTGTAAGAAAGTGGTAAGCTATATGGATCATGGTTGAGAATAAAGAGTAGAGAAACTAGAAGCATGAGATTTGGTGCTATGTTATATTTTATCACTTGTAAAATTTTGAAAAAAAAACTCCATTCATCATCTTGGAGTTAAAAGAAAACCTTGCTCGGGGGTATTGCTAGAGCCCACAAGGCTCCATGACACCATTACTGTAGGGTGGAGAGCAAGACCTTGTTCATGAGTTTGTAAGTCATTTGCTTCCTCAAATATTGTGATAATATTGTAAGTCTAAAAGATGCGATTCATATTTTTCAATGAAGAAATGAAAAAAAAAAGAGCAAGTCTTGTTCATTTGTTTGAATTATTCATTGTATTCTTAAATATTGTTTGTAATGTTGAAAGCTAATATTTTACTGTAAATGAAAATAGGGATGAAAGAGGAAGTTTGTGTTTATTGTCATGTAAAATTGTTTGTTGTGATAATGTTGAAAGTTGGTCTTATTTGTTAGCATGTTATCATTTCATTTCTTTCTTTCTTTTTTACTTGAGGCCTTGAAGATAAAATAAAAATAAAAAAAAGTTTGGTATTCATTTGTAAAGAGAATAATGGGTTTTTGTGATTTTTCTTTAAGGAAAATAGTTGACATTTGTGGTTATAGTGGAAAGTATGGTGGAATCCTATAGTTTAATTTGAAATAAAAGTGTTGTATTTTTCTATTGATGAAAAAGAGTACTGGGGACATAGTAATAAACAGGCCCTTACAATGATGTTGAAGCTTAATTTGACTCTTTTATGGTAAAAAGAAAAGAAAATACATAAGGTCGTCTAAATGTTAAATAGAAGAAAATGGTGTGTTATATTCATACTTAAAAATAGACTTAATGGATCTATAAAATAGGCTTGTTAATCATATTTTGAACTTCATGTGAAAGCATAAATTTTTATTAAGAAGTATGATAAGTACTTTAAAATCCCAACAATGGGAAAAGAAAATATAATTTTTAGAGCAATACTTTGGTATAAACTAAAACAAATGGGTAAATAAAACTACATTTGTATATCACTATCTAATCCTTACAAAGTTATATTTTTATTTATTTATTACTTTCAAAACCCTTTATAGTTTTAAATCAAATTAAAAAAAAAATATATATATATATAATCCATAACACAAAATGAGTTTTTTTTTTTGTTAGCTGAATATATATAAAAAAAAATGTTAAATATATATATTATATTTCAAACAACTATATATATTTAAATATTTAAATTTAAAGTTGAAATTAAATTAAAAATAATAATACTAATTAAATGGTGCAGGGCTCTACTGAGGGCAGAGACCTAGCAGAGGGTCTACGACCCTTGCTATGGTTGCAGTCGCGATCTCCCCAGTAGGGGCGTGTGGGGGTTTAACTTCTGTTAAATCTGACTCAAGCCTGCAGGAAACAAGTTAGGTGGGCAGAAAGCTTTGAATCTGTAAATTAATTTTTTTTTAAACAGAAGAATAACTATGCAACAGTATGGGAAGATTCAAAATAAATAGGGTAATAAACTTGTAATTTATATTATGCATTAAAAGGAAATGAAACCACAATTTTATTAAGACAGTCGTTGGGAATAAAATGAAAGTGACAAATGTATGCATGAAATGCAAATTTCTGTCTGCAAAAATGGCATAGAGATATTTTAGATTACACAGATTTTGTTTGGCCTCTGCTTGAAGATCTGTTGGCAGAATATAAATAAGCGAACGATTATTAATAAATGCCAAACCTTGGCCCTAACTCTCCTCTCTCTCTTTTTACTTTAGATCCATTCCACACTACTATGGAATGTTGTAACAAATACCTAAATCCGCAAAATAAATTGAATAAAATATAGAATGAGAACAAAAATATAAACATAAAGGAAATCTCCACCTATGTGCAGCTCTCCTAGCTTCCCCTGATCTTGACGCCACCCCTACAATATTTCCAACTGTGCTGCCATACCTATGGTGAAATGAATAAGAGGAGAGCATTAGATAAGAAGAGAGATTTGGATTAGGGTTGTTGTAGGGCAAATGGCCTCCTTACCATTGAGTTTCTTTTATCTATGTGTTTTATTTATTTATTTTATTTTATCTCTTGAGCTGGAAATAAAAGAGTTTAAAATTAATAATTTATGTCAGCCTCAGGTTTAAAATTAAGTACTAGTAGTACCATTTATTTCACACCAATAGCGTTCATAGTATCATTTGTGTCAATCACTGCAGTTAAAGGTGTAATAACATTCTAAAGTAAATGTTCTAACATAAATTTATTATTAAGATCTTACCTTAATGTTAATATTATCAATATCAATAATGTTTGTTAATAACAAGATTGGAAATAATACTGTAGAGATTAGATTGTCAATAATATAATTTTGTTGATTAAAAGAAGATAACATTACCTACTATTAATAATGAATGAAGTTTTTGATTAAAATGAAAACCTCATTAGTTGACTAAGGATAATAATTTTATTATTGGTAATTAAAGATTAATAATAATAATACTTTGATCAACCACAATAGTATTTTGATTTAAGCAACAATGTTGTCAATACAACAAAATAAAAATAAAAAATAATGAAATTTGGTTTGATTTTGGGATAACCAAAATAAATAACTTAAATAAATAAATGAAGGTCATTATTATTTCTTTAATAAATGAATAATATTTTTTAAAAGTGTTTGGCTAGAAAGCAAAATAAAAATGGAAGGTTTATCTAAATTTCTAATTTGGCTATTATATTGCTATATGAGGATACACAGTATCTTAATAAATCTATATTTCTTTAATAAATGAATAAATAAATAAAGAAATTCCTTTTGATAAAAGTGTTCAGTTGGAAAAGCAAAATAAAAATGGAAGGTTTATCTAAATTTCTAATTTGGCTATTATATTGCTATATAAGGATACACAATATCTTAATAAATTTATATTTCTTTAATAAATGAATAAATAAATAAAGAAATTTCTTTTGATAAAAGTGTTCAGTTGGAAAAGCAAAATAAAAATGGAAGGTTTATCTAAATTTCTAATTTGGCTATTATATTGTTGTATGAGGATACACAGTATCTTAATAAATCTATATTTCTTTAATAAATGAATAAATAAATAAATAAATTCCTTTTGATAAAAGTGTTCAGTTGGAAAAGCAAAATAAAAATGGAAGGTTTATATAAATTTCTAATTTGACTATTATATTGGTATATGAGGATACAACGAACCTCCAAATGTTATGTTGACTATAAGGTTGTGTAAGTGCTAACTTCACTCATATGGAGGTTAAGATTATGATTATAAATAAAATGATATCAGTATCTAACGAATTTAAATATTTGAAATAATATTTAAAGATACATATCTATATTTTATTCCATCCATTCTTATATACTGTGATGATAGGTTTAATAATATACCTATATAGATAAAAGTGAAATTAAAATTTAGAACTACTCCATTAAACAAATTTGTAGGAAATAAATAAATAAATATTTTGCATGGAGCTTCAAATTAGGTGCATTATCTTATTATTAAAAAAAATGTGTTTTTCCTTATAGAGAAAATTATAGGCATGACACTTGGTATCAGAGCCCTAGGTTGCAACTCTAGGGAACTCTGGGAACAATTTGGGCATTAAGAGTTGTGGATAAATGTGAAAACCTCCTTGTCTTAGCTAGAATAAAATGTTGTAATAAAAATCCTAGATAACTTACCTTGTATAGAAAAAGAGAATATAAAAGTTAATATCCAACCTAGTTAGAGTTGTGATGTACCCTATGGTAAAAGATTAAATGAAATCCATGGTTCAAATAAATGTTTAATTGAAAGCATTTGATCTTTAAGAATTAATCGAACAAAATAGGTTCTCTTGATTTAAGTAAAGAAGGTGGACTTAGTCTAGATAACAAGGGTTAAGATGTTAATGTAGTCTTTTGGCATTAAACTTATTAAACCTTAAAAAAGTATAATTGAGTTCTGAAACATAGTCTTTTTATAAAGTGCAAAAATAGTGTTAGACGACATCATAATGTGTATTATTAAAGAAACATTATTTTGTTGGCTTCCTTAGTCAATAATTATAAAATAAAATAGTAATGCTACTTCTTGAAGTTATGGGTGTTGTGGGAGCAACATATCTTTGTAAGGAACCTTAGTACAAATAAAGAATGGAAGTTATACTTTTGAAGATTTATCACTGGATAAAGGAAGGAACTATATGAACCTCTAAAGGGGATTAATGTGTTAAAGGTTGTGGTCGAATAAGATTAGATCTCTAAACCCTTTAATTAATTAAATCAAATTGACAAAAAGAATGGAATAATAGAAAACCCTTGAACTGAGTATTATGAGGAATTTGAGCAATCATATAGTTAGATTTAAACTCTTAACAAAGGTTAAAACTAAACCTTTAGGGAGTAGGTTGTTTTGAAAAAAAAAATAATAATAATTAAGGACTTGTTTACAAATTGGTATTAATACACGCATGAACTAAGAATCTTTTACACCTTGACCATGGAATTTCTAGGCCCTATTTTATTACCCAAAGATCTTGATTTACATATAAGTGTATAAGGGTTAATCTCGTGGAGCAACAAACAATTCACTTTATTGTTGGTAATAAAAATTTCATGTATGATGGCATCGACTAAGGATAAAATCCTTGCAATGCATAGTAAATCCAATTTTTAAAAGTGGTCAAAATCATATTTTAGCTTGAATTAAATGGTTAAACTTTAAGTTTTCCTAACACTTTTGCAAGTAAACAAAGACCTAGTGAATTTAATAGAAATACGACTAATAAATCTTGGAGTTGTTTTACCAATAGACTAAAGTAGGAAATGATAGAACATGATTCAAGTCATAGGCGAGAATGTGTGGAAAGTTGCAATTAAGTTAAGATTAGTAAAAATTGAATTAGATATTAAATATAAATAACTTACTTCTAGAAATTAAACATAAAACCTAAGTTGTGATGAGGCCATATCAAAATGTGAACTTGATGTTAAAACTTTATCTAGAACACATGCTATTACTACTACCCTTACAGATGGGATAATAACTAAAGACTTGATGCCAAAATAAGACAAGATACATGTATAATAGGAAGTAATAACATATTCAATTAGGTGTTGACCTTTAAGGTTGTGTATATGTCACAAGAATTGAAGAATCAATTATTTAAATCAAGTGAGGAATTATGTAAAAAAAAAATTAGTGAATTGAGTGATTGAAAAAAAAACTAAATGGTATCATCAAGGACATAAAAATTGTCATGAAAGACTCCCAACTAATGTTGTGCATTTCTATACCGATGCCTAGTAATCTAGAGAAAGATATATGTGTGTGTCAAAGAAATACAATGGAGAAAATTTAAATGTAGGAATTGTTACTTATCGCATGTCCTTGAACCTTATGAAAGTTAGAAATAACTGTGATTATAAAAAATGATGATTATAACATGTGATTAAATAAGCCAACCTTAGGTAGAAAAATGCAAGATTTTTTTTTAAATATATATAGATTAATGAGTTGTGAAAATTACTATTCCATGATTTATCATGTGTGTTATGCATTGAGTGTGCTTTCCTTTCTCATATTGCAATTCTTCAAACAAAAATAGTTGACTGTCTTCCTTATTAAGTAAGAAACCTTCTCTAGCTTGTTGTATTATAGTGGAATCACCCATATTGATATGTTAGTGAGCATAACAAACATGGTTGAATGAAGGAGGAAGACTAGTATGGATAAACATAGAGAACCAATCTTGATCCTATATGAGATGTCAAACACTAACTTAGTAAGATGGGAAGTGTGGTGCATCATGTATTGTTAAATTTTAGGAAGATGGAGTAATATACATAAGCTACATTTGTGCATCAACTAGTGATTCCTTTTTTGAATGCAAAGTGAGTAGATATGTAAAAAATTTAGAAGCAAAGTGAATAGTGTTTAAAGAAAAAGGAGTGTATGTAAACTATGAATTGATTTTGTTCTACAATATGGTGGATTTCATAAAGTGTATTATGTTATGACATGTGAAGTGAAAACCAGTAAATGTGTTGTGCCTCAAGTATGAGGTACATGGTATATAACTTGGGATAAGGGTAGTGGATGTCTAGTACAATCCCCTATCTGTGCCCTTGTGATGGCCTTTATGTAAGCTAGCTAGTTGTGAGTTCAAATAAATGTGTTAAGTGTATAAGTGTGTCTATTAAATGAAATGTGATGTATTCCTTTGTGTTAGTTTTATTTGTATGTTAAATGTGTACCCCTAGCATTTGGTTCCCCCCTTATGGGAGTGTGATGCCAGCTAGTGTAAATAGGGGTTGAGAGGCACATGTTCTCCCATCGGGAAATTATGAGCTAAGGGTGTTGTCCCTAATCCTGATAAAGGATCTATGTCAAGTCATTGTAATCCTCCCGTGGATGTTGATCATGGCCTACTCCCCCACTTATGGGAGCCACAGTTGTTGGTTCATAGTGCAAGCCTATTCCTTGGTGTTTATAACCCATGGGTAAAGGATGGAATTACATGGACCACCAGTGACTCATATTCATGTGGTCAGGGACCACCAATTATTCATATTTATGTGGTCAAGGACCACCAGTTATTTATCTTTATGTGGCCAAGGACCACCAATGACTCATATTCATGTGGTGAAGGACCACCGATTATTCATATTTATGTGGTCAAGGACCACCGGATTATTGCTTGTTATTATACTTATGTGGTTAGAGAACCACTATTCCCCTCCTCCCCTTAGGTGGCTTTATCAAAGTCACGTGGTGCTTGTAATGTGAAAGTTTTATTATTGAGATGTGAATTATTGGTAATTTCTTAATTGATGTTTTATTTTATTATATGCCAACAGTGTTAAATTTTACATTTCTGTTATTGGAGGCTATTTAGCCATTTGAAATTTTTCGTAGTCCATTGCCTCAAGGACTTATTTAATTTCTAATTTTGAATTAAGATTGGAATGTTGAAATGTAGCTACAATTGATCTTTATTTGGTGTCCCTCTTGAACTTTTATTTATTTATTATTTTGTTTATCGAAACATTGGCTTATGAATTTTATGTTGTCTGATTTGAGGCTTCTTATGGTTTGCTAACTGCTGGCAAGTTTGGTGTAATGTGACATCGATAAAAACTGCCATATCCTGGGGGGTTCCCTGGCAGGTCGTATAGGGGAGTAGATGCGCTGGGGAATTATGAGTTATTTGAAAGGGGTTGCAAATGGGACCGGTATGGGATGGTCACTAATCCATTCTTCCCCTAGTTCTGTGATTATTATTTTTGTACCTTCCTCTTGGAGGCTAACCCCCTTACACAAACAAGGGAAGGTACCTAGGAGATGTATGGTAAGGTCCTTAGAGAAGGGCCTTGAGACCATCTTTCCTAATAGATATGGTATCCAAGAATCTCCATCCTTGTAAACCCCATTGAACCTTGTAATGTGAATTATGTAATTATTGTGATGTATGGATAAATTTGTAATTAAATAACATGTGAGAAGACTTGACTGCTATGTGAGAAAGAAAGTGACAAACAAAATTGGGAATATCATTATTCTAGAGACATGATTGATATTGGAAAGAAAATATGTTTGAAAACATCATGAGTAATGTTTATGATGCAAAAGGGGAACCTTGAAGGGTGGATAAGGATGTTATTGTGTTTTTGATACATGTTGGTGAAATTGCTAATAAAAAAATGTTAATTACATAGATAATTACTAGTATTTATTACATTGTGAGTATATTGGTTAAATGTTCTACGGTGAGAAATTTTGTTTTAATTATTTAGAGGTTTTATGCATGGAAGGGATGTCTCTAATATGTGCTTATAGTTAAGTATTTTGAATCACTTCATCATGGAAGTAAAGTAATTGGTATGTTTAATAGATTATGTACATTACTATGTGAAGGATATGTTTCCAAACCTTAGCAACTTCCAGGAGGCAGTCTAAATTAAGGGGAGAGGGATGTAAGGTCCCACCTTGCATGTGATTAGTAAATCCCTAATATGTTTTATGTAATCCTAAATAGATGATAAGATGTATTATGGATGACAAATAGTGTGATTATTTGATAATATTCTTGCTTATGCTACTGTGAATGTAAGACCCCATTTCGTATTTCCCATTTTATTTCAATCAAACAAGTAGTTAGATGATAATTATGATGAAATGAATGATAAAAATCTTTTTAGGATTCATGGGCATTAACCTTGATTTAATTATGATGGATGCACATGTGAATTGTTGGATATAACTTGGAAGTGTTGGGTTATTGGGCATATTAAATTTTGGTAAATGGTTCATCACTAATGTTATAGGAGTTTAAAATGAATTACTAAGGTGGTAAACAAAATGATAGAGTGACTATTTGATTGAATATATTATTGTATTGAAGTGTGTATTTCCTTTTATTATAATGAAAATTGAATCATTAGTTCATTTGATGTATTAATGAGTAAATAGTTCATGAGTGAAAATTATGTGAATTGGATTAGCTAATAATATGAAGAGATAAATGATATAATCATCCTGACTTTGGTAATGTGCAGGAATTAAATATGCAAATAAGAGGATAGATAAATGTTGGAATCAAATCAAATACATCTTTGGGAAGTTCTAAGTGTAGCCTTATTTGACTTAGAAGGGTTTGAGGTTTTATTATTGGTTGGGTGATTGAGTAGAATCCAATTGTAGGACATGTGATGTGAGTTTGGTTGGGGTTGGAACCTTTGGTTAAGATCAAAATTCGTATGGATTTTGTGTGGGGTTTAAAAAGGGATTACTAAATCAATTTCCTTGGTTTTTGAACAAGAAAGGACCCCTAGGACCTATACCTATGGGTTTGGAACCTTTTTGACACATGTGAACTTGTCCTTGGAGTGTGAAAAGACCCCTCAAAAGTCCACATTCATGAATTTGACAAATTCAAAAAGTGTTGGGGCTTGGGAAGAGTGACTTGTCACTGTCAACCTTCTACTCCCCAAAAGTTCTTGGAATTGGCACAAGACTCACACATGTGTGAGCACTTGTGGGAAAGAGTGTAGGTTTGGAGGATCCCTATATATCTCAAGAAGATGGAAGATCTGGGCATTGCCCACTTCTCCTCTTGGAGAACTTGAGTAAAGATGGTAGAAAGAATGAGAAAAAGAGAGGAGTCCATCTCTTTGGCAAGATAATGATGAAAATGGCTTGGTTTGGAGAGGAAGAAGGATAAAAGAGTTTAGTTCCCTCACTTGGAGAAAATAGATAAGTTCTCTCTTACTTGCATTTTCTCTTTTGTGTATTTTTCTTTTCTGTAAGAAAGTGGTAAGCTGTATGGATCATGGTTGAGAATAAAGAGTAGAGAAACTAGAAGCATGAGATTTGGTGCTATGTTATATTTTATCACTTGTAAAATTTTGAAAAAAAAAACTCCATTAATTATCTTGGAGTTAAAATAAAACCTTACTTGGGGGTATGGCTAGAGCCCACAAGGCTCCATGACGCCATTACAGTAGGGTGGAGAGCAAGACCTTGTTCATGAGTTTGTAAGTCATTTGCTTCCTCAAATATTGTGATAATATTGTAAGTCTAAAAGATGGGATTCATATTTTTCAATGAAGAAATGAAAAAAAAAGAGCAAGTCTTGTTCATTTGTTTGAATTATTCATTGTATTCTTAAATATTGTTTGTAATGTTGAAAGCTAATATTTTACTGTAAATGAAAATAGGGATGAAAGAGGAAGTTTGTGTTTATTGTCATGTAAAATTGTTTGTTGTGATAATGTTGAAAGTTGGTCTTATTTGTTAGCATGTTATCATTTCATTTCTTTCTTTCTTTTTTACTTGAGGTCTTGAAGATAAAATAAAAATAAAAAAAAGTTTGGTATTCATTTGTAAAGAGAATAATGGGTTTTTTGTGATTTTTCTTTAAGGAAAATAGTTGGCATTTGTGGTTATAGTGGAAAGTATGGTGGAATCTTATAGTTTAATTTGAAAGAAAAGTGTTGTATTTTTCTATTGATGAAAAAGAGTACTAGGGACATAGTAATAAACAGGCCCTTTCAATGATGTTGAAGCTTAATTTGACTCTTTTATGGTAAAAAGAAAAGAAAATACATAAGGTCGTCTAAATGTTAAATAGAAGAAAATGATGTGTTATATTCATACTTAAAAATAGACTTAATGGATCTATAAAATAGGCTTGTCAATCATATTTTGAACTTCATGTGAAAGCATAAATTTTTATTGAGAAGTATGATAAGTACTTTAAAATCCCAACAATGGGAAAAGAAAATATAATTTTTAGAGCAATACTTTGGTATAAACTAAAACAAATGGGTAAATAAAACTACATTTGTATATCGCTATCTAATCCTTACAAAGTTATATTTTCATTTATTTATTACTTTCAAAACCCTCTATAGTTTTAAATCAAATTAAAAAAAAAAGGATAAATATATAATCCATAACACAAAATGAGTTTATTTTTTTTGTTAGCTGAATATATATAAAAAAAAATGTTAAATATATATATTATATTTCAAACAACTATATATATTTAAATATTTAAATTTAAAGTTGAAATTAAATTAAAAATAATAATACTAATTAAATGGTGCAGGGCTCTACTGGGGGCAGAGACCTAGCAGAGGGTCTACGACCCCTGCTATGGCTGCAGCAGCGATCTCCCCAGTAGGGGCGTGTGGGGGTTTAACTTCTGTTAAATCCAACTCAAGCCTGCAGGAAACAAGTTAGGTGGGCAGAAAGCTTTGAATCTGTAAATTAATTTTTTTTTAAACAGAAGAATAACTATGCAACAGTATGGGAAGATTCAAAATAAATAGGGTAATGAACCTGTAATTTATATTATGCATTAAAAGGAAATGAAACCACAATTTTATTAAGACAGTCGTTGGGAATAAAATGAAAGTGACAAATGTATGTGTGAAATGCAATTTTTTGTCTGCAAAAATGGCATAGAGATATTTTAGATTACACAGATTTTGTTTGGCATCTACTTGAAGATCTGTTGGCAGAATATAAATAAGCGAAAGATTATTAATAAATGCCAAACCTTGGCCCTAACTCTCCTCTCTCTTTTTACTTTAGATCCATTCCACACTACTATGGAATGTTGTAACAAATACCTAAATCTACAAAATATAGAATGAGAACAAAAATATAAATATAAAGGAAATCTCCACCTGTGTGCAGCTCTCCTAGCTTGCCCTGATCTTGACGCCACCCCTGCAATATTTCCAACTGTGCCGCCATACCTATGGTGAAATGAATAAGAGGAGAGCATTAGATAAGAAGAGGGATTTGGATTAGGGTTGTTGTAGGGAAAATGGCCTCCTTATCAGTTACCATTGAGTTTCTTTTATCTATGTGTTTTATTTATTTATTTTATTTTATCTCTTGAGCTAGAAATAAAAGAGTTTAAAATTAATTAATTATATTAGCCTCGAGTTTTAAATTAATAATTTATATCAGCCTCAGGTTTAAAATTAAGTACTAGTAGTATCATTTATTTCACACCAATAGCATTCATAGTATCATTTGTGTCAATCACTGCAGTTAAAGGTGTAATAACATTCTAAAGTAAATGTTCTAACATAAATTTATTACTAAGATCTTACCTTAATGTTAATATTATCAATATCAATAATGTTTGTTAATAACAAGATTGGAAATAATACTATAGAGATTGGATTGTCAATAATATAATTTTGTTGATTAAAAGAAGATAACATTACCTACTATTAATAATGAATGATAACATTACCTACTATTAATAATGAATGAAGTTTTTGATTGAAAACCTCATTAGTTGACTAAGGATAATAATTTTATTGTTGGTAATTAAAGATTAATAATAATAATAATACTTCGATCAACCACAATAGTATTTTGATTTAAGCAACAATGTTGTCAATACAACAAAATAAAAATAAAAAATAATGAAATTAGGTTTGATTTTGGGATAACCAAAATAAATTAAATAAATAAATGAAGGTCATTTATATTTCTTTAATAAATGAATAATATTTTTTAAAAGTGTTTGGCTAGAAAGAAAAATAAAAATGGAAGGTTTATCTAAATTTCTAATTTGGCTATTATATTGCTATATGAGGATACACAGTATCTTAATAAATCTATATTTCTTTAATAAATGAATAAATAAATAAAGAAATTCCTTTTGATAAAAGTGTTCGGTTGCAAAAGAAAAATAAAAATGGAAGGTTTATCTAAATTTCTAATTTGGCTATTATATTGCTATATGAGGATACACAGTATTTTAATAAATCTATATTTCTTTGATAACTTTGATAAGGTGCCACAAAATGATCAAGATGTTATGCCAACGCTCACTAAGTTCAACTCTCATGAAAAAAGTGAATCAAAAATGCCAAACTCACCTCAAGGGTTGCAAAAATGACATCGAGATAAGGTCAAAAACAATCAACGAGGCTTTGCTTAATACATGAAAGGTCATGCACCTTAGGGAACATCACACTGACATCACCACCAAGAGAGGACTAGTCAAGAAATAAAAGATTTGTGCCTTAGGTAATACTAACCATAGTATTGTCACCAAGGAGAAAGTCATATGCCAAGAAATTTAACACTCTTCTTTGCTAAAATTTGTGGACTCACATGGTTTTGATGGCTTAGATTATGTCAATATTATGGTAGTTTCTTTCTCTTTTCTTGATTTGTGTATAATCTTGTATTCTCCCATGAATGTAGGTGTAAAATCTAATGAACCCCAATCATCATCCAATAGTTTTGTGATTGATGAAAAGCACTTCTCTTTCTCTTCTTCTTGCACCGGTTCCACTTTTGAAGTTGGTATCAGTGTCCTCAAAGGACTTTCTATTCTTGTTTCAGTTTGCAAACAATTTTTTTGTTGTAATTCAACTTTGATTGTGTGCACCTTGTTTTTATAAGTGTATTTCATTAGACGATGAAGTGTTGAAGGGACTCCATTCATTTCATGAATCCATGGCCTACCCAAGAGAAGATTATATGAGATTTCTTGGGGTATGAAATGGATAGGAGTTTTCAGTGTAACCCTACTAGCTTTTACAAGCAATATTATCACACCAAGTGGTTTCTTTCCCACATTATCAAAACCATGAACAGATAAAGAGTTTGGTTGAATTTTAGGCTTGTCCACTTCAATTTCATCCAAAAGGTTTACACTACAAACATTGAATGTCAAACCATTATCAATGAGAGTACACTTAATTCCAAACTTGTTAATGCTAGCCACTATCATCAAAGCATCATTTTGTTTTTGTATTTCCAATAGAGGTAATTCACATTGATGAAAGAAAATGTCCAAATTAGGTGAATTAATATTCTTAATCAAAGTTGCCACATCATTTGGTTGCACACTAGAAGGAATAACAACTTTTTGTAAAGCATTTTTAAGCATGCTATGGTAAATAGGTGACAATTGAATCAAATCCAAAAGGGATATTTTAGCAGAAGTGTTGTGAAGTTGTGCTACAGGGTCATATTCCTTTCCACTATGAGAAGGTAAATGAGGGGCACTAGGAAAAAAAGGTTGTGGAAGTGGTATGGATGTAGGAATGGTTTATGGTTTCCTATTATTCCTTGTGTTATATGTATGAGAAATGGTATGATAACTTGGTTGATGTGACACCTAATTATTAGTAAGTTTTTTGCAAGTTTTAAGATATGTCCAAGAGGTTTAAGAGGTCCTATAATAAGAATTATTTTAGAAGTTCCAATAACTAAAGGACTCTTAGGAGGTTCAAAAGGAATCTTAGGTGTCCCAATGATTAGAGACTTTTGGGAGGTCCAAAAGGAGTTTTTGGAGGTCCAATAATCAAAGGAGATCTAATGGTCAATTGTGAATTAATAACCTTAAGGGATTTAACTTCATGTTGATGATCTTCTATCAAGGGGAGATCTAATGTCACCTTATCATCTTCATCTAAAAAATCCACATTACTATCATTTAAAAGACATGTATCAATGATATCATCCTCTTGCAACATAATATCTTCCAAAACAAGATTCTCATGATGCTCAATGATTGAGTCTTACAAGATAACTTTGTCACAAGTAGGGGAGGTATCGAGAGAAGAACAAGTATAATTTTCTTCCTTATCAATGATTACCTCCTCTTGTCCAAAAATACCCTCCCAAGTAGGAGATGTAGCGGGAGAGAAACAAACAAGATTCTCATGATGCTCAATGATTCAATTTTCCAACACCAAGATACCTTCATCACAAGTAAGAGAGGTATCGGGAGAATAACACTTATGATTGTCATGATTATCAAGGATTGTACTCTCTTTCACTAAACTAACCTCACATATAGGAGAGGTAGTGGGAGAAGGATCAATAAAAAACAAGAAAAAGGGGAAATAACTTCATATTTGTATTCTTGTAACATAAATTTCTTAAAGTACTCATCAAGATTTGAAAACAAAACATGAATTATGATAACCAAAGATTTTTGCAATGAGAACATGATGTAAACAATTATCCTACAAATCTGAAATGCAACATTTTTTCCAAAATTTGCAACAAATCAAGAAAAATGACACCTTTTCTTGCACATACAATAACAACATTTTAGAATTTCAAAATAGAGATTTACTAGTAGGAACATAATGCAAACTCAAAGACAAAAATATGTGAAAAATCTTGCAAAAACACTTGTACAAGGATGGGTTCACCTAGGGGAGAATGGGTCCTTGTTCAGGGTTCTAAAAACTAAAAAATTAAATGTGTAAGTTCTTGTTTAAGATTACTATTTATTTTTGCAAACAGGTTAATCAATTACTACTTTTCCAATTTTTGATCAAATCAAGATAATGTAAGGCAAGATACAAGTGTGAAATAAAGGTGAAAATGTTTTGACAAATTTTGAATGTAAATTTTAGATGTAAAATGCAATACTTGACTAATTGTAAGATGCAAGATTTTGAAAGTGATGATTTTATGCCAATTTGAAACAAAACTATCTAATTTTTCACTTAATGTTGGCTTAAAATGAAAGATGCAATGAAAAATTTCAGATTTTAACTTAATGAATGCAATTAACAAGGTGTAAAGATTGACTTTCAACATCAATGGTGACTCAATCATACTTGGATCTCATTCCTCAAGATAGTAGGAAAGATCTAAAACCAAATTGAAATGATTTGAAGCACTCAAACTAAATGAATAATAAGACCTAATACATAAAATGCAAATTTCATAATGTACAAAAACATAAATGATAGTTTGCAGGTAGATCTTAGGAGGGTCTGATGGCATGTACCTATCACCAAAATTTGTTTTTAAGGTCTACTAAGGGACCGGTTCGCCTGTGGACAAATGGGTCATTGTCAGGGATTCCAAAATAACTTTTGAACTTCCTCTAATGTTGTATCTTGGATTTTGTTTGACACAAGTCCCACTATCAAAAAGCTAGAAATAAATTTTGCAACTTAGTTTTTGTGGCTTGACAACAAAGATGACAACTTGTGCAACAATGCAAAATTGCTTCTTCAAGATCTCTTCAATTCCTTCTTCAACTTATAACCTGCACATACACAAAGAGGGAAAAAATTGTTTTATTTGTATGAGGGTTTGCCTTGATCAAACCCCGGTTTGGTAATTGAACCTTGATAGAAAGATAATGAAAAAGGAGAAGGAAATGATGAATGAACAATGCTTGCTACAACTCACCACCCTTCAATGGCTTCCCTTAGAGGATTGAAGTCAAACATATATCTCCAAGGAATTTGATCTTGCTTTGCTTGATTGATTTGGATACTTGAAATGCTTGGATGCTTTATGATCAACAATTCATATTAGCCTTCATAAGATGACATAAACACACATAAACTTGGACATGATGTTAGGATCTTGATTGCTACAACAAATGACTGATAAATCTACTCTTGAATGCTCTTGACAATAATATTTTCTCTTAGGATTGCTTCATAAAGTGTGTTCTTGCTAGTTGCTAGATTTCAAATGATAAAAAGACTATGTATTTATAGGTGTTTATCTAATTTCCTAAAAATTAGATTCCAAAATTTGGCAATTACAAGTCGAATTTGAATCATTAAAATGCAACCAAAAAAATATTTTAAAATGGGTCTTGGCACTGAAAGGGAACCATAGCCTATAAGTTCAGGTTACACATATTCTATGGTGATTTAATTATTAATTGCATTTATTTGATGTTGGTTCTCCTTTCAAAAAATGGGAAAATAAAGGCTTTGGAATGCATAATTTGGAAAATTAGAAGCTTAATTAAGTCTAATAAATTAAGGGACCCAAAAATAGTGTGAAATTGTAAAGGTATACAATTTTCTACGCTACAATATTATATTTATATCTATAATTCTTTAAAAATTATCCCCTCGATAACTCCCATACCTTGCCATTTAAGGACAAATTTCAACTTTAAGTTGGGGAGAACTGGTTTGACTATCATTGTCAAATTTCAAAAGAGTTGCATACACCAACTTAAAAATTTCTTTGCAAAGTCACAAATATAGATTATAACTTTCATAGAAGTGAAAATTAAGGCATAAACAACAAACAAATTGAAGAAAAATTATTCAAAAAAAATTTTAGATCTTCAGAATGGGGGGAGACATCATCATCCAAGAACCATCATCCCATAATTTACTATTAGAAGATAAACTATGTTTGCATGTTTCTCAACAAGTTGGATGGTTGGATTATTTCCTTCATATTACATAGTTCAACAAGGTAATGAAAACAATTTTCTAGCACATTGAAAAATGATCAAGCCATAGTCAGAAGCTTAAGATTGGATGCCTCAAAAGAAACAATTACAAGGGTTTCTAAATTCTCCACAGTTGGAGAAGAATTTTTAGTACGATCAGATGCAATTATAATTTGTAATGAATTCATATGGTTAGGAGAGGAATTAGACTCTTCTTCTCAAGATACTAAATGACTTCCCTACCCTGGTTATGGTCATTCATTGTTGTATACATAATTAAATATTTGACTTCTGATGGTAAATATTCTCGCCTGTACACAATACATTTTAAACTATTAATTCACCTTTGCCATCAAAGACTGGTGAATATTCCAATTTTTTTATATAACTTGTTGAAACAAATGTCTATCAAATACAAAAGAAAGAGAACCCAATCTACCTTGTCTCGTCACTATTTGGTCACTTTATTGATAAAGAGAAGCCTTATAACTCAATTCCCTGATATTTCTTGGGAAAAATTTCTAGCCTACAAATATAAATGATATACTTATGAGTCTAGGGATAGATGAAGCAAACAAGACTCAAGAGGTGAATGATTTGTCTATATAAAGGGAAGAGGAACATATACTCTCTTCCCCACATGTTTCATTGCCTACCCACAATAGTAATACACAACCAAGGCCAAAGACATGTAGGAAACCCAACTTGCAACCTCTAGGGTACATCTTGTAACACCTACAAAGTTAGAAACCTGTACTACTACATAAATCCCTTATGTTCCCAAGAAGCGTAAAGGAAAAGGTACACCTTGCTCTTTTACACCTAAAAGAAGCAAAAAAATCATGTGCAACCTAGAAGGTGGTCACACTACCTTAAGGAAAAGGGTATTTTAGGAGGAAAGGCCCATTCTGGACAAGAAAAGGTCATGATGATAGAGTCTGAAACAAACTCAAAAAAAAAAATTACCAAATGATCAAGAATAATCCAAAAGCTTGCAATTTAAGTATCTAAGCACCCATTCAAATTTCAAATCAGAAGAAGATTTATTTATAGTAAAGAAGAAACTAAGACCTCCTAGCAATCCAATGACCCAAGAGGAATTTTCTTGCCAGCTAAGATTAAGGAAGAATTATTTTTGGAGGATGCGAGGGAATTAATTTTGAAATGTAGGGATGAATTTAATGAGCTATAAGTAGCTCTGCAAAAAATTAAAGAACTAGAAGAACAAATAAAGAGTTACCAACAAAGAGAGATTAGGTAGGATAACAAGGTTAAAGAATTGGAAAATTAGTTTCATGTCTATCAACAAAAAGGAGTGGGTTTGGATAAGTTGGAAAAGTTGGTCATCATTGAAATAAATAAGAAAACTTCAAAACCTAATGACCAACATGATTTTCAAACAACATCAAAAACCCCTACTTTGGTATCCCTAGAATATAATTATGGAATAAAATGGAAGGGTTATCTCAGTCACAAAGAAAATGGGATAAGGAAATATCATAATTGATAATGACAGATAATAGAGAAACTGAAAAGTAGAAATCAAAGATTAAAAGGTTAAATATAAAAATTGATGAATTGGCTGATAAAACTATTTAGATCATAAAATGCACAGAACTACTTGCTAGGGTTTATACCCTATTTCTGCAAGAATTTTTTTGAATTTCCAATTCAACCAATTAATTAGGGATCTGCTAGTTTCATTATCATCACAAGCATTTTTCTTAAAATATTATCAAGAGGCCACACTAGATATGCAAGGTCAACTGTGTGAATTTTATCTGCATAATCTAGCCATTACATATGACACTACCTAGAACCCACTAATTTTTATGGTAGATGTTCAAATAAAGGCACTAGACTCATTCATAAGGATGAACATCATAGAGATCAGCTTCAAAAATATTACTATGAGAGGTAAAGTCATTTCCTCTCTATATTAGTGTTACACCCCATTGTGTTACTACTTATTTAATTTTACCTAATTGGGTGAAAATGCTTTAAATGAATGTATTTATGCTTTATGTATTTTGGAAATATAATGAATAAATGTTTGATTCAATTTGATGTTATAAAATGATTCTGATTGTGAAATATATGATGCAAATGATGTATTATTTTTAGCTAACTACTATTGCAATGTATTAAGCTAGATGCAGGAACATATTCAAGCCTCCAGAAGGGAGGGGAAGTATCACTCAAGAGAAGAACTTGGTCTAGTAACCCATAAAAAAACATAATTGAGCTTTCACACACTCACCTCTATTTTGGTCAAGTTGAGTCTATAGTTTGGGAAATGGTAAGTTACCTTTATTCTTGTTTGTGTATGATTGGAAGAGGTTATGGTTGTATTTGTGAACATTCTTGTTTTTGGTTAAGTGTTGAGTCTCTTTGTAAATGTGTGAGTTCTTCTTTATGTGTTTATATTTAATCGATGAGATATATACATAAAATGTATATATATGAATATATGTATGTGTCTATGATAAAATCATACACATGAATAAATACACCCATGAGTATACATAGATGGATGTGTAGACGTCTAAATTTGGACACTTAATTTATCCAAATTCATCCCCTTTCATCTTATTTTCATAATACTGATATTATTTAATTAATAGCTTTAATTCTGCCAAATCCCTAAGGTATTTAATCAATAATACCTTATCTCTTTAATCCTCCTTCCATCAATTGAATTAAATAAATATTCCATTTATTTAATTCCCTTCATGTCACATCCTCCATCATTTTTATCTTATCCTAATCCTTCTTCTAATCCCATCATTAGGATGTGCACATGCCTAATCCTTGATTAGGATGTGTCACATCCTCCAACTTTTGCAAGTTGGCCTCTAATCTCTCTTAGCCACCTAACCTTCCTCTAACCCCTCATCAACTTGTCTAATCACCCCCTTTAGTCAACTCTTCCCATCCCCCAAGGAATTTTTAATTCCTTTTGTCTTCCCAAAGTCCTTTGAGGAATTTTTAATTCCACTCTCATCTTTCAAGGAATATTAAATTCCTTTTCTCTTCCCCATGTTCTTTATGACATGTGTCCTTGGTCAACCTTATTAAAGGCCTTCCCCTTTTGGACAAGGCACTCCACTTCCCTATGTGAATTTTTAATTCACATTTAATCCCCCAATGCACCCTTTGGAATTTAAAATTCTTTCCCCTCTCCCCATAAGAATATTTGAGGAATTTTTAATTCCTCACATGTCCTCTCACCCACATGGGGACAAGTACCTCATTTATGAGGATATCTTGACCAAATCCCTATGGCCCTTTGAAGTACATCCATGTCATGTACTATCCTTCCACCTCATGTCCACCTCATCTTTCTTAAGCCTCTCCCCATGCCACATGTCAAGATGTGAGGGCTTGTGAGTTCTCAATTCACCTTAGCCCTACATCTTGATATTTGGTGGCTCAATCTTGGCCATCCATCTCCTCTAGGAATTCTTAAAATTCCTATAAATACCCCCTCTTTTCTCTTATTTGGAGGAGAGATCATTTTTCTAGCCAAACTCTTACAATTTTATTTCTCAATCTACACTTAGTCATTTTCATGCTTTCATCCATTTCCATCCATCCTCACATCCTCATCTAGTTTGCATATCTTGCCATCCAAGTAGCATACACATCAAAGATCAAAGGGCCAACCAAAGGATCGATTCGAGACAAGGTATAAAGTTCCATTTTGTTGTTTTTATCTTGTGTTGATTCCAACTTAGACTAATCTTGAGATGTAGGTTGTTTTGGTGTTTATTTGCACTCTTTTATTTGTTGCTCATTTTCTAACGCTTACATTCGACCTATCACAGGATGTATCTACGCATGCTCATGGACATATTACCCATATGCATGGGAATATCGATTGGACGAAGGTGACATATATACATATATATACACACTTCATGTATATATGTTGATCGATGGAATTATAATTATATGTGTTTAAATATTGAGGCAATAATATATATTTAATATGTGTGTGTATGTAATCAAGTAAAGGAAATGTACATACAAGCATATTAGTATATATATACATATGTGTATATATATGTATATGCATGCCTTGTTATTATTGTATGAATATGTGAAAATTTGTATGCCTTTGAATATCGAATAATGCATTTATAATCATATAAGTTGATATATATTATATATATATATATGTACATATATATAATATATATGTACATATATATAATATATATGTATATATATATACCATACTGCATATGTATAGTGCTTGATACATAGCACAATACATAACATATAACTTAAGCACAATACTCACAGATAATATATGTGCAACATATGAAAGGCAACACATAAGATTTAAGTGTCTTTGCATTATAACTTAAAGTGTTGAGTATAAAGCTTGGGCCGCATGTATGACAAGGCACATAGGAATAGAGAGGATTTTATTATCTGCAAACATAAGACTTAGTCAAATGTTGACTGATATGTGGGATATAAACATGCATACCATATTTTGAATTAGTCTTTGAAACTACAAAACACCAAAATAGGGCACATGATAATATGTGGCACCAAATTATGAAACTTTCTTGTATTTATAAGTCTATTATGAGTTCAATATCCAATGTACAAGGTAGAATTAGAATAGAGGAATGATTCTTGTGCAATTTTGGATGAGATAAGTCAATTGGTGTAGCTTCTAACCTTGCATTTCTGAGAGAATAGTCTATTGTCCATTTGAGGAGGTGATTGGCTATACACTTTTCTGAGTCATTATTTGAGGATCCGCCACCTTTTCTTCTTCTTGCTAAGCCAATCCTTTTGATTGAGAAGTGGCATGTTTGAGAGCTTGTTTCTAGCCAGAAGTTCTCACATTTGTGTATAAGTAGAGGTGATTTCCCCCTCAAATGGGACACATTATGCACTCTTACTGCTTATTTTTTGAGGTATTATTATTCTACTTTTCTGAGTTTTGAGAGTTTGTGAGAGGCTTTTGAGAGAAATTTTTTGGAGAGAAGAAGAGAGATAGTTGGGAGTTGCATGTTGATTTTTGGAAGGCTAAGTTAGGAATCCAATTTGATCATTTGGAGCTTTGTATATACAAGCAAGTAGATTTCTACTCTATTGTTCTTTTTATGTTTTGAAAAGATTATGTGTCTTTGGTTGCCTTGCTTGGGAAATATGTTCAGTTATTTATCATGAAATGGTTATTGTCATCTTAAGTTTTATGTGAAAGATTCTTGATGAATCTAATCTAGGGAAATCTACTACTTGATTGTTGTATGTATATACTCCCTATTATGGTATGGGTGTTATAATAATATTATGTACTATATAGATATTACTTTACTTGTGAAGTTGAGTTATGGCATTACTTCGAGTTACTTAAGTAGAAGTGTCTTAGTAAATGTAGAGGATAATAGGTTATCCCTGGGGTTAGAATAATCCATGGAAATAGGGAATAGTCTATGTATAGGATATGAATGGTCAATACAAATTGAGCTAGGAAGGTGGGTGAGTATGTGATATCCACTCTAAATTTTGGGTGATGAATACTTTGGCCAAAGTAGTGTAAGTTGCCACTGTTTACACTGTCAGATCACTGTGATTTGGGTTTACATACTAGGAAGGGAATGTCATATGTGTAGGTTATATCCACTATGTGACAGATCTAGGTATGCAAGACATAGCACCAAGCTCAAGGAAATTCATTATTATTACAAGGTTACCAAACCAATCACTTTGTAGAAGGGAGGGCCATCTTACCAGTTAGGTAGATGGGTGAGGGTCCACAATAAGTCCATGGTTGGTGGAAAATTGCTTGAGTGATGCTTCTCCTCATCAGTAGGTGACCAAGATTTTATGGAGGACACCTAGAAAATTCATATATCTATTTCCAGTAAGCTCAAAGGAGCCATGTATGTATTTTTGTATCCATTACTATGGAAATTTGTAAAAGAGAAATGTTATCATGAAATTATGTACTATGAAACCAATACATTGGAAAGTTGTAATACTTTGATATAATGCAATGGGTAATTTTGGAATGATGTTTATTTCAAATGTGCATACTATCTTTATATTTGAAAAGAAAAAATTTATTGCTTAAGTGTTGACATCATATTTTAATTACTTGAGGGTAAAACATAGTAAAAAAAAATTAGTGAAACAATGGGCATGTTACATGTGGTATCAAAGCTACCAGGTTCAGCTTTGGAATCTATGTGCTTTCTATGTTTTCCCCTCCAAAATTATATGAGTCTAATGTTTGGAAATTCTTATGCCAGGATGGTGCATCTCAAGATGACTGCTAGGAATTTAGTGATCAAAATTAAGTGCTACCTAAGGGTCAATAAGGAAAAGGAAGCCCTTATTAAAACCATTGAGGGAACCAATCATGACAATTCTATTTGGTTGAGTGAGACTGAGACTATCAGTCACACCCTCTCATGAATCAGTCAAGAGAAAAGAAGGATGAGAGAGGCTTCCAACTTCAACCATCTACCATTTGTTTCTTCAGCCAAGTTGGACTCCTTATCACTTTCTAGGGATATGCCCTTAGAATGTAGTGTTATTCCAACAATGATATTTAGGGACCCTCGAGTTATACCTATGGCTGAAATTATTGTTATAGCCTTAAGTGGCGAATCAGAGGGATATGTCCCCCAAAACTTGTTGCAAGGTGTGACCTATGGTCTCCTCTTCCTGTGGTAAGCGTATTCAAACACAATGCTTGGGCTTTGTGACATGGTTTAACCACCACATATGGATCTTGATCTTGTATAAATCCAGTGGCTATATCAAGCATTAACAGGTCGATATTTTTGTGCAACATAATTTTCCTATGCAACAATTGGTATTAGATCCGAGGTCACAGGTTCGAACCCTATGCTTGCGTTGGGGGGGATTGTTGCAAGGTGTGACCCTTGGTCTCCTCTTCTTTTGGTAGCAGTATTCTAGCACAACGCTAGGGATTCATGACATGGTTTAACTACCTCATGTGGATCTTGATCTTGTATAAATCTAGAAGCTATATCGGGCATTAACGGGTTGATATTTTGGTACAACGAAAATTGCCTGTGCAACAAAACTATGTATCAGAAGATAAATTTTAGGGTCACTACCCTTATGATGATACATTTGAGTGAAAATCAGAGGGTTACTCCCCACATAGTTATATATTTGAGAGTGTATCTGATGGATACTCTCCTCTTGACTATTTAAATAGTCATTCAATGTACGTGGAAGGATATTGAAATCCTTATGAGTAAATGAAAAGTCATGTTTTTTTATCAAAACTTCTATATGAGATCCTCAATGAAATTTATTATGTATGAATATTTTCTCTTATGGAATGTTTTCAATACATAAAGTAAGCCATGATAAGATCTAATTAAAGATGAACCTCCAAGTATAAATTTTGCTTGAGACAATGGTTAGGACAACAACTAATCCTGGAGGAAGTCAAAAAGTTGGACAAAGTTCAGATAGTGTCGAAGCTAAGTTGGACCTCATTCTAGAAATCATGAATGAAACAAGAGAAAGGATAGGAAACCTTGAACACGAAGTGAGGGGAAAAGAAAGAGAGGAAAAGGAAGTCCCACATAATGAGGAAGAAGAGGTTCCCAACAATGAGGAAGAAGGGGAGGATTCCCAAAATCATATTAAAACTAGTGATCAAGAAAGTGATAGGTCACAATCATATTCTGAGGGAACCAAAAGGAAGTGTTTGGCAACTGAGTTATATAGGGACATGAGAAAGATTACCCCTCCAAAATTTGAAGGAAGCACCAGCAGGGTAGAGACTAAGGCTTGGTTAACTCAAATGGAGAAGTAATTTAAAATCAAGAACTATTATGAGGTCACTAAAGCTATTTGGGGAGCCTTCCAGTTAGCAAGAGAAGCCTCTAATTGGTGGATGAATAAGAAGATGGAAATTGGTATCAGTTCCTTAAAGTTGACCTAGAATGAGTTTGTTGATTTTTTTGAAAGAGGTGGCTACCCCAACTCTTCTTCGTTCAAAAGCTCATTGATTTCCAAAATCTGAAACAAGGAGAAGTTCACTCTTCTCCTGAGGTACGTACCAATGTACCAAAAGATGAGTGGTTTCATATCAGGAAGTTCATTATGTTTCTTAATGGCCAAATAGGTGGTGAGGTGGATGTACACAGTCTAGCCACTATGTACCTAGTATATGAGAAGGCAATCAAGTAAGAGCAAAAGCTCAATGCCATCTTGAACTACTGTTAGAGGAATTGAAAGAATTTCAGTGGGCCTCAATTTAATCAAGCTCCAAAGAAGTTTAATGAGGGATAGGCATTTCAAAGGCAAGGGGACAAGGGACCCCACAATAATTGGAATGAGCCAAGGAAGGATTTCCAAGGAAACAACGACAACGAAGTAACTATAACAATGCTAGAGGGAATGGTGGAAATTTTGAAAGGCCAGTGAAAAAGAGGGGACCATTGAGGGGATGTTTTACATGTGGTGGGGATAATTTTGCTAATCAATGTCCTAATAACCCATTAGGATCACAACCACATGGTAACTCACTTCTTCCTCAATGGGTTACATTTCAACAAAGGATCCATGCAACAGTGGACAATCTGCAAGCAAAATACTAGATCACCTCAGTGGAAACTCCAAGTACTTTGTTTGGAATCCCTATTTCCATAATTATTGATACTGGAGCCACAAAAAAAATTGTTTCACCTAGAGTATCTAATCAAATTTCTAGGAAGGTTGGTTTTATGGAAAATTCTTGGGTTGTAGAATATGCAAACTAGCCAAAAGCAATGGTGGATCAATTTTTATTTGAGGCAAGGATTGAACTTCCAAGTTTCTCAATGGAAGTAAACTTGTACGTAGCTCCCTTAGGTTCTTATGATGTCATCTTAGAAATGAATTGGCTATGGAAGCACAGAACTAAAGTGGATTTCCATGCTAAAACTGTAGAATGCTTAGATGATCTAGATAACCAAGTGTCTTTGCAAGGAACACCTAGAGAAGTGAAACTATGACAAATTTCAAGTGTGCAAATGCATAGGGAGAAAAAGAAAGGTTTCCAACTCTTCGCAATCAAAATGGATAAAATTGAGAAATACAAGGAAGTCATCCTTCAAGATGATGTCATGTCTTATGAACCTCAAGATTCTTAAGAAGTTGAAGAAGAAGTGGTGGAATCTGGAGAAACAGAAATGGAGGAATATCCCACCTGACGAAAATTTGTGGATGTATTTCTAGAAGAACTGCCTAGATTACCTCCCAAGAGAGTGTTTGATTTCTCCATCAACCTGGTACCAAGGTCAAAAACCATATCTAAATTACCTTATATGATGACCACAATGGAATTAATGGAGCTTAAGGAACAATTAAAGGATTTTTTATCCAAGGGATTGATAAGACCCGGTGTTTCACCCTGGGGAACACTAGTGATCTTCATGAAGAAGGATGGTACACTATGCTTATGTATAGATTATCAAATTCTTAATAAAGCTATGATAAAGAATAAGTACCCATTGCCATGTGTCGATGATCTTTTTTATTAGATGCAAGGATTGGTAGTGTTTTCAAAGATTGATCTATGATGAGCTTATCATCAACTGAGGGTCAAAGATGAAGACAGTTTCAAAATTGCTTTTAGGAATAGATACGATCATTATGAGTTCACAGTCCTACCCTTTGGACTTACAAATGCACCTGCAACATTCATGAACCTAATGAATAATGTATTTAGGGACTGCTTGGATAGGATTGTATTAGTTTTCATGGATGATATCTTAATCTATTCCAAGAATGAAGAGGAGCATTATAAACATTTAGAGATAGTTCTCCGATGGTTAAGAAAGCACAAGCTATATGGAAAACTCTCTAAGTGTACCTTCTTTAGGAGGAAGTATAGTACCTGGGTCATGTAATTTCATCTAAAGGGATTGCAATTGATCCAACTAAAATAAAAGCGGTGCTTGAGTGGCCAATACCCAAGAATGTACCAGACGTTAGAAGTTTTATGGGTTTGGTTGGTTACTATTGGAAGTTTGTTGTAAAATTTTCTAGGATAGCTTTTACTATTACGTCATTGCAAAGGAAAGGGAAGAATTTTGAGTGGTCAAAAAAATGTCAAGCAGCATTTGACCTACTCAAGGAGAAATTGACTACTACACCAATATTGAAGGTACCTAATCTAGAGGACAAGTTTATTGTCATCACGAATGCATTAGGTGAAGGTTTAGGAGAATTTTTGACATGAAAGAAGGGAAAGTCATAGCTTATGAGTCAAGGAAGTTGAAGCCCTATAAAAAAAATTATGCATCACATGATTTAGAGTTAGCAACAGTTGTCCATGCATTACAGATGTGTAGACACTATCCATTGGGAAAGCATTTTGAACTAAAGACCAATCATCAGGGTCTGAATTATTTATTTACCTAACCCAATTTGAATGCATGACAAAGGAGGTGGTTGGAGTTGATATCTAATTATGACTTAAACATCAACTACATCAAGGGAAAAGAGAATTGATTTGTCAATTCCCTAAGTTGTAGGAGGCATATCGCCTCAATGGTGTCAATTCAAATTGACTTTAAGGGCCAAGTATTGCAAAAATCAAAGGGTGACAAATTTTATGAACAAGTAAAACAAGCACTTGCAGATAATTCACAAGATGCGAGGTATGAAGGATTTCACTTTGAAACTAATGGATTTATAAGGTTTAAAGGGAGAGTTTATGTACCTAATTATGAGGAGTTGAGAAACTTGGTGTGGAAAGAAGTTCACAATGCACCACATTCAGAACATCTTGGTGTGACTAATATGTTGGTGTTGAAATGAGCAAGACAAATGAGAGGGGGGTGAATCAGTTGTAGCAATTTATTCCTCCAAAACCCTCAACAATAGTTAGATCCACAAGCATTCATTAAACCCTTATTTTGTTAGTTTGATTGAACATGAAATGCAGAAAATAGAAATTGAAATCATAGCACCATACACATAAGAACACCATATTTACATGGAAAACCCAATGAGTGAAAAAACACAATGAGGATTAGCTAACAATATAAAGAATTCCAAAACCAAATACAAAGGCTCATTTCTAGAAAGGATCACTACTAGAATAAGACACTGTCCAAAAGGGCTCATAGCTAGGGCTCACTGCCACAGAAAGAAAACAAGAAGATAGAAGAAGAATGTTACATAGAGAAACACTTCTCAATGCAACAAGGATTCCACCACAATTGCTCTCACACTTCCACAGTATCACATGAAAGATATCGGATGCCTTCAGCTCACTGCTTTCAAAACCCTAACATGAAATTCGCATTGCTATGCTTCAATTCACATCACATTACACTTCACTTGCAACAATATCACATATATCTTGCTTCTTACTTTTTCCTTCATCAACTCTCATCAATATCATACATATTTATATCAACTTCTTCTTTAAAAACTTTCTCCAATGTCGGCCATTAGCCGTTATACATTTAAATTTGAAATAGTTCGACACCTAAATATTCCCACAATGGATAAGAATGAAATGAAACCTACATAAACCCTTAATTAGGATCCAAATATATCTAAAAAAACTTCAACACGATTCCACAAGCCTCACATGTAGTGTTAAACACAATGTCAACCAACACCCATGCAAAACACCATAAACATTAAGTACACGCTTCCTTAGATCAAGCCAAGATTTTTGGACAAAATAATTCACTTGAAATCAATCCAAAACAATCCACAAACTATATAAATTCATCAAATACTTCATTCAAGTTCACATCAACAATTACTTCAATTCAAGATAATTGATAACCTTTGTTTGCATACTAATAAATGAAACTTACAGTGTATTGCACCAAATCAAGTAAAACCTTTAATATATAAGGATAAAAGCATTATAAACAACTTCCCAAATTTGCACAGCCAAAAACCAAATAGCAGAGAAATGCAAAGAAAAAAAAATTCTCCTAGAAAGTGGAAAACATCACTAAACAACTGTTTCACACAATCCAGCGAAAATATCTCACACTGTACTATGATCCAGACACCAAAATTCTAAATGTAGAAATTACCAATAATCATGAACAATACCTCAAATCCACACATGAATAGAAGCAACACAGAAGAAACGTGGAGCACATCCCAAAGCATACATTGAATAACTTGCAAGACACTATTTTCTCTATTTATCAAATTTTCTCAAAAGAACTTGAAGACCAAGTACCAAAGACACCATTTCAACACACTTCTTCACTTCTAACACACTTTCAAACATAGTAGCATGAGGATAACTCCATGTACTCACAACACTTCTTCAACATCTCAATTATGCATGCACAAACAACAAATCTTCTTTATTACAATCTTCTCAATACCTTCGACATATAAAATCAATAATGAACTTCCTCTTCATACAGTTGACATCAATGACAATACCAACTAGTGACCAACTAGTTGGCATCAATGAAAACACCAACAAGTGAACAACTAGTTGATATCAATGACAACACCGCATACTTTCAACAATCTCTCCCCTTTGTCATTGATGGCAACACATGATGTGAAAAACCATCAAAGACAACACAAAAGTTCTGAACAACTTTTCTTGCAACTTTTCTGAATGAATTTATAAGATTTTTCACATGATACTTTTTCTCCCCCTTTAACATCAATGGCAAAGGAAAAATATTTTTTTCATTGTTCTCTCCTTTTGACATTGAACCAAGATCTATACCAACACTGAATACTCCCCCTTAGGAGTACACCCAATCATCTTCACAATGACAACATATGACACTACCTACTCCCCTTGAGAGGTACCCACCAAAATCAGTCCAAAAAAGGGGCAATAACCCCCTAGAAAGATCCATACATCCATACATCCACTAGACTAATGCATCTCCATATGCATCTAGTTCAAGAAAGGAGGGGCAATAACCCCCAACTTCTCTCAGAGATACTCAAAAGTATCTTTAAGAAGAGCCTTAGTAAATATGTTAGCAATTTGATCCTTTGTAGGTACATACTCAATATTTACTTCATTCTTCATGACCTTCTCTCTCATAAAGTGATAATTGATAGATATATGCTTTTTCCTTAAGTGCATCACTGGATTCTTTGAAATGTTAATTGCACTTGTATTATCATAGAAAATAGAGATGGGATCATCATACATAACTCTGATATCCTTCAATGTCAGTCTCATCCACAAAACTTATGTGCATCAAGATGCCACAATAATATACTTAGCCTCTATAGTGGATAAGGAAACTAAATCGTGCTTTTTACTTAACCATGACACCAATCTGCAACCAAGAAAGAATGCACCACCACTTGTATTTTTTTGTCATCTATACATCCTGCCTAATCTGCATCTATATAAGAACTTAGAGTATAGTCAGTATCCCTAGGATACCATAATCCAAGATCGAGAGTGGCATTTAAATATCTGAATATCCTCTTGATAGCTACAATATATGTTTCTTTAGGATCCTCTTGAAACCCAACCACAAGAAAAAATACATGCATGATATTCGATCTAGTAGCAGTTAGATACAACAATGCACCAATCATGGATCTATATTTACTCTAATCAGCCTTAGGTGAATCATCATCTTTGCTCAATTTGCAGCCAATTACCATAGGAGTGCCTACTGGTTTGGAACCTTCCATCCCAAGCTTTTTCAACATTTCTCTCATATACTTGGATTGTGAAATAAAAATCTCTTTGTTTGATTGATTTTCAGTCCAAAAAATAAATTCATCTCACCAAACATAAACATCTCAAACTCTTTTTGTATTTCTTCAACAAACATCTTGCGCATAGTTTCATTTCCTCCAAAGATAATGTCACCCATATACACAACTACTATCAAGATCTTGTCATCTTCAATTTTGAAATAGACATTGCTATTCGTAATACCTTTTTTGAAACCTTTTTGAATTAAATATCTATCCAACCTTGCATACCAAGCTCTTGTAGATTGCTTCAAACCATATAAATCCTTTTTCAATTTGTAAACCATATCCAATTGATTTGACAACTGGAATCCCTCTAGTTGTTCCATGTAAACTTATTCTTCCAATTCTCCATTCAAGAAAGTAGACTTCACATCCATCTAATAAACCTTGAAATCTTTATGTTTTGTGAATACCAAAAACATTCTAATAGCTTCCATTCTAGCCACCAAAGCAATGTCTCCTAAAAGTCTATTCCTTACACTTGTGAGTAACCCTTACACACAAGCGTTGCCTTGTTTCTTATCACTTCTCCATTCTCATTTAGTTTGTTTTTGAAAACCCACTTGCTTCCAATTATGTTCTTGTCTACTAGTCTAGAAACCAATTCCCAAGTTTGATTTTTCTCAATTTGCATAAGTTATTCTTTCATAGCTTTCATCCAATATTCATCCTTACTTGCCACACTTACAGTCTTAGGTTCAACTTTAGAAAGTAATAAATAATTCACCTCAACTTCAATAACTTTGCTTCTTGTCAATACACCTTTCCTCTTGTCTCCAATGATCTGATCTTCAGAATGATTCTTTTGTACATACTTAGGGGTTCTAAGAGCCTTTTTTGGAGCTTCTTCCTCTTCATTCTACATTACTTGTTCTTCAACCTTTTCTTCTTCTTCCCTACAATTAGGTTCATCTAACACATAACCATCAACTTCAATTGAATTCTTCAATGCTTCATCAACCTTGACATTTGTGCTTTCTACAACCTTTCTCAGCTTTTATTGTAATATCTATAAGCTTTGCTTCTTGTAGAGTATCCAAGAAAGATACCCTCATCACATCTTGCATCAAATTTTCCTATATTTTCTTCATCTCTTCTAATATAACATTTGCTTCCAAATACCTTGAAATATTTCACAGTAGGTATCTTTCCATACCATAGTTCATAGGGAGTCTTAGTGTTGTTAGTTTTTGCTTGAACTCAATTGAACACAAAAAATAGCAGTGTGAATTTCTTCTCTCCAATAGACTTTTAGTAGTCCTACCTCTATTATCATTGTTCTAGCAACTTCTTGAATTGTCTTGTTCTTTCTTTCAGCAACTCCATTCTATTAAGGAGTTCTAGGGGCAAACAATTGTCTTCCAATTCCATGAACTTCACAAGACATGTTAAACTCATTAAAGGTTAAACCACCTCTTTCAAACCTCAAACATTTTATTTTCAAATCCATTTCATTTTCAACCATAGCCTTGAATGTCTAGAATTTTTCTAATGCATCAAATTTCTCTCTAAGAAAAGTAACCCATGTCATTCTAGAATAATCATCAATCAAAAGCATCAAATACCTGTCACCTTGTAGACTTCTCACCCTTGTAGGACCACAAAGATCTATATGAATTAATTCCAATAGTCTAGTAGTAGATTGTTCCTTTGTTTTGAAGGTGTTTCTAGCATGCTTCCCAAACTGACAATTCTTGCAAACAACATTAACTGGCTTTATAATTCTTGGTAAATCTCTCACAGCTTGTATTACATTGATTCTCACCATGTTGTCAAAATTCATATGACACATCCTTTGGTGCCATAACCAACTATCATTAATCTGAGACATAAAGTAATGTCCATCAGTACTTTAAGTTGATAGATGTTTCCTTTAGTCTTCTTGCCAGCAGCAATCACAGTTCTATAACCTTTTCTGATTTCACATTTTTCATCCTTGAACACAATATTATATCCATTTTTATGCATCTAACTAACACTCAAGAGATTATGTCTCAAATGCTTAACATAGTAGGCACCATCAGTATTATGCTTGCCATCAAAACTAATTGAACCTATCCTACATATCTTAGCACCAGAATCATCTCCAAACTTAACTAAGCCTCCAACATATTTCTCAAGTTTAACAAACTTAATTTTTTCATCAGTCATGGGATTTGAGCAGCCACTATCAACAACCTAGTAGTTCTCTTCTTGTTTAGCATGAAAAGAAAATACCACAATACCTCCAACTTTCTCTAGAGCACTTTCCTTCACACATCTTTCAAGAGTAGATTCATCTTTTAAATCCAGGAATAAGCATTCATTATCATCAAAATCTCCATAATCAGACTCATCATCAAAAATAAAATCTTCATTGACATAATATGCTCTTTTGATAAATTTTTCCTTTATTTTCTTTGTCTTCTTTATGTTTATCTCTTTCATCTCTTTTAGGACATCTTGAAGCATAATGACCTATATCACCACAGCTAAAACATTTGAAAGGTAATTACCTTTGTACTTATCGATGCCTTTCATTCTTCTTACAAAGTTAGCTTCCACTTCATCTAGATCTTCCTTATTTGGTTCTTAAATCTTTTTTAATGTACTGGCTTTAAAGGAAACTTCCACATTAGTGCTATTTTTCAATCCATTTTTCCTCATCTCAAAAGAAGTTAGTGTACCAACCATCTAATCTCAGAATAATTATCAAGATTTACAACTTCTTCAATAGCCAAAACTTTCTCACTATAACAATCAAGAAGAGATATAAGAACTTTCTTTACCACTTTAGATTCTTTGACTTGTGCACCAAGACCTCTCATTCCACTTACTAGCTCATCAATCTTTTGCATGTATTTTGCAAGTGTTTCATCTTTAGACATTTGTAGACCCTCAAATTTTTCCTTCAAGATCTATAGCCTTGCTTGTTTAACTTTGTCATCTCCTTCATAGATTTTTTCTAGCTTATCCCAAACGTCTTTGGCAGTCTTCAAACTCATAAATTTAACCAATTCAATCTTTTCAAGACCATTTGTAATAAGATATCTTTCCTTAGCATCTGCCTCATGTTCCTTGACCTCATTAGTTATACTCAAACCATTTTGAGGTGGAACATATGTAGTCTTATATTCTTTTTCAACTCCAAATCCATGTGATGATAGATATCCTTCCATATGTGTTTTCCAAAATGCATGATATGTGCCATTGAACTTAGGGCAATCGAATGTAATCTTGCTCACCCTCGGATCTACCTTAGGTGGTTAAGCTCTTCTTCCAAGGAACCTTGCTCCGATACCAATTGTTGAAATGAGTAAGACAATTGAGAGGGGGGGTGAATCAGTTGTAGCAATTTATTCCTTCAAAACCCTAAACAATAACTAGACCCACAAGCATTCATTAAACCCTTATTCTATTAGTTTGATTGAACATAAAATGCAGATAACAGAAACTAAAATCACAACACCATACACATAAGAACACTAGATTTATGTGGAAAATCTAATGAGGGAAAAACTACAATGAGGATTAGCTCACATTATAAATAATTCCAAAATTGAATACAAAGGCTCACTACTAGAAAGGCTCGCTACCATAATAGGACACACTATCCAAAAGGGCTTACTGTCATAGAAAGAAAACAAGAAGATAGAAGAAGAATGTTACATAGAGAAACACTTCTCAATTCAACAAGGAGTCCACCACAATCGCTCGCATAGTTCTACAGTCTCACATGAAAGATATTGGATGCCTTCAACTCACTTCTTTCGGAACCCTAACATGAAATTCACGCTACTTTGCTTCAATTCACATCACATTACACTTCACTTGCAACAATCTCACATCTATTTTGCTTCTTACTCTTTCCTTCATCAACTCCCATCAATATCATACATATTTATATCAACCTCTTCTTCAAAAACTTTCTCCAATGTCGGCCATTAGCTATTATACATTTAAATTTGAAATAGGTCAACACCTAAACATTCCTGCAGTGGATAGGAAAAAAAGGCGACCTACATAAACCCTTAATTAGGACCCAAATAGATCCAAAAAAACTTCAACATGCTTCCACAAGCCTCACACATAGTGTTAAACACAAGGTCAGCCAACACCCATGCAAAACACCATAAACATTAAGTACATGCTTCATTAGATCAAGTTGAAAGTCCCTGATGACATAATTCACTTGAAATCAATCCAAAATAATCCATGAACTATATAATATTCATCAAATACTTCATTCAAGCTCACATCAACAATTACTTCAATTTAGGATAACTAATAACCTTTGTTTGCATATTGATAAATGAAACTTACACTATATTTCACCAATTCAAGTAAAACCTTGAATACAGAAGGATAAAATAATTATAAACAACTCCCCAAATCTACACAGCCATAAGCCAAATAGTAGAGAAATGCGGAGCAAAAACATTTCTCCTAGACAATGGAAAATATCACTAAACAATTGGTTCACACACTAGTGAAAATATCTTGCACTGTACTACAATCCAGAGACCAAAATTTTGAATGTAGCAACTACCAATAATCATGAAAAATACATCAGATCCACACAAGTATAGAAGCAACACACAAGAAACATGGAGCACATCCTGGAGCATACACTAAATAACCTCCAAGAAACTATTTTCTCTATTTATCAAATTTTATCAAAATCACTTGAAGACCAAGTACAAGAGACATCATTTCAGCACAGTTCTTCACTTCTAACACACTTTCAGACATAGTAGCATTAGGATAACTCCATGTACTCACAACACATCTTCAACATCTCAACTATGCATGCACAAACAACAAATCTTCTTTATTACAACTTTCTCAATATCTTTGACATATACAATCAATAACCAGCTTCTCTTCATATAGTTGACATCAATGACAACACCAACTAGTGACCAACTAGTTGACATCAATGGAAACACCTCATACTTTCAACAATTGGCTAATGTGAAGCCATTATATTCCTAGAAGGGAATGAAGGGGGATGTTGCAAGATTTGTTGCAAAATGCTTAGAGTGTCAAAGGGTAAAGGTAGAACATCATCACACTACAGGTATTTTGTATAATCATGATGTTCTTAAAAGTAAGTGGGAAGTCATTAGCATGGAATTTTTGTAAGGCCTTCCTATGTTAAGGAATACACAAAATTCCATTCTAGTGGTGGTGGATAAGCTTACTAAGGTGGCACATTTTATTCCTAAGGAGATTATTTCAAATAGGGATGCTCTTGTGATATCTAGGTTTAAATGGAAAACCTTGTTCTCTTCACTTGGGACTCAATTGAACATTAAGTTTAGCATATCATCCAAAAATAGTGTAGTGACCCTCTCGTTGTGACATCCTCTTTTAGTTTGTTTTCAGTTTGATTTTTCCTGTTAAATGTTTTAGTTTATTTGGATACTATGTTGATCTTGTTCAGAGGTGATTTTGATATTATATTGTTTTGTACTTCGTGGATGATACATTGACATCCTGATTATCTGGATTATGATTAGTTTGATGATATTGAGATAGATTCTTACATGATATGGTTTCTTTCTTATGACTTTGCATATGGTTATCATGTTGTAATAATTGTTTATGATTTATCTTGCTCGTGTGTGTCGGTGAAGAAGACAGTGTGGCATTACTCATTCATGAGTACCCTACTACGCTGCAATTCTTATTCATAGTGTGTTTTCTAACATGAGTATATATATGTTCTAACGTTGATGTTTCCTGCAGAAAAAGGTACCGGGTAACGACTCCACCTGCTTTTCAGGTCTGAGTGTACCCTAATTCAATATAAATATGTTGTCGGAGATACTAACAGGTCCTTTTAAACCATCATTCTTTTTTGAACGAGTATCTCTGTGTTACCCTGTGTAGTGTCCAGTTCATTACATGTTGTGTTTATTTTTATTGTTTTGTGTTTGCGTATTTAATATTTAAGTTTATTAAATGTTTATACCAATGTTTGTAATTTGATTTATTAAATTAAATTAAATATATTATTGAATTATAAATCAGAAAGATAATTCTTTGAAATGCTTTTAATTCAAATATTATTATTATTGATTTAATTGTGCAAACTTGAGTTAAAAGAAATAGATATTTAAATGGAAAGATATTTTCGACAAGAAATGAATCTTTATTAGCAATTAAAGATCTGTTTTGATATTTTTAAGCATAAGTTAAACTGGTTGATCTATTTTCAATGCAAAAAAAATGGTCTTTTAGTTAAGTTTGACGATTGAAAGATAATGGCATGAATGAATATCTTTGGGAAGAGGATTGGCAATTGACATTCATGGGAAGAACCTTCACGTTCGGAGAATTGATCGTGGGATTAATAGAAGCTTCTGAAATTGTTCTAGATCGGTTTTCAGCTTTTAAGACAGGTTCTTTTCTTGTTTTGAAGTATTTGAATCTATAATTGTCTATAAGCTTTGCTCCGAAAAGAATGACTCTATTAATCCTGCAAAATGATATGAGACTATTAGCTAAAATTTTATAAAGCTAGAAGGAAAAGAAAAACTTAGTTTATCAGTAAATATGGGTAAAAGAAAAACAAGAGCTTTGTTATCTATATCGCTAAGAAATTATTAAATCATATAGGAGATCTTCTGGAAGTCTTACAGTTCGAAACTTTTTATTGCAAATTAGTAAACCAACTGTGTTCAGTTTTAGTATATATCCAATATTTTGTCAATCTTTGACGTTTGTGAATTGAACTTTCGGTGTCCACCTGTTAAGATCTTGGATATTCTGTTTCTTTTGACCACATTATCAGTCGTAGCTTATTTCAGGCAAATTTCTTATATATATATACGAATTTTATATTTCTTTAAAAATAATAGAAAATTGCGTGATAGCGTTGCTTCTGCCCCCCGGAATCCTAGAAATGATATTCCCCTTGTGTTTCTTTAATAGTTAAAGATTTTCCTGAATAATAAGTGTTGCGCAGTTTTCGTGGTTAAGCTATAACACAGTCATATTATGTTTATTATACCAAAAAGGAATTGCATATATCTTTATCAATTTCATTCGCCATACTCCTTGGAACCTTCAATAAACCATAGTTTCTTCGTTTTGGGTATATTGGTATTTTATTAACCAAATCCTTGTAGGTTCAAAACATTTTGCTTAATAGATTTTTGTTCTGTAACTATTTATTGTGCGCTATCACAAAAATTGCACATTTTGGTTTCGTGAATAACTTCAAACCTGATGAAAGATTAATTTGATTTTTCTTAACAAGGATTACCCTGCTAGAAAGTTGCGCGCAGCCTCCTTCGCTTGAAGTCATCTGTGTAACCATTGTTCAAAAGAGATTTAATATTGTCACTGTCAAAGCACATAGTCTTAGTTTTGTATCATGTCTCTTTCTACACAGTGGAGTTAGCTCCTTATCTTTTATCATGCAATCTTGAGGTTGGCAAAATTTCCATTGTGGAACTGTATGTTATGAATATAATTCTTGTGCTTCCTAATTTAATCATTCCGCGCCAGAGCTCACCTACCCTATGCGCGCATTTTGGACAATGACATGATTAAAGTTCATAACCTACGCTAGAATAACCTTCGCTTCAATAATTTGCATGGAAAATTCTAATCTTAACTAAATTTTTACTCTCCCTATTTACGTCTGAAGCTAATTGTCTCTACCTGTAGTTATTTCATGTCTTGCATAGCATCTTGTAGTTTTCTTATAGTCTTAAAGATTTCTTTCGCTAATGATCTTTGTCTGTAACTATAACACTACTCTTTTATCGAACTCTTCTTTGCATGTGTGCAAGTTGATCTTGATGTGCCTGAGTTTAATTAAAAGTCCCTGAGTTTATTAAATACAATGCTGTCATATTTCTGTTTAATTTCTGATATATATACCTAGTTCTTAGAATAGCATAATGCTATATAACATTCGATATTGTAAGTAATTGATATGAGTGACTGGTATTAAATGCAAATCTTCATAAAGTCATATGTATCAGTGTGAGTTTAGTATACTATAGTTTAGGCACAGCAATCTGTTGTTATCTAGTTTTTCATTATAGATATTTATAACTAACTCGAGATGAATCGTGGTAATCCAATATTTCTGCATGGCTTTAAAGATTTTGTTATTCCTGATAACTATTCCTTGCTAATTAGCTGATGTTACGCCTCTTTTTAAGAATCTTGTCCCTTTCTACTTAATCTGTTTGAATCCTGAACTTTTGCATGGTGCGTCTTAGACTTCTTGTCAGTTATGTGATAATTATTAATGACAGCGAGTTCTTGAATAGATAGATGAGAACGCATATATTTTATTCAGGAGTTTATTTTAGAAAGTGATTTTTGGATAAAAATGATTTGATCTTTGTTTATGGCGTAAATACTGCTCTTTTAATGTATGACAATTATTGTTAACTAATATTCTATTCATTATGTTATATAATCTTTTTACCATTAAATGTTAGTTACATATTAGTAAATAGATTCTTTATAGAGTTGATTTAAACAAATGATTCTTTGATTGCTAAAGATACATTTTATTTATTTATTTAATAAATTGTATTGTATGATTTGAGTGATTTAAAAAAAAAAGAGGAACTCTTATCATTTGAATTGAATAATAATAATAGTTGTAATAGTAAATTGTAAGACATTCTATAATGTTAATAGATTGTTATGTTTGAACTCATAATTGATGAAGATTAAATGAGTGTATTTGATGAGATATGTACATATTATGGGAATGAACATGTAATTTTATTGAGTTTTGATTTGTTCTTCTTTAAAGGAAAGAGAAGTGAAAATGGTATTGTTAAGTTTAATACATATTGATCACTTTGCTCGATTACAAGTATTTTTACTTGGGGATATAGCTTTGTATCATTTTGTGGTCTTTTGAAGTGACATCCTAGAGATTGTGTTTTTCCTCTAGTGAAGGACATAAACATTCTGGTTTTGATTTTTGTGCTTGATAGCCACCCCTAGATTGGTTTTATGTTGAGTCATGTTATAGAGGAGTGGCTTGTGGTGGGGGCCGAAATCCTGAAGTGATTGTTTGGGTAACCTATCGTAGGTGTGTTAATTCAGTGAAAACCTAACTAAAGAATTATGGGTTGGGAAGTTATAAACATTAATTCAGATAAAAGTGTGCCTCGCCTATTGTCTTAATGCTCGTTCAGGTTGAGAAAAGGTTGAGAAGGTCTGGAATGGCAGGTCGTCATCTTGTCCTCTTGAAAGATGAAGTGACTCCACATTGGTCTGCATAGGGGCCGAGAATCGGTAGAGGTTGCTAGGGTAACTCTTGGAGAGATGGCAGGTAGTCTAGGAAGATTCACCAGGGTAACCTATCCCGACGATGTGATGACACTCTTAGTCTATATCATGATGGTGTTCCTTGTGTTCAAATTTATTTTGATGTGTTGTGTTACTGAGGTTTTATCTGCTATGATTGTTAATGTTATGTCGTGATGTAATTTGTAAACCCCGTAAACGTTATGTTCTATCTTCTTTGCTTGTGGACCTGTCAATTATCTCCTAGCACGGAGGGAGTGGACCTTTGGGTTCCACGTGGTCGGGAGGAAACCGTGCTTTATCTTCCTTATATTTTCATGCAGATGATCCTATGCTTGCAGCTGGTTCTAGTTACTTCATTTTCATTACTGTGGATGTGGAGCACGTTCGTGGATATGGATGTCAGTGGTGATATGATCACTATATGCTTTGTAAAAGTTACCTCTTGTATAAGAGTGTTTATATTGTACCATCTTTGGATGTATTGAGATTTATTAAAATCTCTCTTGTTTTAATCTAAACCTTTGGATTCTCGAATGTAATAAGTCTTGCAAACTGAACCATTCTTAGCATTAAATTAGTATTATGTTTATGATAACGTGTTGAGTTTATGTGTAAGGTTTAAGTAACATCATCTTGGAAACCTTATGGAAATTGTGTAAATTAAACATCTTTTAAAAAAAAAAATTGGTTAACTTTACTCTTTACACTTTGTTATAACGGTAACCAAGGCGGGGCGTTACAAATAGACAGAAAATTTCAAAGGGTCAACCAAGTGCTTGAAGATCTACTAAGGATGTATCACATGGATAAACAATACAAGTGAGAAGATTATCTACTATTTGTTAAGTTTTCATACAATAATTCTTATCATTATATAATCAAGATGGCTCCATTTGAAGCATTGTATGGTAGAAAATGTCAAACTACTATAAGCTTGGATAAGCTAGGGGATAGGATAAGCCTTGGGCCAAAGATGTTATTGTAAATGGAGGAGAAAGTAGGAATTATTAAGCAGAGGCTAGCAAAATCCAATGATAGATAGAAAAGCTATGCAGATTCTAAACAGGTACCCAAAAATTTTGTAGTAGGGGAAAATTTGTTGTTGAGGGTTAAACCTTATAAGAGTTCCATCAAGTTTGAAAAGTCATCCAAACTAGCTTCGCACTACGTAGGTCCTTTCAAGGTTCTCAAGGAAGTAAACCCTATTGCTTATTGAATTGCATTGCCACCAGCTCTTGCCAAGATGCACAATGCGTTCTATTTCTCATACCTTAAGAAGTATTTACTAGGGGATGACCATGTTATTGATTGAAATGGTTTAAAGGTATAGGATCATAGAGTGGTAAGAATCAAGCCTCTCAAGGTGCTCAGAAAATGTAAGCATCACTTACATAAGAGAGAGGTTATGCAATGCAAATTCCAATGGGACTAGTATGCAGAAGATTTTGCCACTTGGGAAGACTATGCTAAGATAAAGCAAAAGTCTCCTCATGTCTTACATGCTTTTGTGAAATCTTAAAAAATAATTTTGTTGTGTTTGTGTTTATAAAATATGTTTATGTCTGCTACTTAAAATCATTAGGGACGATAATTCACAAGGGGGTATATGATACACCTGTTGTGTTACTACTTATTTACTTTTACCTAGTTGGGTGAAAATGCTTTAAATAAATGCATTTATGTTTTATGTATTTTGGAAATATGATGAATAAATGTTTGATTCAATTTGATGTTATAAAATGATTTTGATTGTGAAATATATGATGCAAATGAATGTGTTGTTTTTGGCTAACTACTATTGCAATGTACTAAGCTAGATGCAGGAATAGATTCAAGCGTCTGGAAGAGAGGGGAAGTATCACTCAGGAGAAGAACTTGGTCTAGTAACCCTTAATAAGACCTATCTGAGCTTTCACACACTTACTTCTAGTTTGGTCAAGTTGAGTCTATAGTATGGGAAATGGTGAGTTACCTTTAGTCTTGTTTGTGTATGATTGGAAGAGGTTATGGTTTTATTTGTAAACATTCTTGTTCTGGGTTAAGTGTTGATTCTCTTTGTAAATGTGTGAGTTCTTCTTTATGAATATATATGTGTGTGTGTGTCTATGATAAACTCATACACATGATTAAATATGTGCATGAGTATATGTAGATAGACATATCAACGCATGCTCATGGACTAATTACCCATATGCATGGGAATATTGATTAGACGAAGGTGACATATATGTGTGTGTATACACTTCATGTATATATGTTGATTGATCGTGTTGCAATTATATGTGTTTAAATGTTGAGGAGGCAACTGGTTGTGCATTTGTTCTAATTCATTATTTGAGGATCCACCACCTTTTCTTCTTCTTATTGAGTCGATCCTTTTGATTGATAAGTGGCATGTTTGAGAGCTTGTTTCTAGCCAAAAGTTGCTCACATTTGTGTATAAATACCAGTGCTTTCCCCCTCAAAAGGGACGCATTATGCAATCTTACTACTTATTTTTTGAGTTATTATTTTTCTTTTCTGAGTTTTGAGAGTTTGTGAGAGGTTTTGGAGAGAGGAAGAGAGATAGTTGGGAGTTGCATGCTGATTTTGGGAAGGCTAAGTTAGGAATCCAATTTGATCATTTGAAGCTTTACATATATAGGCAAGTTGATTTCTACTCTATTATGCTTTGTATGTTTTGAAAATATTATGTGTCTTTGGTTGCCTTGTTTGGGAAATATTTTTTGTTGTTTATCATGAAATGGTTATTGTCATCTTAAGTTTTATGTGAAAGATTCTTAATTAATCTAGTCTAGGGAATTCTATTACTTGATTGTTGTATGTATATACTCCCTATTATGATATGGGTGTTGTAATAATATTATGTAATATATAGATTTTTTTTACTTGTGAAGCTGAGTTATGGGATTAATTTGAGTTACTTAAGTAGAAGTTTCTTAAAACATAAAGGATAATAGGTTATTCCTAGGTTAGATTAATCTAGGGTGAAAGGGGATAGTCTATGCATAGGATATGAATGGTCAATACAAATCAAGATAGGAAGGTGGGTGAGTATGTGATGTCCACTCTAAATTCTAGGTGATGAATACTTTGGCCAAAGTAGTGTAAATTGTCATTGTTTACACTGTTAGATCACTATGATTTGGGTTTACATGCTAGGCAAGGAATGTCATATGTGTAGGTTGTAGCCATTGTGTGAAAACTATAGATATGTAGGACACAACACCAAGCTTAGGGAAGGTAATTACTATTACAAGGTCACCAAACCAATCTATTCATTGAAGGGAGGGCCATCTTACCAATTATGTAGATGTGTGGGGGACCGCAATAAGTCCATGGTTGGCGAAAAAATGCTTGAGTGATGCTTCTCCTCATCAGTAGGCAACCAAGATTTGATGGACACTTGGAACATTCGTATATCTATTTCCAGTAAGGTCAAAGGAGCCATGTATGTATTTTTATATCCATTCCTATGGAAAATTGTAAAAGAGAAATGTTGTCATGAAATTATGTACTATGAAATCAATACATCAATACATTGGAAAGTTTTAATACTTTGATATAACGCGATGGGAAAGTTTGGAATGATGTTTATTTCAAATGTGCATACTATCTTTATATTTGAAAAGAAAAATTTTATTGCTTAAGTGTTGGCATCATATTTTAATTACTTGAGGTTAAAACATAGTAAAACTTTTGAGTAGAACAATGGGCATGTTACAATTAGAGAAAAAGAAGAGGATCCCAATGAGGTAGTAAAGGAATGGATTGACCTTATGGAAAAACATTGGATGGAAAATAAAATCCTATAGTGCAGAGAAAATATTGTAAGATATTTCAAGGGTTGGCAATTGGAACATGAAGAGACACACTCAAGTTCTCTTGGGATAGATGGAATGAACTAACACAAGAATTGAAAAAAAAAAAATCTCATTTAATTTAAACTACTTGGCAGTAGTCATTAGGGCACATAAGTACATCGAAGCTTCCCTACAACACCAAATTACTTGGTTCCCTCTTAGATTCATCCTCCCCTTCTCTTGTACCCAATTCCATATTTGACAGGAAGGACGGAAGAACAAGGAACAATAGAGCAAGCCAGATGGGAAAGAATATTTTCACGTAAAGGATTCTATCTAAAGCATGGGAAAGGATTCATTGACACAATGGAATACAACAAAGTTGCATTATAATATAATCAGAGGTGTTGAACTACTCGAGGACAATCAAAGAGTCGAGTTGGGGGGAGTGATGGGCCTCAAAATTATCATGTTTTCCTTTTTTTAGTTTCATATTTTTCATAATATTCCTAATAGTTTCAAATACATTCCCAAACCTTTCCACTTATTTTAAACATTAAGAATGATATATTATATTCATAGATGATTGTGTGAATTTTTGAATGTTTTTATAATTTAATAGATTTTTATGTTAATTATGGTGATTAATGATGAAAGATTCCCTTGAGATAAAATAACCCTTGTAGTGAAGGATTTGTCAACCCACAAAAAAGGGACTATCAACCTGCAACAAAAGGATGTCTATTTGATGCAACAAAATAAGATGATCACCTACAATGCATGTATATAGTTTTCCATAGCTAATATAGACAATGGACAAAGATTGTGAACATAATTCATTTATGGATCTCTTTATCTTTTTACTTTATGTTATCTTTAGATCATGGAGGAAAGAATATAGTTGTAATGATAGTGGTTATGGCTTGAAATAAGTTTTTCCATATTAGGCGCATCTTCAGTTATAATTGTTTTCTTTAAAGATGTAGAGTCTTGATATGATTTTGACACTCTTTTCTCATTAGCTTTCATTATTATTTGAAATAAGACCTAGTCCTCTTCCTATGTTGTTGGAAGAGTCAATAATTGGTTACAATTTATTTGCAGTTCATAAATAATCAAACTCTCAAATATCTTTTATATATGATTAATCTTGAGAGAAGTCGAGCAAGGAGATATTTTGTATTAAGTAGATTTGAATACAATAGCTCTTTTTGTTGATCAGATACTCTATTCTCAACTTTGTATGTTCAAATTGCAATAAAGAAAATTATAGTCTTCTCCATGAATCTCTAAGTTAATATTTGAAGAAGGACATTATGGGATTGCAACAACTCAAGCAAGGGCCACTTGAGGTACTACAATACTCCTTGTAGGTTATATTATTAATTATAGTAGAATAAATTGCTAAATTATATTTCTTGGTTTATAGTTTGTTTGAGTTGATGAATAATGATCAATTATTATAATAAGTTACAATATTATTGAGTTGTTAAGTAATTGCCTTCACAAGAGTATTTACATGCAGTAGTTATTATAGTTACCCGCAAAAAAAATTATTTATCTAAATTTGTGCCTAGATAGAGTTATTTAAGTTTCTTTCAAGTATAGTTGATTTTGTTTCTCTTCTATACATGATTGATTAGGAGGATTTAGGATTCTCAAATACACATAGTACCAACATCATCTCAATATTATGCTCCCATAGTTGATAAACTAAATGAAGCACCTCTAGGATAATGAGTTGCTTAATAAGGGATCTATTGGTTCAATAAGCTATATTTACAAATTGTCTACATCAATTGATTGAACATAGATAGAGCTCTACAGTCAATCGAGACAAATTGAAGTAGAATAATATGTGCTAGATAAATAATTTCCTATTCAAACTTCCATCTGTGTAGGCAACTTCAATTTAGAGGAAGCACTTGTGTAGATTAGGTATTCAACCCTAGATGAATTGGATAACAAGGAGAAGACTTTTGAGACTTGTACATGAATGGTTTTTCTTATAAAACTCAATTTTTGATTGACCTCTTATGAAATATATTTCATTTGTGATACATGACAATATTTTCTATCTTGAAATTCTCTATTTGTAAGGGGTCATTTTTTTTTAGTTTTTTGCTTTCTATAGTATGTCGTGTTTGTTGGCCTTCTAATCATTTTTTGTGTAGCAACTACGAAGTGGGTTGTGGTGGTGTTGTTACCTTTCTCTCTTCTATATGGTATCAAAACTTAGTTGACCAAGGATGTAACCCAACTAATTGAGTGTTGTCTATTTTCAACATTAATAATCATTCCTTTGGAGTTATTAATGTTTACGCCTTGAATGACGTTGTTAAGTGATTTGTCCTCTAGCTATGGATGGTAAATTTAATGCCTACAACCACTTAGATTATTGTGACATCTGATCATAATATAATTGATATGACATGTGATAAATGTGGGGCATTACCTTTGTGTTAGATGGCTAATGAAAGAGGTGTGGTAATTTATGCATAATAAATTATGGGTTATTTTAATCCCAATATTGATTGCGGCCAAAATACTATGACATGCTACACATGGATTAACCTAATAGTGGGAACCAATAGGGTCCTTAAGTATCTCAATAGAGACATATTATTAACTCAATTATTTCTTTATTTTTCTAGCTATTATTCTTTGCTTGTGGAGCCTTTGTCAAATATTACTTTTAGACTATTTTCTAATACAATTTTGTATTGAGTGGTAACTTACCAAATGCAAGGCCATAAAGACTTAATATTTTCTACACATGTCGTTGCTCGCCCATAAGGCCACATCAAATCATATCCAACATTTTTAGAATTTGGAGCCACACCCTTTACATGCGACATGATGGATAGCTTGGTGGAATAACACTATCAATTGTACCTCTCACTTCCTCTACATTTATGGGTGCCTATTTCCATTGCTAGTCACATGAGGCCATTACCTTAAGAGCCTTTCCAAACTTGGGAGGTGTAGCCTTCTGATTTGAAAGCTTAACTTTATGTGGCTACACTTCATCACTAGAAATAGGTTGTAGATGCCTACTTTGCTTGTGGTGTCCAAATCAAATCTCAAATTTTATTGGCTTAAGATTGGAAACAAGGTCTATAAGGAATATTTTTAGGATTTGTGAGCTCATCATACATCTCAAGCCATTAAGAACATTAGGGAGGGGTAGTAACTCTTTGTATAGCTCCTAAACATTCTTAAAGCCTTTTTTGGCATCATGAGCAAGTTTTTTCTACTCAAAACTATAGTCTAACTTAGAAAATTACTTTGAAATAATAATTGAATGTGGTTTCATAGATTTTTTCCAAATCTCAACACATTCTTTATGATCAAATTATCACTGAGGAATATTTGATTGAGGTTTTTTTGTTTATGTCTAATGACTAGCCTTTGGCTTGGACTGATTTTCATATGATTTCTATAAAAAAAATTGGGATACTAGGGTGAAGACCTTCACAAAGACTACCTGGAAGCTTTCCATGAGAATCCTTTAGGAAGCATAATAATAAAAAAAAATATTAAATTCATACCTAAATTTGGTGACTTAGAGGAAATCTACAATTGATGGCCAATCGCGTTAATAAATGTCTCTTGCAAAATCATTGCCAGAGCTCTTGCTCTCAAGGTAAGGCCACTCCTTCCCCAGTTGGTTCATCTTGAGCAAACTTGTTTTATCAAGTTGCAATACATCCTCAACAACATTATTATTATTTGGGAAGGGATGGAATGGACCAAACATTCCTACCAATCTACAATGTTTATGAAAAATCATTTTTCCAAGGCTTATGACTTCATTCAATGACCCTTCATTCTTTCCAAGTTTTAGGCACTTGGATTTAGGCCTCATTTTTTCCATTTTTATTCAACTACTTTTTATTAATGCCTCAACTTTCATCACCTTTAATAAACAATAATCCAAGCCTTTTAGGATTTTGTAGTGTATCCACTAAGGTTTCCCTTTAGCTCATGCACTTTATGTACCAGTTTCTAAAGGCTTTGGCTATCTTTTCACCCATGTGGTCTCCTAGAAGCTTTTTAAGGGATTTTCCTTGACTAATTCATCTAACTAGTTAATAGTTATTTTATTGATGCTTCATTTCTCACTCTTCTTGAGGATGAGAATAATGTCAAATAGGTTCTTCTTTGCCTTGATATATTATGCCAAGCCTTTGGTTTGAGTATTCAATGAAAAAAGACCTAATGCTACAAGCAATCCTTTCAACCTAAATTTGATTAGTTGAATTATTTTGATTGGAAATTGATTGATCATGTGGAGGTTTTATTTATTTATGGGAAATCCCTTTACTTTCCAAGCCTCACTTGGTATCTTGTGGCAATGTTCATTACTAGATTGAAATAAAGTTACGTTATTGGATCGCTAAGCCTCTTTCTTTGTTTGATATCTAGGTGTGTGCAAAATTTTAGGCACTACTCATATTTATTACTCCTCTTGTTGGGTCCCTTCTAAAGCCTCTCATTTAAAAATTACAAAGTCACTCAAGGACTTTCTTTAGGTCTCTATTGATAAGAATAAAAGTTTTTTATCATGCTGCTTAGGAATTCTATCGTGTCTCTTAAGATTTTGGTGGTTTAGGATTAATCTCAATCCATTTTCAAGGCATTGATTTTTGTGCTAAATGGGTTATCAAGGCTCTGGAATGGAATGATGCTTGAACTTTTTATTAGGCATTGTATTTGTTGAACACCCAAAATACTGAGGGGGGTGAATTAGTATTCGATTAAACCAATCAAACATTAACTATCCAAATATCATAATACAAATAATTGCAAGGTAAAAGCACAAACCTGTGTCACACTTTATAAAGGAATCGACCAACAACAAAAAAAAAATTGAACTTCGACCACATAAAAGTGGTCTTTATGTTTTGAATTTCAAAATGGTGTAAACTAATGAAATGTAGAAATGTTGATGAAGTTTATTCTTGTATTTTTTCAAAAAAAAAATTAAAATTATTTTCATTATGTTTTTATCAATTTAAGGACAGATTTTTGAATGCTAAAAATTTCATAAAAAAGTGACTTCATGGGTCATCAAGAAATAAATTGAAAAAAAAATCATTTGATGGGGGCCACACTACCCGAAACCCACATAAATCACAATAACATATACCAACACAGAAGATGCGAGACATAAAAATACTCACTTCTAATTATTTTCAAAAAATGAAATTACAGATTCAAAGCTTACATGCTACAGCCTCAAGGGCTTGATTCATTACAACAAAATCAACTCTGAAAAGAAAATCTACTATTCAAAGCCACAATCTGCACTATCAAGGCAACCTTCTACAACCCCTACTTAACCCTTTTTGTTTTCCCCAATAAACGCCCTAGAATATTATAGAAAGTTCAAATTTCCCCTTTTTGTTTGGTGCAAAAAGTCTCGCTGTTTCATTTCTAGCCTAGGAGTATTTTTTTATGAAATTCACCTTTTAGATGAGCAACTTCGTTGGGCCATAACTTTTGATTTGGGTGTCTGATTTGCTATTACTGCATATCGTTGGAAAGCTCTTGTCGAGCTCTACAACACATGAGCCACCATGGGTCAATTCAGCCACTTTTGAGCTATTTCGAGGCCTCTAAAGTTTTATATCTAAATTTGAAGCTGCATTTTTCTTTTTTGCAAAAAAATCATTCTGATTGGAGAAATACTCTACCAAAGTTGAATTTTTCAGAAAATTATAAAAAAAGTTGAGTTGGTTGCCAAGTAGGATGCCAACTAGACATGCTCGACTGAGAATTGCTCAGCCAAGACATAACCAGATGATAGATGCTCGACCAAAAATAGTCGATATAAATAAATTTTATTTAAAAAAAAAAAAAATCAACTCAAGAAAATTTAGTAAATAAGGAAGGCTTATTTCAACCAAGGAAGGCTAATTTTGACAAAAGAAGGTTTATTTCGACTATTTAGAAGACTTATTTCAACGAAAAATGATTTATTTTGACATTTTAGAAGGTTTATTTCGACAATTTAGAATAATTATTTCGACAAAAGAAGGTTTATGTTGACAATTTAGAAGACTTATTTCGACAAAAGAAAACATATTTGGACAATAGGAGAGTTATTTTTGAAGGTACATTAATCTTCAACTTATTTAATTGATTATGTCTTTATTTTCATGAATGCATTTGAAGTTTGTTTTCACTATTTTTTATTTGAATATGGTTGAGAACTAGGGCTATTAGGTTATGGTCTACACATGTACAAAGACCCACAATTTTGTTGCATCTTATTATGATATTCCTTCTACATATCATGATGATTTGATATGTCCATAGAGCCACATGTTCTTTTTATATCCTTCCTTATTTTATACATTATGATGTGTTTCACATGATCACCAAATTCTCCCATAGCTTATGTGAGACCTATATCAATAAATTAAAGATATAGACCTTTCATGATGCTTGGAATATGTAAATTGATGATCTATTTTGTTAGCCTAGATCATACATATACACGTTCACGCTTCATCATCTTTTCTTACATTGCATGATGATATCGAGCTTACCCGTGACAAAGAGAAACCACCTAATACATGAGATATATATATAAATTAAATTCTTAGATTTCATTATTATTGATCACCAATTCTATATTCTTCTATTCTTGTTCTTACATCCTCCTTATGCCTATGTTTTATTAAATTTACCTTTTCCTTTACTTTTATTTCCATGTAGTGCCCCTCCACGATTCACCTTTTCATGTTATGTGATAAATGTTGATTTTGGGTCACTTAAGTTATTATGTTTGATTAACATTATGTTCGGTTAATTGAGTCATTAAATTAAATTATGAAGTAAAAGTTTATTAATAGTTAATAATAAATTTAAAAGTGTAAATAATATCAAATGGAATAAAATAAATTAAAGCGCGAGAAAATAAGATAATATAAAATAAAATATTATTATTTCTTTTGGAATGTGTATTTATTAGAAGGTTAAAATATTTTAAGAGATAAGGAACAACTTGTTAAAGCAATTAAAAAAAAATAGAAAGGCTCGCATGTAAGCACATGCACAACTTGTTGAGATTGTCGAAAAAAGAAATTTGATGCATCATTGAAGACTTTTGAGATTTTACCTGATTTTGGAGATTGTATTAGAGATTTGGTTCTAAAAATCTAACAATCTTCCATTATTGTAATGAGTAAATGATTGTACGCAGCTATGCATGATGTTTAAGACCTGTATTATATGATTTATATCATCAATAGTTTAGGTGTCTCATTACGGTGGAAAGTATTTATAAAAAAACTAAATGAAACAATATACGTATATGTACATATCTATCTTTTAGTCAAGTTGTGTATGTATACTTGTATGCATTGATCTTAGTGGAGGTAAAATACAATATATTTATATTTTATCCTTAATAGACTAAATAAATAGGTAGCACATGGAAGATAACATGTTTAATGAAGAAATAAAATGGTAATAAGTAAAAAGTTTTTAATCAGATGGTTATTATTCAAATGAGTAATTTGGATTGTTATAGATAAAAATTGAGTAATTTAATTCAGTGAATTGGTTTTTCCAAAAAGGTAAATTTAAATTATATGTCTTGATTAAATGAAAACTAATCTAGATTACTCTTTGATAATTAATTAGAAGGAGAAGGTTGAATATTTTTATAATTGTAGAGTTGTACATTGAAATTAGATTATTTTTTTATTTGAAAAGAATCTTTTGTGTCTATATATGTTCTAATACAATCAGGTTAATTGTCAAAAGGGAAATGAAAATGTAAATAAATGTAGTGATTATTGAATATGTTCTTTATAATTTATTACATGAAATGTGTTAGGGAAATCAAAAGATAGACTGTAATGTTTCCATGTTGATGGCATTTTTCCCTTGCATTATTTGTGATCTAATGAGATAATTTTATTAGCTTGATTGAGATTGAAGATCACGTTACGATGTTTACACTCTTTTTCCACCTTTGTTGTTTTGTGACTATGGGATCATTAAATAGTCTTTGAGATCATGTTAAATTTTGTCATTTCTTTGAGGGGGGTACCCTTGTGTTAGAATTTTGAGAGTCTTCCATAGGTTAGAGGGGATATAGTTTCTTCATGTTAAACTTTCATGCATGTATTGTGATACTTTTCAAGCATGTAACTTTTCCACAAATTATTCTTTGACTATTGATTATTTTCTTTGATCTTATATATGTTCATGGACCACACTTTTAGATATAGTTACCACATAGACTAGAGGGCATCATGCATTCCATTACATCTTATACCTTCATCATGTTGCATCTTCATATTATGGGAATCATGTCTCTATCCCTTTACATGTCTTATGCTTATCTGGTTATATCCTTACATTTTAGGTCATTAATCCTTCCTCCTTTTAACCTAACTTGTGATTTTATTTGTCACATCCTTGCATTTAAGGAATCATGCCTTCCCCTTTGTAATCTTATCCTTTTATTGCTATATACCTTTTCATAGGAGATATATATCATGTTTTCTCTCTTTCACATCATATAAGTGATGATCTACACATTTAGGTATATATTGAGCTTATGTTTCTCTTTCTATGTTTTATAGTACTCATTTTATTAAAAGATCCACATATTTCAATGCGCATTTGGTGGTGATCTAGTAAGTGATGTCATGATCTAGCACATGCATCTAGTTACATGCTTTAAATATTTTCAAGTGATATATTCCAAATATGCTCGTGATATGTTTGTAAATTATGTATTTAAAGAAATTTTAATTGATGAACCTTTTTTCAAGTGATATATATACCAAATACGAGCTCATGATACCAAATTTTCTCATGTGATATGTTTGTAATTTGAATGCTTTTTTACTTTGGCTTTAAAATAAATGAATAATTTATAATTTAGTGTTAGATATTTATGCAATATTAACTTACATGTTTCATTGAAAGCTCATGTGTGTGCAAATTTGTATGCAGGTGAATTCAAATTTGAGTGAAATTTGTGATGGCAAATAAAAGAACTAGATTGAGGAAGTATGATTGAACATGAATAAGATAGAGGAAGAGAAGAGCAGGTGAAGGAACATCTACTGAAGAACAACCCATGGAAAATATTGATGACCAAGGTGACATACAGGTACAAGAACAAACTGAACCTAGTAATAGAAATTTTTTCTATGGTATGGAAAATCTGATGGAGATGGATGAGGATTCTCTTTTCAATAATATTTCATCTGAAGATATGTTATCTAAAAGCACATTAAAATTACACTCAAAAAGAATATGGGATGATTTTTTTGAAGAAAATCTCTAATTGGAAGAGCATAATTAGTTGCAAAGTTATTTAGACAAAAAGAAATGACCCATGTTTTGGAGTTGTTAGGGGTTGATAATAGGAAAAATTCATCAGATTTAAAACAAACAATTGTTGAAAACTTGCAAGAAGCATTGAAATGTATTGAAAAGAAGAGTCGATCTGGTGATCTAAGTGTTGCACGTAGAGCATTGATGACTGTAATTTCTAGTAAGAAATTATCACATAGAAGACAAGTTCAAGCAATTTCTGAATTACTAAATGTTTGTAAAAGAACCGTTCAAAGGTATATTGAAAAGAGAAATGAAATAGATGGAAAATTTGAGAAAATTTGGGTAAATATTTATAGGGTTCCCCGAAAAGATAGAATTTTAGAAGATGTAAAGAAATAAATGGTTGAATATTGGACCAACCACTCTCGTGTTTCTTCCAATAGAAGGGATACTATACAAATAATAGGTGAAAATGGTACAAAAATTTCTCATCCAAAACATTTTATAGATACAATACAAAGTGAACTTTTTGAAGCATTCAAACAAGAATTTTCAAATGTGAAGATTTGTCAAAGGATGTTTAAGACACTACAACGTTCATTTGTAATATAAATAAAGTACATTAAACTTGTTGTCGAAATCATGTTGAATTTGATCTACACCTACAATCATATAAAAAAGTTATGGCAATAATTGATTGAAATTTAGCCATCCTTGGAAGCACAACACAATTTGAAGTCTCTTGTATGCAAAAAATTAGAAGATTCGGATGAATTCAATGTTCAGTGTATAAAAAATGTATATAATGATTGTGGAGATTTGAAGAATCTTTTACATGTTGACAATATTGAAATGCAAGCTATTTGGAAGATATTTGAATATGAGACATACTTAACGAATTCAGGAGTTGAGGCCAAAAAAATTGTTCTCAAAGAGAGTGGATTGCCTTACAATGAATTCATGAATAAATTTTTCCATCATATATCCACATATCCAGCATTGTTATGGTGTGAGATGGCAAGCTAAGCAATTTCATGATTCAAAGAATTGCCTTCCACTGGGTTGTATTCTCTCAATTGTAGATTTCTTTGAGAACTATACATTTAGTCCTCAAACTGAGATTCAAAGTCAAATCATTTAGAGCAAGTTGCAATCTTAGTGCAAGTTTTCCATAGGCATGCCGAGTTAAAGATCGATAGAATACAAAGTAGCAAAGATGATCGAATTATCATCAAAGAGGTTCACTTTTATATCAGTGATGATACAAATCATGATAGAAGCTATGTAACTCATTGTTTCAAAATATTTTTTGAAGACCTGAGATGACATGGCATAAATCAAGAACAACATTGGATATGGTCTTATGGATGTGCTGGTAAGTACATTTTTTTTTTAATTTTATTTATTTACTTACTTTTAACTTTGAGACTTAAATTGTTTAATTACTTATATATAATTAATTTTTTGAAGATAATTTGGTTTGAGTATAATTATTTGTAACTTCATAGGACAATTTAACTCTACAAAAACTTTTGTTTGGTTAAGCCATCAACATGCTAGACGCAACACCATTTTTTTGTGGAATTGCTATGAGAGTGGACATGGAAAAGGAGAGCACGATGGAGCAAGTGCATGTGTGAAGTGTGCACCTTGTCAACATGAACTTGCGAGTAGTTCACCATATACATATATGGAATCTAGAGATATCTTTTTAAAAATTAGATATGTATAAATTAAACTAAATTATATTCTTTTAAGTTCCTTGAAAGTAACAGGTGAAATTTTTGCCAACATGTGTACTTGCAGGTAATGCCATACAAAATGCAAATGAAAATTGTTGAATGGTGCAAAAGTCATTTTTCTACTCGCGACTCAACATACAACACACGATATTTTTGGGAATTTATAGGTACATCTAGTCAAAATTTGTTAAAAATTTGAATTTCAAAGTTTGTATACATGATTTAATTAAATTTTATAATTTGAATTTACAAATATTGATCGATCAAATCCTTATAATTTTCAAGCAATTCATGGTATTAGAAGTTTGCATCAAATCATGACAATGAGAAGTAGTTGGCCTTATGCAATTAATGTGAGAGAAAAATCATGTTTTTGTGTTGATTGCATTGACGACAATACAAATATTGTTCAATGTGAGAATATGAGAGATGGGTATGTTTCACAATGGGAAATGAAACAATTAATATCAATGCCTCCTTTTGATAAAAATGACAATGTCGATGTCTACAATCCTCTATATTCAACTGATTACGAATGTGTATCTAATTTAGTTGTTATAGGTATGGAAATTGATTAAAACTTCTTTTTTTGTATTAAATGAAATTGATTAAAACTTAAAATTGATTTAAATATATTCTATGTTTAAGTAAGTTTCAAGCATGTTTATATAGAAATTAAAAATATATTTAAAACTTTTGTAACTTTACATGGTGTGTGTATAGGAGATATTTTTGTTGTTGTTGCAAATCCTGACAATGTGGAAGGTGTAGATTACTATCTACTAAGATGTAGGCAACCAAAAAGCAAATTGGTGGAATCGATGATAGATGGTGATGGACAAGAGTATCCCATTGGATCAGTTGTTATTGAAGGCACATATTATCAACAAATAAAGATAGATAAAAATGATATTATTTTTTATGATTATATGTTAGGAAAAAAGGTTCTACATTACAGTCACTTAGTTATAGCAACAAAAATAAATTTAGAAACTTTACCTAAAAGAGGACGTGCCAAACAAAAGTGGAGGTTGCCTATTGAAAATCATGAAAATATTTTAAAGATCATTAAAGATAAAGAGGATCCAAATTTTATGTACTAGGAGCTTTAAGTTGTTTTTTGGATATATGTAAATGTATGATTGGGTATATATATGTGTGTGTGTGTGTGTGTGTGTGTGTGTGTGTGTGTGTGTGTGTATGTATGTATGTACATATATGTGTGTGTGTATATGTATATGTATGTATGTGTATGTATGTATATGTGTATGTACATATATGTACATATACATACATTTACATACATATACATATACATATATACATATAACCCATTCTAAATCATGTCACATGTCCAATCAATATAAATATATAAATCTAGATCTATAAAATATGTACTCAAACTTTTTATAGATCTAGATCTATATATTTATATTGATTGGACATGTGACATGATTTAGAATGGGTTTTTTTCAAAGGCTTGGTCATTTATTTATGGAATTGTATAAATAAATTTGTTCCATGTGGAATTCTTAATTTAGTTCAAGAATCTTTGATTTCATAATTTACATTTGAAATTCCACTTAAATATGTATGTTAGATCATATATTCTTGATACAAAACCTAGTGATTTTAAAAATGTTTTCAAACATTTTGCCTAAATTCCTTTAAATCGTTTATTTCCAATTGCATTTTTATGTTGGACATGGAATTATTTTAAGTTCACTTGAATCTTCGATTTCATTTGCTGAATCTTAGATCATATATATACATGCAATTTACAAAACCTAGTGACTAAATTAAAAAGTTCACATTTTGCCTAAATTCCTTTAAATCATCTATTCACATTTATGTTTGACATGGAATTGTTAAGTTCACTACATCAAATCTTCGATTTCATTTGTTCAACTCCACTTATATGAGCTAGATCATATATATGCACAATTTACAAAACCTAGTTTATGTTCCAAATTTGCATTTAAATTTATGTTCCATGGAATTCTTAAGTTCAAGAATCTTTCATTTCATTTGTTCAACTCCACAAGTATATAGTGCATCATATGCAATTAACAAAACATCTATTACAACTTTAAAAAATCATTTTGCCTAGGGTCATAAGGATGATTTAAGGAATTTCTAGGAAAAATGAATTTTTTAAGTTGTAAGTTAGATGTTTTGTTGGGATCATGTGGTTTTAGAAGGTTTTAGAAGGTTTTTTCTAGCAGGTTCTTAAATGTGAAAGTGTTTTTATGCTTATAAGAATCACTTCATTAGTAATAAGAAATGTATAATCATGATAAAGTTCATAGAGAAGTAAGATAAGTGTGTCTTAAAGAGTGAAGGAAAACTAAAATACAAAGGTGGGAGGGTAGAGAACAAATATATATTAAGTGATAAAGGCTAAACCTAGTTAATAAAAATAGAAAAATAATGAAAAGGGGAGGGTGGATCAAAACCATAATTAGATTTAATATAAAAAAATATAATAATAAAATGTCACATCTAACAAATAGAAAGATAAAGGTTACCTAGGAAAAGCCTACAACCATTTGAATGTTGGGTTTACCAAAATAAAAAGGAAACTAACTAAACTATTCAAATATTTAGGTTAAATAATAATAATAATATACAACTAGCCTTTATTAATGAGTTGGAATAGAAAGTATATACCTAAATAGATCAAGAAATGGAACAATAAATAGTAAGCATGTACCTTCATTTTCAAGGAGAGATGCTTTTTTTTTCATAGAAAACTAATACCTAATTTTTTATATAAGATCTAAGATGAACAAACTAAGATGATTGATTTTTAATCATATAGTTTGGAAAAATAAACTTGTTGACAACATAGATTTTCTTGGGTGTTTGGGCCTAAAACAAAAACTATTAGTGTTAACAAGAACCTTTGGGAGACTAATAAGTAGGGATCTTCTCCTTATGACAAGAATTTGAATTTGATTCAATGGTAGTTGATAAATGTGAGGAAGACAACATGAAATGAATGCATTAGGAACCTTCCTAAATGAGATTGATTTTAGAACATGGAGACTTATAACTTGTCCAACTTGGAACAACAATGAAAAATGAATAGTCAAATACTTATTGCAATAATTAATGTTTTATAAACTTAAATTGATATAATCAAGATAACTAAGGTAATTTGATGTCATAATAGAGACAAGATTCATTATAGAGTAATGTCTTATAGACAAACAACATATAATTTATCATCAAATGAATTAGGAGTGTTTCCCTTTTATACTTATCTTAGACATAATTTATAAGTTTTGGCATGAGAGTAAACACAAATGACTAGTTAGAAATAGGCTAGCTTGGGCTCGTAATTAAATCTAGATTCAAAACTTATAGTGCTAGATTTGTGAGTGTGGAAGTGAATTGGGTTAGATTCATGGGTGCAAAAATTAACTAAAGAAAATGAAAAATTTGAACAGTGATAAATGCATAAAAATTAACTTATATTATGTGCATGGTGAGATTTTATCAATTTACAATTGCATAAATGTTCCATGGAATGCTTAAGTTCAAGAATAGATTTGATTTCATTTACATTCAACTCCACTTATATCTCATCATCTAGATCACTTTCTTTGCATGCACAATCAAATTCATGTGCATTAGATTATATGGAATTCTTAAGCTCATTTGAATATATTTGATTCCATTTACATTCAACTGGACACAAGTATAGCTCATCATCTAGTTTGAATTCTTTACATGCACATTCAAATTAATTTCTATTAGATTATATGGAATTCTTAAGTTTATATAGCATGATATATGCACAATGTACATTTAACCTAGAGTGACTTTAAAAATGAACATTTAGAGCTATGAATTCAAGTTATCATCTATTTTCAATTGCATTTTTATGTTCCACTTAAATAGCATTGAATCTCTTTGTCCAATTGACCTAGAACTTACATATTTTCATTCAAATTATTTCTATTTTTTGACCTATTTATTTAGATGTAAATTCATTTCTATTTAAAATTAATTGTACATCCATCTTTTTAAATTTACAAATAGCAACCATTAGATAGTCCAACATTTTGATTTCACAATGTAAATTTAGATGTACAACAAGTGTTCAAACCATAATAAATTTAAATAAAGGTACAAACTTGCTAAATAAATAAAACCATAATAATGCACGATGTAAATATCTATGTAACAAGTGTTCAAACCATAATAATGTGTATAACAAACCTACTCAAACCATAAAACATAAATGTATGAATGTGATGTAAATCATAACAAGTGTATCCCATAAAACATAAATGTATGTAATGTGATGTAAATCATAAAAAAGTGTCTCCAATGCATAATAATCTGATCTCAAAAGTCATAATATTGTAAAACATCTCAAAGAGAGGGATATCTAGTATGAATAGAATCATCAAATCTCTGGCCCAATCTCTCCCTTGATCCATGGCCCGATCTCTCCCTCAATCCATGTCATGATCCCTCTCTTGATCCAAAATGTGTGGATCCATGTCCTGATCCAAGCTCTCCTAATCTATGTCTTGAGCCTCGTCTGAAGCCCTACACAAGTTCAAGTACACACATGTTTAAATTTAATTTTTAATACATGTATATATGTGTACATATATGTAAAACTTGTAAACACGTAAAATATACTGATTGATCCTATACACCTGATCCTGATTTACTATCACCAGTTTGTCCTGAATCATCTCCTTTACTAACCATTTAATCGAATAATCTTTATTTGATTAAATTCATCATATTCTATCTTTTAATTAAATAAATCAATTTTATTTGATTAAATAATCATCTCCTATTAATTAAATAAATCATTTTGTTTAATTAATCCTATAGTCCCTCTTTTAATTAAATAATTCATTTTATTTAATTAAGCTCTAAAGTCATCTCATTTAAATTAAATAAATTAATCTTTATTTGATTTAAATCTAGCACCATCCTCTTTAATTAAATAAATCAAACTTTATTTAATTAAGTCTAAAATCATTATTCCTCTCATTTTGATTTATTTAAATTCTAAAATCTAAATCAAAATGTCAAATCAGCTAATTATCATTTAAATTAATCAAATCAGGATTAATGCTAACACTAATCCATCAAATCCTCTATATTTTGCAACTTGTGCAAGTAAATCAATTTATTGATTTATTAAATCTCCTATTTTCATTCAAAAAGGAAACAAAGGTTGGAATATTCCTCAAATTTGAAAATCTCCCTCCAAAGGACTTGTCCATCCAACAAGGCATTAAAGGCCTCTTACATGTTCTTTTCTTGAGCCAAGTGGCATTTAATTCATCTTTCATCTCCCTCCAACATGTCACTTCTTCAATTTTGAATTTCCACCTAATAGTATTAATGTGCACATTCATCCAAATCTATTCCACCTTTGTCCACTCACATGTTAACAAGTGGCATTATGCTATTGGTTGGTGTTTGATCCCACATTCATCCATTTGGCCTATTCCTCTATCATTCTCTTCTATAAATAGAAGGCTCTCATATTGATTTTGGATCCACAATCTTAGGCATTTGATTTACAACTTTATGCAAAATCATTATCTTCATGTTTTGAGCAATTTCATCCATTCTCATCCAAGTTTCATAGTTTTCATCAATTTCATAGCTAGGTTAAGGAAAATTTTATCATGGAGCACCATTGATCATCATCAAGCTTGCAAGGAATTGGGAAAGGGTTATTTCCCACATCAAAATAGCACCAATTCCCCCATGGGATTGAGAGTTTGAGCATTTGAATAAGATTTAGATTGATTTTACTTGTGTTCTTCACTTTATTTCTTGTTTTCATGCTTCAAATGAATCTTATGGGGAATGATGGTTTTGATTTGCATAATGGACTAATATTGTGTTGTTTGTTTGTGTTTGTGAGGGTCTCGGATCACTATTCACATTTTGGCGCCAGAAGGAGGGCAAATATGAAGAAATTAACATTTTTTCACTATAATTTTGCTATTTTTTAAAAAAATTGTGTGTCTATAGGAAAGTGTGCCGCTACTAGAGTCAAATTGCATCGCTATCAATCTAGTGATGCTATCAAACTTCAAACTGCACCGCTTTTGTCATTTCCACTTAGCCTAGCCAACTCAAACTCCAAAGTTCATCGTTGGGTAAAATAGCACCGCAATCACGGTCACTATCTCTCCATAAAGCGTCGCTGGTCTCACCAAAGCGCTATTGATTCTTCAAACTGTGTCACCATCCTAGACTGTGCTATTGGGGTGGGGTAAAAAGCAGATTTCAAGTTTTTTCAACATGTGTTTTTTTCATTTTGATCGCCTTTAACTTCTAACTGGTTTTTGGCCTCTATTTTCTATAGTTTTAACCAGTTTTTGTAGGTTGGAGTGATTCAAAAGGAAGGAGGAAATGAAAGAAATACTTCTTATGGCATCCTCATTCTATTGTATCAAGTATTTTTAAACACTTTGGGGAGCAATTATAATCCCATTTCTAAGGACTTTGTCATCTTCAAGCTTTTTAGGACTCAATAAATTTCATTTGGGCTTAAAAAGAACAAAACAAAGGGATTAAAAAGAACCTTAGGAACTTACTAGAGTTTGTTTTGGGGTTTTATAATTGAACAAGAAAGTTTCAAATTTCAATCCTGGTGCTTAAAAAGAATCCATTCTTGCTTTGAGGTTAAAATGAACATGTGTTTTTTGTGCTTTCTAATCTTTTGTACAAGATAATATCATTTAAAAGGTGTATGCGCTTCTCTTGCACCTCACGATGATCCTGAGAATCAAAATTCTTTTGGTGATATTAAGTTGTATAAAATATTTCCTCCACACCTCAATTTGGGTTCTTAAAATTGAAAAAAATCTTGCTAGTGTGAGTGGAGCATATCACATGTGTTCTCTCTTTGTTCACGTAAAACAAAGATCGATCAAACTATGGATGTGCTTGCTTGCTTTTGTTTACCCTTAGAGGGGCCTGACTAAGAGACACATCTGAGAGGAGAACTCGAAGGTGACTCCAATCAGTTTTTCACTTGAGTCGATATATAAAAGGATAAGAATAAATCGTCAAGTCCAATGATATGTAGACCTTAGTCGTACAGTGTCTTTCAGAACAGGGTACTACCTTAAAAATTATAAGAGCCCCTAGTAGGATTGATCAAATCCTTTAGTGGCTTGTTGGATGCTCACAAGGTGCCATGTCCCTGATCACCCTGACTAAGAACCAATTTGTTTAGAATCCCAAATCCTTATCTATTTGTTGGTGCAAGAATGATTGTTCTGAAGCCGCCCCACATTTTTGTGGTTCTTGGTAGAGATGAGAAGTGTGCCATGGGAGTTTCATTGGTACTAAAGCTTGGTTGACCCGTAGAAGTGAGTGTCATGGAGGGGAGCCAGTGTGGTCAAGCTTTTAATCATCCGCCAAGAATAAGCGCAGCTGGATTTATCCAAGTGGGGATTCAACAAATATTGCCTCTTGACTATCCATAGGGTTGTGCATTTTCTTGGAATCAAAACACTTTGCTTGGATTTGAAACATTGGAAAACAAACATTTCAACCATGATCATCAAATTTCAAACCCTTTAGAGGAAGAAAATATCTTTGACAAAATCCAAGTGCTATTGCTTGCCCTAGGGATTTCATCCTTAGAGGCTTCTAAGCATTTGAATTTATATCACAATTTTCTCTCACCAAAGTCAACATTAGGTAAACTTTTTCCTTAATTTCCTTGATTTCCACATAAGGAATTTTGTGGGACGAAAAGAAATTGGGATATTAGATATTTAGTTTGAAAACCTAATCAAGAAAGTTTTTATAGTAAAAAATACTCAATAAGAAAATATAAGAAACAATTGGACCCCACACATGTGCTCTTCCAAATGATTTCCTAAAAGATCAAAATCCAAAAACCAAAATCCAAAGGTCTTAGTCAAAAAGCTCACAAGAAACGTTTGTTTATGCTTTACGAATTTAGAGAAAGATTGACCTTCAACTTTTACAAACATGCATCAAGGAACAGTCTAAATTTGTATTCATTTTACTATTGTCAAAATCCAACACTTTTTCAAAGGTTTGAATATCTCACATAGGAAGTATTAGCATGTTCTTCAATACCTAGGTCTAGTAAACAAAGTCTCTCTAAGTCTCTTAAGGATCAAAACCAAAACTCTCATCCATCTTCAAACATCAAAATCAAAATCCATCTCACAAACAACTCTTGGAAAACTTGAAAAAATCCTTTATGCTAAACTTTTGGCAAATCCTTTGAAATCAAAATCAAAATCATCTTGTTTGACTAGGTGTGTGTAGGTGAATCCTTCTTTGCACACTTAGTCAAATTATCATCTTGTGGACAAATTTACTCTAGGAAAACATCCAACCTCTTAGATTTTATAAGTTCATTATCCAAACCAAATCCAATCAAAATCAAATCAAAACAAATCCAAATCAAAATCCAAAATCAAATCAAACATAAAAAACCAAAGTCCTAAAGTTTAGTGTCTCCTTCAAGTTTTCCTAAGAGTTCCAATCATCCATATTTCATTATCTCATCACCATCCTTTTGATCCTTAATACCTTAGACTTTCTTTTTTGTACCTAAAGTTTAAATCAATCCAAGTAATTAAAGGTTCACCTCCCATTCCTAAAAATTGATCCTCATTTTATGGTCCAAACTAGAACTCAACACAAGAAGAACATGGAAACGAACAAAGAAATATCCACTTCGAATGACTTGAGTTAAACCACTCCTGAAATAAATCCCATTGGGTCTAGCAATCCCACGCTCAATCTTTCTCCACTTCCACAAGATCATCAAGAAGAAGGTGGCCAAGTGGAGGAAATCACCAACAATGTTTTAGGGATGACTCAAGATGAGATTATTGAAATGGTCCAAAATCCCAAGACTCACAAAATTGTCAATGCCATGATGAAACTCAATCCCTCACAATACATGCTAGAATTGGCCAAAGAAGGGGCTATACTCCCTTCTAATTTTGATGTAAGCACTATTGTGGAGAAGCCTCTTGGGATTATGCCACCGATATCATCCACACCTCCATTTCAAAGCATCAATCAAACCATCCCACAAATCACATCATCCATTGCTCCAACTCAACCAATTGTCAACAAAGGGAGCTCATTGCTTCATGCACTACAAACACACCCCATTGTGAACAACCAAGATTTGGATGCAAACACCATTTTGGGTCAATCCATCCCATTGAATCCGCTACACCCTTACGTTCCTCTCACCTTTCATGACCCCAATGACCCATCCTCTTTTCATGCAACACCAGCATATCCTCTCAACATACAAACTTCTCTCCCTATGACTTCGCAAGGAGAAGGTGGGCTATTTGGACAAGGGGGAATCTTTGACCCTTAAGGGAACACACCACCCATTTTTCCACCACTTCCACCTTTACCATTAACATCCACACCACTCCTCAGTTTAGGGCTACCCCCTTTACCATCTATCAATCAACAAAATCCAAACAACCCTCCAATCATAAATCAAAACATCATACCAAATCCTCCAATCTTGCCATCAACATCACAACAATAGGTGCAAACCATCCAAACAACCCAAGCAATCACTACACCATCCATAAACGTGGTCTCTCAAGGACCAAGCATATCAATTGCACCATCTACCACACAAATCCCCATCATCAATACAACGACACGCTTCATCACAACAACAAACACCATTTTTTATCTACCACCACCACCGAGACCAAATATGGCCAACCAATATAGCATCATGTTGGAAGCAACTCAACAAGCCTATCAAAAGGCACTTCAGCAGTTCCAAGCTCAACAAGCACAAAACATGCAAACTGCACAGCAAGTTGCTCAACAAGTGTAAGCCACTCAAGCAGCTCAAACTGCACAACAAGTGCAACAAGCATAATAAGCACTGCAAGTGGCCCAAGCTCAAGCTTTTTTGCAACAAAAACAATTCACCCAAAATGCCCAAGCAACACAGGCTACCCAGGCTGCACAAGTAGCCCAACAAACGCAGGCTCAAGCTCAAGCCCAATATCAAGCTCAACAAGCATAAGCACAAGCTTAATACCAGGCACAACTGAAAGCAACTCATCAACAAGTCCTATAATAGTACTAAGCACAGCAAGAAGCAACCCAATTACTAGCCCAACAACAAGCATTATTAGCACAACAATAGCAAGACCAACAACAAGCATTGTTGGCACAATAGCAAGACCAACAAGCATTGTTGGCACAATAGCAAATGTAGGCATATCAGTAAGCCTTGATCACACAATAGAGCTTGCAACAAACTACCACCAACATACCCAAGACTTCCCCCATCACTTGAACACCTCAACCACCTTAAAACAAGTTCACTCCACCTCTTGATCCAAAAAATGACGTAACGACAAAAATCAAGTTGCTCTCCTAGCAAGTGCTCAATCTTCAATTAGGGAAAACAACAAAAACACCGAGCAATTTGTGCCCCTATCCATTTGAAAGGAGTCTTGCAATGGTATTGTTCCCAAAGGGTTTTGAAATCCCTAAATTTGACAAATATCATGGGACAGGAAACCCTGAAGATCATATCAGGGAATTCCAAGTACATTGCATGGAGGTCGCATATGACAATACATATTTGATGTGGCTATTCCCTCAAAGTTTGGTTGGACTCGCCTTGGAATGGTTCTCTCGCCTTCCTCCTGGGATCAAAAAGTTCCAAGAAATTGTAGATGCATTTATAAAGAACTATGCATTTAACATTGGCATGGATGTTAGTCTAAAGGAACTATCTGCGCTCAAACAATCTAAGGGGGGAATCATTCACTTCCTTCTTGCAGCATTGGTGATCCAAGGCCAATAGGACCAAATGGGCCATACTAGAGGAACAAAAAATTTGCACGATCATTGCTAATCTTGAGAAAACATTGTCATTCCATCTTAAGATGCAATCTATCACCACATATGACCATTTGATCACCAAGGTGCTCAACATCGAACGAGCCCTTGTTGCACAAGGGGGGACACCCACATATTTAGAACATCAAGACAACTTCCCATCCACCAGCTATAACACAAAAACCTCACACATGGGTGAAGAATAGGAACATCACTAATGATGGTGTGGTGGATGCCAAGATCATAATCAATGCTCCAAAATAAAACACCCAAACATACCAACAACCACAAAACAACATGCAAGCCAACATGGTATCACAACAATCACCCAATAATCAAGTCAACAACATGAATAATCAAGGGGGACCACCCCTGCGAAACAAATATTCCCCCAAGTGAAAATACACTGCCCTTGGGGAGCCAATTGAATCGATCATGAAGAAACTAGTAAACGAGAATCTCATCAAAATTCCCACTTATGAGAATTATCAAGAGCCCCAAGTGAAACCACCATGGTACAATGAGAACCACCTTTGTGATTTTCATAAAATCAAGGGGTACACAACAACCAGTTGCATGAGGCTAAAAAATCTTATTCAAGACCTCATTGATGACAAGGTCATAAATGTTGAACAACCAGCTGGAAATCAAGACCTTAAAATATACATGAATTTGATGTCAAATCATAACAAAGGGAACAACCATGGGAAGACCAAGTATGCCAATTTGAACCGTGTGTACGATCATGTTGTCACATCCATAGAAAAATGGGTCACTATTGTTAACATCAAGGGAGCTAAAGTTGATTGTGGAGTCACCACACGTGGCAGAAAAGTCACCATTGCAGGATCATCCCAACCACCTAGAGCATCCACCTCAAATCTAAGATCTATTCCTAATGGATACAATTTCCTAAACTAGCTGAAAAGAACTCCCACTCAGATCTCCATCATGGAGTTGTTGAAGATATCACTCACACATAGAGAAATCCTAGAAGAAGCATTGGATTCATCCACCATCTCTGTGGATCTTGATGATGGCCAGTTCCAAGCTATGGTTAGACACATCACCACCCCAAAACACCTTACATTTTTTTATCAGGACTTCCCCACCCAACCATCTCATAATTGCACACTCCATCTTGAAGTCCTAGTTCGTAAAAACAAAGTCAAAAGGGTATTGGTGGATGGGGGTGCAAGCCTAAATATCTATTCGCTCAAACTAATAAAGAATCTAGGATTCTCAAAGGATTCCATTGAAAAAGGTAAGGGTATCACAATCAGAGCATACGATGATCAGGAAAGAGTGTCTCAAGGCACTATTCAACTCCCTATTCAAGTAGGGCACACCATCATGGAAACCACATGCTAGGTTCTTGACCTTTATTTACCTTATAACATTCTCTTGAGGCGTTTGTGGATCTATGGGATGCAAGTTGTAGCATCAACTTTCCATCAGTGCATCAAATTCCCATATCAAAATCATGAGGTCACGGTCCACAGTGATCCTGAGCCCTTTTCTTATTGCAAAAACCTAGAAGCAAAGTACTAAAAAATCCCCCAAGTACCAAAGAATGATGAAGGTCCTTCAACCCCATATGTAGGCCCAACTACTTTAGCCTCCACTTCTGAGATAAAGAAACCCACCATTCCTGACATCTCTAAAATCAAATTCATTATCCAAGATAATGGGTGTGGGGATTATAGGATGAAGAAAAATGCTTTCATAGTAGGAGAGTTACCTCAATCTCCTAGGTCTCACAGGCAACCCCAACCAGCTGAAACATCATCTCAAACCTTCAAAGCAGACCCGTCTAGATTCAAATGTTGGGGAGATCTAAGTCAAGAAGTGGTGGATGAAAAAGACATATCAATCTTGTTGTACCAAGATTAAAGGCATGTGCTCAATTTTCCCATGGATGAGAGTAGCAAAGGATTACAAATGATGCCTGGTATGGGCTATAATAGAAACAAGAAACTTGGACAAAATGATAACAGTCTTCTAATACCTCTCATTTCGAAGAAGCGTATGTGAAATCTTGGCCTTAGATGTACCCCTCCAAAGGTAACCATACTTGGCAAAGGTGCCTCAGTTAGAAAGGTCAAAACTCCCCCTCAACTATCAACATATGCCCTTCAGTTACCAGTATCCATAGGTCGAGGTTTAGATAACTTAACCTTTGACATAACCGATGTATGTAGTAGTGATGAAGATCCTATAACTGACTTGCCTATGATATTTGAGGATTCCTCCCTTCTCATGATTAGTACCCTATCTTTTGAGTCAACCAATCAAACCCATGAGATAAACCTAGTATATCCCCAACTCATTAATTACTACCAACGAGGACCACCAGTTTTAGACACATTAAAAAATGATGAGATGCTCTCATAATTCATGGGATTGTGGGATATGATACCATATAGATATCACAAAGCTGGGTTCAACATCATACTGGACACACACACCTATTATGGGGAAACAATTGAATCCTTCAGTCCCAAAAGTGAAAATTTGAGAATATTCTCTAGATCTTTGAGTGAAAACCACACTGTGGCACTCTCTGAACCAAAAATAGTAAAAATAAAGGATGCATCCAATGGTGAAAACCTCTATGATGTGCTAGAGGATGAAGGATTCAATCTTCCTCTTAGTGCCATTCATTAGGATAAGTCAATGGTCTTAGTAGAGAAGTGCAATCCAGTCAACCTAGGAATAGAGGAAATGTCGCATATCACCTTCTATGCAAAATCACTTCTGACAAAAGAGCAAGAACTCTTAGCTACATTCCTAAAAGAAAGAAAGATAAAATTTGCATTGACCTATGCCAACATGCATGGGCTTGATCTAGAGGTTGTGGCTCATCACCTAGCTATATATCTCAAAGAAAAGCCAATAAGACAAAAGCTAAGGAAGATGCATTCCCAGATTGCATTGTTGGTCAAAATGGAATTACAAAAGCTCCTAGATGCAGGGTTCATATGACCGATAGATTATCCAGAGTGGGTCTCTAATCTTGTACCTATTTCAAATCCCACTGGGGGAATCTGCATCTGCACAGACTTTAGAGACCTTAACAAAGCATGTCCCAAGGATGACTTTCCTCTCCCAAACATTCACATGATTGTGGATATGATGATAGGACATGAGATGTGATCATTTATGGATAGATTCTCAGGTTACAACTGGATCATGATAACAAAGGATGACCAACACAAAACGACTTTCACTTGTCCACGAGAGACATATTGTTGGAATATGATGCCATTTGGGCTAATAAATGCAAGAGATACTTATCAAAGGGCCATGACACTAATCTTTCATGATATGATCCATAAAATTGTGGAAAATTAAATGTGGATGACATATTGGCTAAGTCAAAGAAATGTCGAGATCACATAGCAACATTGAGCTCTATTTTTGACAAGCTAGAAAAGTACAAGGTCTGACTAAATCCAAAAAAGTGTGTCTTCGGGGTACAATCAGGCAAGCTCCTAGGGTACATTGTATTCATGAGAGGAATCAAGGTAGACCCTGCCAAAGTCAAAGCAATCCTCGAAATGGAGGCACCAAAAACATTGAAACAGCTAAGAGGCCTGCAAGGAAGACTCCATTCCATCTGCTGATTTATAGCACAACTAGCAGACAAGGCTATCCCATATTCTCATCTACTCCACAAGGGGGTAGCATACAAATGGGACAAGAAATGTGATTAGGCCTTCAACAAGATCAAGGAGTACTTGCTCACACCACCAGTTCTCATGCCACCAATTCCAGGAAAACCCTTGATCCTATACATATTAGCAACAACAGTAGGTCTTGGTGCTCTTGTAACACAACACGATGAAAATGGGAAAGAGAGAGCTATTTATTACAATAGTTGACCCATGGTGGTACATGAGTTGAATTACACATCCATTGAGAAACCCTGCTTAGCAGTCGTGTTCGTCGCACAAAAATTTAGACATTACATGCTAGCACATCAAATAAAGCTCATAGCGAAGATAGATCTGCTCAAGTACCTACTTTCTAAAGTAATGCTCACAGGGTGAATAGCTAAATGGGTTATGATCCTGACAGAGCATGACATTGAGTATGTGGAATGCAAGGCTATTAAAGGGAAAGCAATAGCAGATCAGTTGGCAGAAGCACCGATATACTCAGAGAATCCACTTGTATCAGAGTTCCCGACGAATCAATCTTCAACCTAAGTGTAGCAGATCACTGGAAAATATAATTTGATGGATCCTACACACAACACGGGTCAGGAGCATGGATCTTCTTCATCACTCCATAAGGGGATTGCATACCTAAATCATACAAGCTATCATTCCCTCACAAAAATAACATTGTAGAATATGAGGCTCTTGTCATAGGGCCAAGGATTGCAATACAGTGGCAAATCATGGCACTCAAAGTCTATGGAGACTCACAACTCATAATCAATCAGGTAAATGATGAGTATCAAACAAAGGATGACAAGTTGACTCCATACAAGAATTTGGTGGAAAGCCTCAAAGAGTTCTTCATTGATATCACATTTGAGCAGCTACCAAGAAAAAATAACAGAGCAACGAATGTTATGGCAACAGTCGGGTCACTATTGGATATCCCACGCAACATCCCAAAGCAAGAATTCCTCATAGAGTAGCTTCTCGTATGAGCATTCGAGGTACCAGAGTCCAAATTTTCATACAAAATTGTTGGTCTTGGTGATTTGTGGTATCATGATATATACACGTACTTAAGAATAGGAGTCCTCCCCACTGATATAACCTTGAACCTTAAAAGAGCCATTGTCAAAAATTCATCTTGTTTTGTCATCCTAAGAGATACCCTATATTGTAGAAGCATTGAAGGAACACTTTTACGATGCCTAAATGTTGAGGAAGCTTTGGCCGCTTTAACTGAGGTACATAACGACATTTGTGGTTCACATTCGAGTGGTATGACCTTGGATAAGAAATTGCTAAGGACTGGGTACTATTGGCCTACAATGGAAAGGGAAGCTCATGACTACGTTTGAAGGTGTTTGCAATGTCAGCAGCACGGGGATCTCATCCATGCACCATCTTAGGAGCTCAACCCAATTGTCACACATTGGCCCTTTTCACAATGGAGGCTCGATCTCATCGGCAAAATTACCCCCACCTCATCCAGTGGACATAAGTTCATCATCACTGCCACATAGTACTTCACAAAGTGGGTGGAAGCCATCCCCATGACATATATCACAGGAAAGTAGATATCCAAGTTCATCCTGAACTACCTAATTTGCAGTTGCGGTGTCCCTCAAGCCATTATCTCAGATAATGAGACACCTTTCAAAAACTAGGAAGTTCGAGACCTATGCCAAAAGTTCAAAATCCAACATCGCTTTTCCACTTCATACTATCCCTAAGGAAATGGCCAATCTAAGGCTACACATAATACCATCCTGAAAATCCTCAAGAAAATAGTCAATGACACTGGTCGTGACTGGCACCTACAGTTGAATCATGCCCTATGGGCCTACCGAACAAGCATTTGCACACCAACAGGTGCCACCACATTCTCCCTGGTCTATGGATCAGAAGCCATACTCCCCATTGAGATTGAGCTCCCCTCCCTGAGGATATCATTGTAGAATCTCATCACAAATGAAGAAATCTAAGTATCACAACTAAACGAGTTGGAATTACTGGATGAATAGTGCATGGATGCCTTAAACCATTTGCAAGTTTACCAAAGTCAGCTCAAGAGAAGTTACAACAAGAAGATCAGGAGTCAGATCTTCCAATTCAAAGAGCTTGTGTTGAAGGAGAATCAGAAGAATGTTCCAAATCTAGATAGCAAGGGAAAGTTTGAACCTAATTGGTTGGGACCCTTCATCATCATAGTAAGCTACAAGTTAGGGGCATATCAATTATCAACACCTGAAGGAGAAACTCTATAGGAGCCCTTGAACAACTCCCATCTCAAAAAAATTTATGCCTAAACTTGCAAGGTATAAATCCAAAAAATTAAAAAAAATCAAAAAATGGATTAAAAATAGTAAAGAAAAAAATCGTCCTTTAGTGAAAACCACTTTAGTGGTGCTTTGGGCAAGTGCCTTGTGTAAATAAGCATCCTCCATCCACCAAGATCTCCACGGCTTGTTCTGCATCATTTGTCGATCATGCTTCCATCATCCATCACATTCCATATCTCCATCCATCACCCGTCCATGTCTGCATCATACCTTGGTCTTGTGTTTATGTCATGATGCCTCCTAGTACAACTTGACCCATTCTTAAGGTCAGTTTTTCCTACCTATATCAGAGTATTCTATTGCATCACGCTGAGGGAATGTTCTCATCAGATTAGATTCGTGTATATTCTTGAAGTCTTCCTAAAATCAGAAAATCCAAAAACATCAAAAAATTGAAAAATCCAAAAACATGTCAAAAATTCAAAAACAAAGTCATCTTGTCGAACTATGGGTCTTTGAGCTCTGAATGTAGGAAAGGTTGATCTTTGATCATCCCATGAGACACTTAGGTCATTCCTTTAGGAGTCTGTCACAATAAATTGGAAATTCATTTGTTCATATCTCATCAATAATCGAGTTTGTATCAGTCGAACTACGTGGTATCTACATGTATAATGTAGGCAAGGCTATTCTTTGATCAGTCCTTGAGGCCCCTAGGATAGGTCCTTAGGTTATTCTCTTGGTCAAAATATCAGAAAACCCCAAAAAACATTAGAAAATTCAAAAATAAAAACATTTGTAAACATGTTGAAAGTGCCAAAAAATAGCCTCAAAACACCAAAAAAATCCAAATATTTGAAAAAAATCCATCCATCCCATCTCGCTTTCACTTGCAATGAAAATCCACTGATAATAAATCAATTGTCATCCTCAACCTTTGGTGAAATAGTTGGAAACAAGTCTAGTAGGTAAAAAGTGAAAACTACAATGTCAAGGTCTCGAGTCTAGGTTAGTAAGTAAACAAGTTGGTCAATTCTTGGTATTAATAGCCTATCATCCAATCAATCTCAAATCATCTGGTAACATCATGTCCTAGGATGCATCCTTCCTACAATGGACATCATCATCAGGCTGTTGGTATGTGGTGACTGATCATGCTATACTGTATAGCCCATGGTATACTGTACACCCTGACACGTATCCTTGCCGAGGTCCGGGGCCGGGCTGGGCCTTAGGCGGGGGGGTCTGGGGGCGCTAGCCCCCGAAAAGTGGGGGTTCGGGTTAGCAACCCCCGAGAAAAATTTTCCTCCTACTTTTTTCAAGTCATCACCAAAAAAAGAAAAAATCAATGAAAAAAGAAAAATCCGATTTTGTAGAACCCAAAATCTGGAAGCTTCTAAGCTTGATAAAAAGGGGTTCAGATGGGTGTTACAGTATGATGAAAAACACGATTATTCTTAAGATTGTAATAAGTTTTGCACTAGATAATAAAAGTATTGGATGGTTGCAGTTTGGTGGATGTAGTCCGGATTGGGTGAACCATGTTAAATTCTCTGTGTTATGATTTATTTTGTGTGTGTTTTAATTTCTCTGTTTATTAATTAAATCTGCATTTAATTGTTAGATATCTGCTACCTCTAACCCTAACAAGTGGTATTAGAGCAGGTTGTGTTTCAATTATCATCTATAGGAAGGTCTCACGGCTGAGTGGGAGTCTCACGGTTGAGTGGGAGCAATGACAGACGAGGGTAAGAAAGTTGAGAAGTTCAATGGGAAAAACTATCAGTTATGGAAGATGCAGATGGAGGACTATCTCTATCAGAAAGATTAATGGTGGCCATTGGAAGGGAAAACCAAGAAACCCCAAGTAATGTCTGATGAGGACTGGGAGATTTTGGATAGAAAGGCTCGTGGCAGTATTTGTTTATGCCTAGCACAATCGGTGGCATTCAATATTACAAAAGCAAAGACAACTCAAGAGTTGATGGAAACCCTGGCAAAGTTATATGAAAAGCCTTCCGCTTCGAATAAGGTATTTCTTATGAAGCATAAATATTTAATATGAAAATGGTAGAAGTTGGGTCAGTTACTGATCATTTAAATGAGTTTAATACGGTCACCAGCCAATTAACTTCTATAAAAGTAAACTTTGATGAAGAAGTTAGGGCTCTTTTGATTCTGTATTCTTTGCCTGAAATCTGGAATAGCTTGGTAATGGTTGTTAGCAATTCTGTTTCTAGTTTGAATACATTGAAATTTGATGATGTTGTTGGTGTTATTTTGAGCAAGCAAATTCGTAGGAAAAGCTCAGGTGGAACATCCACATCAGGCAGTGTTTTGAATGCAGAAAGCAGGGGCAGAACAAAGGAGAGAGGAAACAATTCTGGAAATCGTGGGAAGTCACAAGGAAAATCAAAGGACAAAAGGTCCCAATCTAGAGACAAGAAAGATTGTTGGTACTGTGGTAAGCCGGGTCATTTGAAGAAAGATTGTTGGTCTTAGAAAAATAAAGGAGACAGAAAAGAAGGAAGTAAAGAGGCAAATGTGTTAAGTAATAAATCTGATGAGGATGCTTTGATTCTTTCCCTTGATAATGCTGATGATTCTTAGGTGTTAGATTCAGGGGCTTCATTTCATACTACCCCCCATAGAAGTTATTTTCTTGATTATGTCCAAGAGGATTTTGGGCTGGTTTATTTAGGAGATAACGAACCCTGTTAGATTGTTGGAAAGGGAAGAATAAATATTAAGTTGTAGAATGGGAATCATTGGCTACTACATGAGGTAAGGCATATTCCAAAGTTAAGCAGAAATTTAATTTCAGCAGGGCAACTAGATGATGAAGGTTATGTTGTTACATTTAGTGATAAAAATTGGAAGGTTACAAAGGGTGCCTTAGTGGTAGCAAAAGGTGTGAAAGTATGCAACTTATATCTTTGTACAGGTCATATTGTTCCTTCTACTTTAATTGTTATGGAATAAGGTCAATTTTTAGGAACAGTTGTTGCAGTTCAGTAGGTAGAAGATCATACAGTTGCTGTGGACTCTGAATCAGCACTGTGGCATAATAGACTTGGGCATATGAGTGCAAAAGGTATGAAATTACTTCATTCAAATAATGTCTTACTAGGTCTAAAATGTGTTAATATGGATTTCTGTGAAAGTTTTGTGTATGAAAAATAAAAGAGAGTAAGTTTTCTCAAGGATGGGAAGCAAAAAAAAGATGAGAAATTAGAGCTTGTGCATACGGATATATGGGGACTAGCTCAGGTATCTTCTCTCGATGGCTCTCTATATTATGTTACATTCATTGATGATGCAACTAGGAAGGTATGGATTTATTTCCTTAGGCATAAATCTGATGTATTTGAAACTTTTAAAAAATGGAGAAGCTTGGTTGAGAATGAGACGGATAAAAAGATAAAATGTCTCAAATCTGATAATGGTGGTGAGTATTGCAGTAAAGAGTTTGAAGATTATTATTCCACTAATGGTATTCGTAGGCAGAAAATGGTTCCAAGGACTCCACAGGAAAATGGAGTGGCTGAGCGCATGAATAGAACAATAATGGAGTGTGCACGGACTATGAGATTGCATGTTGGGTTGCCTTTAAAAATGTGGGTAGAGACTATAAACACTACTATTTATTTAATTAATAGAGGCCCCTCTAATCCTTTGGGTTGTGGTATTCCAGAGGAAGCATGGAAAGGTAAGAAGGTGAGTTATTCTTTTCTCAAAACCTTCGGGCCAGAAGCATTTGCACATGTAGATTCATGAAAATAGAACCAAGCTTGATGCAAAATCAAAGAAATGTATATTTGTTGGATATGGCATTGATGAATTTGGTTATAGGCTTTGGGATTTTGAAAATCAGAAAATTGTGAGAAGCAAGGTTGTCATATTCAATGAGAAAGTGTTGTACAAAGATCTGCTGCTTGCATGAGAAGAAAGAAAATGATTATGCGTGTTGGATGATATTCCAAACAATGATGTTTCAGTGGTTCCTCATGTTGGGCAACAACAACAACAAATACCACAAACTCCTGTTAGACGATCTTCAAGGATAAGTAGACCTCCAGAAAGATTATCTCCCTCTTTGTATACTATTTTGTTAATTGATGCTAGTGAACCAGAATATTATGATGAAGCTATGCAGGTGGATACCAAGGTTCAATGGGAGCATGGAATGGAAAAAGAAATGGACTCCTTGCTGAAAAACTAGACTTGGGAATT
>VDFB02000002.1:65134609-65165604 GCA_007258455.2 Sequoia sempervirens
TGCATGAATTTTGTTTAGTTTATTTTGAGCCCTTGAATTTTGAGAATTATTATCAAATTTAAACAATTGGATTTGAACCTTGTACTTATTGTTTGTAGGTAAATGTGGAGTTTTTAAATTGGTTTTTTAAGTTGTGAGTCTACAAAAGGCCACTTGAAACTATATATAAAGGTTGAAAACTTAGTTTTCTCAATGCAACTTTAGACTTGTCAATTAATTTTTCTCTTATTTTTAGAGTTTTCCAACCACAAACAATGATGTTATAATTATATTTATTTAAATATTTGATGAAATTCCACATGTGTGTTTAATTTTAAATTACTCAAATCTAATACTATGAAGCTTTATGTGTTTGATCTACATGCATATACAATGATCTTGTGCCTGTTTCTTCTTGACCTAATTCTCCTTAGAATTTTGTACCACATTATGTTAATGATTGTGTGTTAATAATCAAAGACTAGTTAGCTTGAGATTATCTACTCAACTCAATTCCAAATTTTACATCATTGCAAAATAAACTCGTTATTTTCCATGCTATCTGTTTATCTTTTGTAGTTTTTATACCTATGGTTGGATTAATATTTTGAGTAGGATTTTACTCATAATATAATTTGTAAAGCTACATTGTTCCTAATTGTAAGTGGTATTTATTGCTCATTTTTAATGTCAAATGATTAATGAATGCCATGAATGATTGCACTGGTTGAATCTTGAATGTTAAATCTAAAAACTATTGTTTTGTAATAAACATGTTTATGTTTGATTTCATTTGGATATACCATAGGTACCTTAAGTTGGAATATCATTTTAATAGCCCCTAGGTTATCTTGGATGACCATGACTAAGTGATAGAACTTTGTGATATTTTGAATTCTTCGGGGAGAGGTGAGAGTGCTCTTACTAGTACTTCTCCCAGTGTACTATTGCAATGAGTTTTGTTTTTCTTATTTAACTAGTTATTAATAAACTGTTTTTGAACCAATTAGAAACAAAAAAATTATCCTCTTACAATAAAATTTAATCTTTCTAAAGTGAACATGTAAAATATTTTACTTTATAAATTTTAGAATTTTTTTCTCTTGAATATGATTGGCTAAAACGTTTTGTGTTATGAGTGGATTTTTAGGAAGTATAAAGATGAACTATTATTTTGTCATTTTTTTAAGAATGGATTTTACCTTGCTTCCATTAACGATATCTTTTATAAATTAAGCTACAAATATGTTCTAATTTTTTATAACATTTAAATAATTATTATAAATACAAAAGGTGTTATAAATATGTGTTTCATCGAGCTAGAATATGAGCTTGCAACCATTTTTTCCAATTAAATGCAATATCCTAAAATTTATATATTAACTTTTTGAAAATATATTTAAATAATTCTTATAAGTCTTGTATTTGTTAATTGTTTATTATTATAGTTTATATTAAAATAATTTTAATTTAGATCAAGCTAGAATATGGGCATGTAACTATTTTGTCCATAAGCTTCGAGAATATAGGTATAAACTTTTTTAATAAATAGTAATATTAATGTGTTATATTTTATATAATGATTATGTAAAAAATTAATATGTTTAATTTTTAATTCGAGTTTTTTTGGATGTTGAGTATTCGAGTTTTTTTTTTTATTAATATATTACTCATATTATTTTTCTCGTTATAAAATATATATATTTAGGAAGTATTTATGTTTTTATTTTTTATTTTTTTTAGGCAAAAGGTTATAAGCCTATGTATTTAATAGAAAAAATATTTACAATATGAAGAGATTTGATTGCATCCATCAGCCAAATACCTAGACCCCTGAAGCTAAAAACAAATTTTTCAGGGAGATAATAAACTATGACCCACAATCCCAATCTTAATTAGACTAGTTATACTTAATTATATAGCCACATTCTTATAGCACGAACAAATTGAGGGCCAAATTATGATCATTACATTTGGAGATTACAAAAATTATATACAACTACATATTAATTTGGTATTCCTCCCATTTGAATGACTTACATCGTTCTCATCTATTTTGCTCTTGAAGATTATCCATGTTTACTTGTGTGGGTGGCATGACATTCAGGTTTCAAAGCATGTCATGACAAATTTGGGGGAGCCACTAGAATTATTAGAAGCTACTACAATGGTTGGCATTGGAGGGTTGTGTTCATGAGTTAGAAGCACCATGATAGCATTCACTTTCACTTTTATCCTTTCAGTTAATTCAACCTCAATTTCCCCTACATACGTGTCGAGGGCTAACTGCAAGTACCTTGAGCTGTGCATTTCTAGGGTATGCTTAATTGGTTTGTAGAGTCAAAACTAATGTATTGTAAACTTGGTATAACCTACACAATTCAGAGGTTTAACTAACTAAATAGTCCACTCAACATTGCTCAAGACTACATTAAATTATCAACCCAAGGCTTGTAAGCTTATGATGGTGCAACATTATATATGCCTTCAAGGACTCAAAACTACTTAAGCTACCCTACTCAAGTTAAATTCTACTTGCTAGAAACTCACAAAATTGCAAAATAGTAAAAGACATAACCAGAACTAGTGGCTACAGGTACCTATAGCTTAGCCTATAACTGAACTATTACCAATGAAATATGTTGTAATAACTCAAAACTGATAAAAACTAATGACAACTAAATTAACCTCTGAAGTACTAATGGTTAACCATTGCATGCATATTTATAAGCATTCATTAACAATAAGCAATATATGAAATTCTAATTAACTTGCATATGATTCATGAAATAGTGATAAACTGATAACAACTATTAAACATAAGTAAATAAATGGAAAATCAAGTGAGGAACCATGCTCAAGTGGTTGTTTTCACTTTAAATGAACCCAAATCTAGCTAATAGATTCTACGCATTCCATGAATTAAACTCCATTCATTGTGTATTCATGAAGATTACATAAGATCTTCACAGATTGTATTCAATCATTCTGAATATTTCATGCCTTGAAACTGAAAGTAACTGATAACATAAAATTAAAAACCCAACTAACTATTCTACAAATTCAACCAACAACTATATACAAGCTTGAGGGAATCTTATTCAAAAGCAACAAGCTTAAAGCGTCATTGCTCCCTTAGGATGTTTGGGTGTAGGTTAGACTGATTTATTCGACTATGGCGAAGGGAAAGTCCTAATGGGACTGGAATTCTGTCAAAGGCATGGTGCGTAAACATGCGGCCATTTGTCCGAAATCCTGCAATTAAAGGGGACTATATTTATTGTGTTTGATGACTGGTTATAATGACACCATGTTCCTAACCTTCATAGGGGTGCCTTTGTCAACAGCCATCACGTTACATTGGCTTGGGCTCCTATTTTGGGACTCTGGTCATTATTTTTTGCTCTGAGTTCATCCCACAATAACTACTATGTGCCGATTCCTCTTTGGCTGCAAACAGGATTAATTTCACAAAACATGTACACAAAGATAGCTATCATTCAACCAACAACTATATACAAGCTTGAGGGAATCTTATTCAAAGCAACAACTTAACTAAAATCATTAACTCCACTCCCAGATATTTAGAGCATAGAGTTAAGACTAATTTATTCAACTTATAACTAAAAAGGAAAAGGAATCCTAATAGGACTGAAACTCTGTCAAAACATAATTGCATGTAAACATTCAACCATTTGTCAAAATCCTATAAGTGAAGGAGACCTCTTCTTCAACGTTTATTAACTGGTTATAGTAACACACGTTCAACCTTCATCAAGTTCCTTTAATCAACAACCATCATGTTCAACTTAACCTGGAGCTTACACTATTTTGGTGTCCAGGGTTCCTTCTGCTACGGGTTCATTCGGTAACTATTGCATGCCATGGTTCCTCTTTAGCTACAAACAAGTTAATTTTGCAAAGCATGTACACAAGGATAACTATCATAATCAAAACATAGCATTCCATCAACATTCCATACATATCTTGATATAAATCATACAATACTAATATATTATAACCATAATTCCATCATTATATTTAAGGTTCAAGTTTGCATAATAGATATGAAAGGGTAGTATAATGTAGGAGCATTGTCTGGAAAGTGTATCTAAAAGTATCTCAAAATATGTATTAAAAAAATAGAAAATAACCTATTTTCTGGACCTATCATGCGTCATAAATTGATACATAAGCACGCCTATGCAAAAGGAAATGGAAGGGGAACAAGCCCTCAACATAACCCTGGCCTCTCCATAGGTCATAAGCTTGGGTTGATTTTAAAAGAACATTGTTTTGTAGATAAACATCTTTCACCACTTTGCTTGTTATTACCTCCAACATCACAGATAGCATTGCAAAAATTAGAGATTCAAAACAAAAATTGACAAAGAGTTGAGGAAGGAAATAATAAGCCCAGCCTAACTCACATTGGGGTGTAGTATTTGATCCCCAATTACCCTCTTAACACTTTTCTTGAACTATGGGTGGTCTTTAAAAACCTACTAAGAGTTGAACATAGATCAATTTCTTCCATGAAAAGGCGCTCAATCATTCTTGGAACACAAAGATCTGTGGATTTTGAAAGCTCTATTCCATTGTATAATTTTTGCAAGCTCTGCAAACATGTGAATCGAAGCACACCTCCCCGTTGCTAGATGGAGAATCTTGATACATGCAGACACCCAGGAGAAAAACCTAGATGAACTTTTACCAAGAGGAACTGCTTTGAATGTTGCAAAAGGCAGTTGTAAGCAGTGCTTAAAACAAGTTGTCCACACATTTGGCTATAAGATGACACACTATAAATAGTGCTATGATCCTACCCTATTCTTTTTGGCAACCAAAAAATCTGAATTAGTATGAGTTAGCAATACAAATTCGATATTTCATCACTCCCCATAATCATTACTTAAGCATGAATGGTATGCCCTACACAAAATGTTAGAAAACCTGCAAGCAAACAAATAAAATTAGTTTATGCCATCTTTAGAACATGGATAGGTTGTTTGGAAAGGGTCGTGCAAAGCTTTAACTTCTTTCCCTTCCACCTTTAGGATGTAACTAAGATTTTTGACAATATGGAAGAAGTACCTCTGCCCGTGTGAGTACTATAACAACACATTATCATCATATCCATTAAAATGATAACAATATTATGAATTAAAATGCTTTGTGTACATGTGATGTTGATTACATCCCTTCCTTATCTCAACCTTTTTTATGAACATGAGCCAATTGTATAGATTAAGAAGTCGACCACCAACTAACATTTTAAAATATATTTTGATTTATTCTCTTTGAAACAATTAAAGCTTCTAGTTTAGGGTATGTAGAGGCAAAGAAATTCCCTTTTACAATTTCAACTTCCTCATTGTCACAACCCATATTTCCCAGAAGGTCAGCTACTTGGTTTCCTTCATGATATGTGTGGGAAATATAAATCTCTTGAAAATTCCTTAGGAATAGCCAAACTTTTTGAAGTATATATTTGATCCTCTAATTATGAACACTTTTTTCTTTACATGTGTTTACTATCACTAGGGAATCACCCTCTATGTGAATACTTTGCAAATTCAGATTCAATGCCAGTTTCAAACCCTAGAGAAAATCCCGAGCCTTTGTTGAGTTATTGGTGCCCGTTGTTTGATGAATTGATTTAGCAGCTATTAGTCCTCCATTACAATCTCTTATGCATACTCCTACTCCTAAAACACTCGGATTCCCCTTTGAAACCCCATCAAAATTTAATTTGAGAAAACTTGGAGGAGGCTGCCATTTGATTGAATTCTTATCAATCCTTTCCTTTACAACCTGATGGAGATTTCCTTTGAAAGGTATAACTATAGATTTCCACCTTTTTAAAATGCTATCATCCCAATTAGTGAAGAGGGAATTAACATTTTTTTTTTTTAATAAATGAGATTGTTACTTCTAATATAGATTTTTTAATTTTAATCTGGATATGCTGAGATGATGTAGATACCTTTTTGAAAATATATTTATTTCTTTCCCACCAAAAATTCCAAACTACTAGCTAGAATTATACACCAAATGCATGTAAATAAGGATGATTTATATAGTGTTGACTATCTTGAAAAAGGATCTCAAAGAGAATTGGGAAATGGGGCATGATAATTTAATTTCTCTTTGACAAAATCCTGGCAGTGTTGGGCATAAGGACATTGTAGGATTAAATGTTCAATATCTTCTAGGGTTGCATCATAAAGGACACACTTGAAAGGATAAGCTATTCCCAATTTTTCTAATATCACTTGTTAGAACCCTTTTCCTTAGAACCAACCATACAAAACTACCTAATTTTGGGAGAAGCATATTATTCCAACAAAATGAATAAGCTCTTTGAGAGAGAAAATGTGCAACATTATTGATTAATGACCTGTAAACATGTTTAACTAAGTAACAACCATCTTTTGAAGGGGCCCAGATAATCCTATCTAGTTTGTCAGTTTTGAAAACAATAATTTCCTTTAATATGTTTTGAAGTAAACTTTGATGTGCAATAGAGATTGAAGAATTTGAAAAATATTTCCAAATCACTTTACTAGTCACGCAAGTTGTTGACAAAACATAATCAATTAACTTGCTTCCCCAGGTTTCAGTTAAAATTGACATTGTTGGTTGCAACTCTTGGATAGCTTGCAATGGTGGATTTCCATTCCATGAATCTTTACAGAATTGATCTTCTTCACCCTTATGTACTTCCCAAGTAATATAAGGGATAATGAATTTCCTACATGAAATTAAAAAATTCCACATAGTTGATCCATCTAGTGGGTTTGATATAGTGAAAATTCTTGCAGGATTTTCACTTTCTAAGTACTTGGGGCTTGCATTAGCTTACACCATTTAGAATCTGATTTAGAATACATTTTCCAAACCAACTTTACCCCAAAAGCCATATTCTGAGTGGAAAGGTTATGAATACCTGCACCACCTTTAAGTTTTGTTGAGGACATATTGTCCAAAGATATTAAAGGAACCTTCTGATCATTCATATTCCCTTTCCAAAGAAATTTTCTGATGATCTTTTCAATCTCTAAAATAACTAATTTGGGTGCCTTCAGGACTACCAAAACATAATTTGGTATTGTTGCTAAAACATATTTTATTAACAATATATGAATTGATAAAGATAGCCACCTAGCTTTCCACGCCAAAATCCTTGACTTGATCCTTTCTATAACTTTTCCCCAATATGAAATCTTATTTGTACCCATAAAAAATTGAATACCCAAGTATGTGCATGGAAGATCTACTTGTTGAAAACCTAAAAACTTAACAATATTTCTTTTGATGGATACTTTTGTATTAAAAACATAGATCTTAGACTTATTTGCATTGATTTTACACCCGAAAGTTGAAGAATACTTATCTAATATCTCTTTAATTTGATTAGCTTCTAAAATAGAATACTTATCAAACAAAATAGTGTCATCATCAAATAGAGAATGTGTAACTAAAATATATGTATGAGGAATGTGAATGCCTTGCCACAAACCCTGATTATGCCTTTTAAGTATTGATCTACTCAAAATTTCATCCATAATAATGAACAAAAATGGAGATAGAGGATCTCCTTGCCTAACCCCCTGAGGCACTGAAGAAACCTATAGGTGACCCATTTATTATAACTAAAAAATTTTCCCAAGATAAATAGGAAAGAATCCATTTGCACCATTTGTTAGTGAAGCCAAACTTAGCCAACACTTTGAATAGGAAGTTCCAATCCACTCTATCATATGCTTTGATCGTGTCACATTTGATAATGAAAGAAGGAAAGCTATTAGAATTGATGTAATGTAAAGTCTCATGTGCCAGCAATGCTCCTTTAGTTGTCTCCCTTCTTGGTATAAAACCTCCTTGTTCCTATGATATGATATTAGGAATAAAAGGATGTAATCTAAGATAAATAGCCTTTGTAAAGATCTTGTAGTTTGTGTTACAAAGTGAGATTGGCCTGAATTCCACAAAAGATTTAGGTTCCTTTACTTTTGGTATAATTGCTATGTTTGTTACGTTAAACTGCTTTAACATTGTGCCAGTCCTCTTTGACTCTTCTAATGCCAAGAGCAAGTCAATACCAAAGAACTCCCAACATTTTTGAAAGAAGATAGTTGAAAAGCCATCAGGACATGGAGCCTTATCCAGTGACAAAGAGAAGACTACCTTCTTCAATTCCTCTAGAGTGAAAGGCTTCATTAAGAATTTATTATCTTCTTCAAAAATAAGCTTTGGAACAACATCAATTAACTCCTGCTCATCCTGAATAGTCTGTACAGGATTATTCTATGGAGCAAAAAGAAGATTAGAGAAAACTTTCACTCCTTCCTTTGTGATCAAATTTCCTAAAACAACTTCTTGAATTGAAAAAATAGAGTTAGCAGCCCTTTTAATTTGAGTAGAAGCATGAAAAAATTTAGTGTTACAATCACCCTCCTTCAACCATAATTCCCTAGACTTTTGCCTTCAATAAATTTCTTCCCTTTTACTTAGTTCTTCCCACTCCAACTGCAACTTTCTTTGCTTCTCAAAAGTTAATGAATCCAAGCCCTTATCAATTATTTGTTCATGAATTGTAGTTAATTCTTTAGAAACTCTCTCCTTCTGCTCAAAAATATTCTTGAAAACCTGGACATTCCAAACTTTAATCTGTTGCTTGACATACATCATTTTTTTGCATAGATGACATTTTTGAACCTCTCTCAAATGGTGCACTAACCCACCACTAATGGAGAAGAGGAAAGAAATGTGGATGTCTAAACCACATCTTCTCAAACTTCAAAGAAGGTTTACATTTGGAATAAGAATTTGCACCTAATATGTTTAGTAATATGGCATAATGATCATATCCTACAAAAGGTAGGATTTATGAAGCTAAAGCATATTCCCCTAGAAACCAATTTGGAGATGATAAGAATCTATCCAAGTGCTCTACTATCTACAAGAAATCCTTCATTTGGTTTTCCAAGTGTACTTAGCTTTTATAGGCAAAACATCTTTTAAGGCATTACTCAAAATGAAAGAACTAAAGTCTTCCATTTCTTTTAGAGGTGGGCAGATACCTCCTTTTTTTCTTGTAATGATATGATTGCATTGAAATCACCAGCTAAGACCACTTTTTCCTTGCAAAAACCATCCAAAATTTGTGTGAGAGCATCCCATAACCTTTTCTTATCAATAGTAGGGGTTGGCCCATAGACATTTATCAACCAAAACTTAAGGTCAAAATTTGTCACCTTCATTATGTTAGAGTAATCATGCATTAGCTAATAATTAATTAATCTTTAATTGATTATTAGTCTTATTTATTCTCATGCACTTAAGCTAAACTTAGGAGTGTTTTAATACTTTATTAATTGAGCTAATATTAGATCATTATGTCTCATCTCATGTGATGTTGACACTTGTCATGATCTGATCCCTTTCTCATTTAGGGATTTTCTCTTATAAGCACTCAACCCTCATTGTAATTATCTTTGGAGCTTTCATATCTTTTTCATAGTCTCTTTCTTCCGTAGCTTTTTCTTGTTGAGGAATATTGCATATATTATTTGTAGATCTCTTGCATAGACTGGTGTATTTGTTTGTTGTTTGATCCTATGGCTCGTGGTTTTGTGCTTGAGATAAAGTTTCATTCTAGTGTATATTTTTTTGGGGATTTTGCACATCCTATTGTGCCTTTTGTATTTGCACTATGATATAAAGTGTTATGGGGGGGGTTGATGTTTTCCTTTAGTTTTCCATCACACCTTTGTTAAGTGAGTGTCCCTTCCATGACAACAATGAATCTTGTTGATTCTTGCCTCATGCATGTGTGCATTAGTTTGCATACCCTTTTATTTGTAGGTTGTTTCTCATACATGCACTTTTTGGTTTCACACAGTTTCAGTGTACTTGACATGGCTCTCCCTTTTCAGCATTATGGGGGGTTCTACTATTGGTGCTACTGCTTCTTTGGTTTCATGTTGGAGTGAGATATGTATATAGTATTTGTTCCTATGTACTTTTTATATACAACATACATTAGTGGATGGTTACTTGCATTTTAGTGAGATGGATCATTTACCATATGGACACTCTTGCATTCCTATTTCTGGAGGTTCTTGTTTCAACATTATAGTAGTCATTCTTTGATAGTGTTTACAGCTTCTTCATTATTTAGTGGTGCTCTTTTTTGTTCATTCTTTGTTCCTATCTTTTGGGACAACATTGTCTTGTTTGGAGGCTTCTTAAGTTCTTCACTTAGCTTTCATCTCTTTTTTGAGTAGAGTTTTTCACATGAGGTTTTCTCTATTTCTTCACATTATAGAGATCATTTGTTTGTACATGGGTACCTTACATGGCCTTGTTTGTCTGGACCCATCCTGCATTCTTTTTAGGGTTTTTAGCTACTCCCTAAGTTCATCTTAAGGGGGGGTGTTAGAGTAATCATGCATTAGCTAATAATTAATTAATCTTTAATTGATTATTAGTCTAATTTATTCTCATGCACTTAAGCTAAACTTAGGAGTGTTTTAATACATTATTAGTTGAGCTAATATTAGATCATTATGTCTCATCTCATGTGATGTTGACACTTGTCATGATCTGATCCATTTCTCATTTAGGGATTTTCTCTTATAAGCACTCAACCCTCATTGTATTTATATGGAGAATATTTGGAGCTTTCATATCTTCTTGAGAGTGTCTTGCTTCTATAGCTTTTTCTTGTTGAGGAATATTGCATATATTGTTTGTAGATCTCTTGTGTAGAAGGTGTATTTGTTTGTTGTTTGATCATGTGGCTCGTGGTTTTGTACTTGTTTCACAATTCTAACGCATTAGTTGTCAATTATTCTCATTCCTGAATGAGTCTATAGAAATAGTCTTAGGATTCCACATGGTTAATAATCCTCCAGATGCCCCTTATGCAAGAGAGTGCATTGTTTTCCACTTTACTCACTTTTGAATTGATGCTCCATATGCAACCTCTGAAGTTTTAGTTTCCTATAGCATAATTACATCAGCCCCATAAGCATCTAGTTGATGCTTGATTTGAGCACACTTGTCAGAGGCATTAATGCCCCTAACATTCTAGGAAATCAACTTCATTGAGCTCGAGGAGAACAACATGCTCTCCTCAGGCGCTTACTTGCAGAGACTATAATGTTGGAATCTAAAGTTGTTTGCACCGCTGTCGTTATCTCCTCCTTCAACTTAGTCCTATTAGATTTTCTACCTCTTTTCCTAGGGGTTTCTTTACTGTAGGTTGGATACTTAAAGTTTGTGATAGCAAAAGAGTCTAAGTATAATAAAACTCTTCCACCATGTGATCTAACTCCTTTGTTATTTGCTCCAAGTTGTCATTTTTTGTATTACAAGGCCACTAGAAGATTGCAAAGTTGAAGTTGAAATTGGATAGTCACACATATCCACCTTATTTTCTATTTCCTTTGCTATTTCATCAAATAAATCAGAACCCACTAAAATAAGCATCTTCTCAACTAACATTTCCAAATCATCCATATCTCCCAGATGCTTTAAACTTGTCCAAGTTCTCTATGTTCTTAATACTTGGCAGTAACATATTTGATGTTACTGCTTTCTACTGAATCAGACTATTATTTTGATTTTCCACATAACAAGTTATAGCATCAGTTGAAGGATATTGATAGCTCTGAATAGATCCTCCATTAAAAATCAATTTCTTAACAATATATTCCAATAGTTACACTACTATAGTAGGTAGAGACAGGGTATATAGATTTAATAAATGCCCCATACTCTTTTCCAGAAGATATTAACCTTTCAACCCTAGTCCAAAAAAAGAGAAGGAAGATTGCTCAAACCTTCTTTTGACTACCAAAGTCATTGCCTTAAATGCAAATTTCCCACCTATTGAAGTGGATTGGCCATCATTATTGAAAGGGGATATAATGAGAGAATCATCTATATTATTTATGTGTGGCAAAGGACTTTTCTCCTCCTTATTAGAAATAAAATTAGAACAAACCTCCCTCTCTGGGAAAGAAGAGATAAAATGACCTAGCCTATGATAGTGAGAGTAGACATTTTCTAGGGTTTCAACCAAAGCTTTTTGCACCCACTTACCATAATTTGAGTTAGTATGAATTTTTGAAGGAAATTATTTTGTGGCATCCAATAACATGCAAAAACTAAATAATTTCGTAGGGTTCCTAAAAGAAGAATAATCATGTTTCACAAAACTTCCCATCTAATTTGCTAGAATTTCTATAATTCTAGTTTCTTATTATTCAAGAGGAAAAGACCTTAATTAAACCTAGAAGGGAATGAATCATGCAACAAAATTAGCTGAGTTAAAATTTAGAATCCAAGGTTGAATAGATAAACCTGATCCCTCAAAAACCACCCTCTCTCCTTATACACAACATCTCTATACAATTTTATATCAAAAATCACCATGAAAAAATCCTTCCCTTGATCTAAATAGAACACTTGCTTAGCCCCAATCCATTCATTATAAATTAAATCTTTTAAAAATTCTATAGCAAGGCAATAGTTCCAAAACTTACAAATCAATGCCTTTTCACAAAGATCCTGAACTTGCGGCTCTAAGTAATCCTCGGATGAGGAAATATTAAAAATACCCTTCTACATATTCTACTTTGGCCCTTGCTCTGACCTCTTTACATGTGCATATTGTGAAGCAACCTTGGTTTTTCCAAATACCTCCTTGTATAGGTGTGAATTTGCACCCCTTACACAAATTCCCATTTTACACTCCCTCACCTTAGAAAACCAAATCCAAAGGCAAAAATCCACATCAGCCCGCTGCCTTTGTTCCACTTGGCTTTTGTCTTTTGCGTCCGTAGAAGAATAACTATAGGGGACACCCATGTGACGCGCAGACATTCGCGCAACACACTTACATCCTTGATGGATTCCTGCATTTGAAGCTGGTAGAGGCGTTACTCTTCCCATTGGGGTTGGTTTGTAACGTCCCTCTTCGACCAACTGACCCGAAGATGCCTTATTCTTCCTCAGTCTTCCTTCAAATTCATTCACTTTCATTCCATTCCATCCTCTAGAAATATTCTTCACAAGTTCTAGCAATTTCACTCTCATTCTAAGCCTTCAAGCAACACTTTGGCACTCCACAGTAGCAGCAACAACACTCCATCAACTCCATAGAAAAACTGTGGAACATACCATTGCAGTAGGGGCTTGAGTCCTCTCTTTTCTCCTCCATTAGCTAGTGAGCTCTTGGTGGAGGTGGTAAGAATTTTCACTTCTCTCCTCTACGATTTGGTTGAGTAGCACATTACTGTTTTGTAGTGTTTATTGTGTTTTCTACTTTCTTTCCTTCTTTATCACATATTTCTCTATTGTTGCTATCTTGGTTTTCTGTGGAGGTAGAAACACCAAAACGAGGGTCTAACTGAGGTAGTCCCCTATACAACCCCCCAACAATTTTCCTCCTTCTTGTGTATAGGTGGATGTTCATTTGGAGCTAGCTAGAGAATAGGCTCTTTTGTCAGATCATATTTGTCACCCTAGCCTTAATATATCTACTTTATCATATTCGCTTATATATCTCTTACTTTATAGTTCTATTTTGTTCCCTTAAAAGTCACTAGCTAGGCTATCAACTCATTTTCTAGCAGTTCCCACTATACTTTTAGTCCTCTGGTTGTACGAACACTAGCACACCTGAGAGATTCCAACGTGTTGCGTTGTCGTCCCAGAACTGTGCTTTCGTCCTCGAGCAGAGAGCTACCTGAGGTACAACCTTGAACCCAAAAATCAGCTCGCCTAACCCCAAAACTGATCTCAGGTCTGTAGAGTGATTGAAGGACCTTATAGTCCTCACCATTCTCATCCCTCATTTCAAAACACCCCTTTAGAGTGAGGTAAGTTAGGACAACCTTCCACTCTTTGCTCTCCGTGACTTGGGGCCTTGAACGTGGTTGGTCCCCCTCTCTTACATTTTTGGTTCCATTTTACAATACTAAAGGATCCTTTCCTCGTATTCTAGGAGTGTTGTAGGTGTGAGTGTTGTGAGGCTTTTTCCTTGCAACCCAACCTACAACCCCTAGTAGGAATAGTTGGAAGGTTCTAAAAGTGGTGTAACGAAACCTTAATTGGGTCACTATCCTACCTTGCAACCTTTAGAGGGTCGTGAGAGAGTGTCATTCATTGCATGTGATGGCTTCTTCCCTGCATCAACCTATCCCCTCTGTGCAAACTATGAGTAGTGGTACTGGTATAACCTTCACTTCACAGGATCTATCGATGGGTTTCAATAGGGAACCATCTCCTTTCTACATCCCTGCGTGAATCAATGAAAACATTGTAGCGGGTGTTCTTGTTGATCCGACATCTCAAGTAAACATCATAATTGAGGAGATCATGCTAATCAACTTTTTGTACAAAGATGGGTATGATGCACTCGTAAGCACCATCCGCACACATGACGGACTTTTTGTGCCCCCTTTGGGTAGTATTGTCCTATCAGTTTTGGTTGGACCTAAATCTGTGAAGCTTTTGTTCGACATAATCACTGGATCTGACTCTTTAGAGTGAAGCTGGGTATCCCTTGGTTAGTAGCTATGAATGTGGTGCCTTCAATCATGCATAAATGTTTAAAATTTATCCACAAGGGTTTCATGCATGTGATTCATGACACCAGTTATGAACCACTGATTGCTCATGGTAGCTACTCCTTGGATTACTCTTGGCCTACACCCATTGTTCCTCTCCTACCTAGGATGGACCTCCTACACTGAACGTATCAAAATTATAAGAAAGGGCGCCTAAGGCCGAAAGTGAGATACCCTTTTTCACCTTATGTTGTTTCACATAGGGCTTGCCTAAAAGTTGACAGTGATGTTGCCAAGGCACGTAGAAGGGAAGAAGAGAAGTGGTCCCAAGATCCTCCTTCTTCCTCTTATGTTGTTCAGCCTGACGCTTCCTCTCGCCCCGCTATGGCGCTATTAGATTCTATTTCGTGTTTGTGAGAGAATCCTATGGTGCCCACCTGGTAAAATCCCAAGCGTCCCGTGTTTGAGCTTCATGTTTTTCCCACGGAGCCTAGGCTCATTTGGTATAACAAGAAGAAAAGTACCTATGGGGAATCCTCTATGTCTCGACCTTCGCAGCCTCATACAACTCCTTCTCTCGTTCAAGAGTTTGTTCCTCCATTGAAAATGGTTGTAGTGGACACTCCCTTGGCTGAGCATGAGCCTTCTGTTCCTTCGCAGCCTTCAGTCTCTGGTTCAAAGAGTCACAGAAACCGCCTTGTGTAGGAGTGCAAGCGTTGGAAAAAGGCTCTCATGGCTGAGCAGGCTGCCTTACAGAGGAAGGAAGAGGAGATGACCACCCCTATATCAGGGCCTCTTGCCACATCATCCTCTCTCCTCCCCTCTGCTTCCATTCAATCTAGCTTCGCATCACTTTCAACTTCTACTATGAGTACGAATGCGCCTGACCCTAAAAAGGTGTAGGTGTTCATCACTCCTTCGGTGGAGTCTCCCTTATTGATGTCCCTTCCATATGTCCCTCCTTTCCCAAAACTCATAGATATGATGAACACTTTAGTGGTGTCTATTGTGGTTTTCTCTTCCTTCCCTTCCTCTGCACCTCTCACCTTGTCTGTAGGAATTTCACATCCCCCGAGGAAGTAGAAGGTGGAGAGTGGTCCTTCCAGCAACGAGGGACATAGGTAGAGCCCACCTTCTTCAAAAGGTGGTCCTCTACTGACTTGTTTTGTCCTAGTGATGAAACCAGTCCTGACTTCCCCTTATTTCATCACCGCTCTTGAATCACTCGGTGAACCTCAAGCACAACCTTCTCTATCCATTGAGGTAAAACATATCACTCTTGTAAAGTGCATGTTTCACTTTGTGGACGAAGTTCTGGCCTTGTCAGCAATCTTCGCAAAATCGTTGATGTTAGCTCCACAAGAGCTTGGTGTAGAGGACCTTGTGAGGCCCTCTTCTTTAGCCCTTGTTGCGGGAGGGTAAGACGCCCCTCCTCTTAACATTCCACCACTATAGGTCCATCCTCCTTCCCCCTACGATGATCTAGAGTGGGAAGCGGATGGCCTCTTGGTCGATTAGTGTTAGGGGGAGGCCCCTTCTTTATCTTTAGATTAGATGTGTTTGTGTGTGTTGTGATGTGTTCCCTCATGATCGTGCAATGTGTGCCTGGATGACCCTTTTCACCCTTGTTGGTGCTTGGATACATGAGTGATTTTTGTGTGGTAAACCTTCTTCTATCTGTTTCATCATTCTTCCATGTTTGTGACTTGATTTTTGATAAATTGGGGACGATGCAAAGCATTGGGGGCATTTAGGCTTCCCTTCCATGTTGACCCATTTTTTTAATTTTACTTTGTTTTCTCGTGCATTCTTCACATGGTCTAATATAGTAAGGGGTTGATGACAACTCATTTTATATACTATTACTATACTTATATGTGTTTATGAGCAGTTCTGACCCTGAAATATCAGGCTACCCCTATGCCCTTTGTTTGTGATGCTTTCTCTTTCACTTTTTTCTTATCTTTCTCTCTTCTTTTCTTGAGTTTTCCCTCTCATGTGTGACAACACTGCTTCTACAACACTTCAATTTTTAGAAAATGCATTTGTCACCAATGAATCTTTTCTCAAGAATCTTCACAAACTTCTTTTCAAGAATCGCATTCTTGACTTGAAACCCTAATAGAACGTGTTTCCTTCATCATGGGTTCGTAAAGAAAGAACTTGAGAACCTTCCTCCAAGGTGGGAACAACTTCAACCTTCCCCTCAAATGGGGGCCTCTTCTTCCTTTTGAATTCCTTGAAGTGAACATCTTTCAAAAGGATTCCTTGATGATGAATCGATTCGAGAAAGAAACATCTCTTTCGTACTTTCAAACAACACATCCCTTGAGTGGACCCCCTTCTTTACGTCGAGTTCTCGAGGGATCCTTTGAAATTTTTCCAACTTGTTGGCAGTCTGCGTGACTATACGCTTGCTTGCTTGCGTGGACACTTTCTAACATGTTCTATCTACAGATAAACATGTCGCTTTACATGGGTGCACCTATGAAGCTACTTTCTGACTCTATGGAGTCCCCTTTATTTGATTTTCCTTCATGTGAGAGATCTTGTGGGATACCTCCCTACAGGTTTGTGGGTCTGTAGGGAACTTCTTCTAAGCTTCCTCCATGCGAGAGATCTTGGGGGTCGCTCCCCTGCAGGTCTATGGGCCTGTAGGGTGCTTTCTTTGGGTTTCATCCATGTGAGAGATCTTAGGGGATACCTCCTTGCAGGTCTACAGGTCTGTAGGGTGCTTCTTCTGAGCTTCCTCCATGTGAGAGATCTTGAGGGTCACTCCCTTGTAGGTTTGCGAGTCTATCGGGAACTTTCTTTCTGGGTTTCCTCCATGTGGGTTTGTGGGTCTGTAGGAAACTTTCTTAGGTTTCCTTCATGCAAGAGATCTTAAAGGACACCTTCCATGTAGGTTTGTAGGTCTATAGGGCACTTTCTCGGCTTCCTCCATGTGAGATATCTTGGGGGACGCTTCCTTGTAGGTCTACAGGTTTGTAAGGTGCTTTTCTAGGTATCCTTCATGTGAGAGATATTGGAGGACACCTTCCTTGTAGGTCTGCGGGCCTGTAAGATGCTTTCATTCTACAACTTCATAGTTCTACGAGGCTATGAAGTCCTTTACTCATCTTGCGCTCTCAAGTTCGCCAGATCACAATCAGCCTTCTTGACGGTTTAGGTATACATTTCTAACCTTACTACTTTTTTGATCTACTTTACTGAAGCACTCATTAGTATTCGTTCTCGCTAAAGTGGGGGAAAAATGTATAGGCACGAATTTTCACCCCTTACAGAAATTCCCCTTTTGCACTCCCTCACCTTAGAAAACCAAATCCGAAGGCAAAAATCCACATTAGATCACTTCCTTCGTTCCACTTGGCTTCTATCTTTTGCGTCGGTAGAAGAATAACTGTCGAGGATGCCTACACAACACGTAGTCATTTGCATGATGCACTTACGTCCCTGACAGATTCTTGCATTTGAAGTTGACAGAGGCGTTACACTTCCCATTGGGGTTGGTTTGTAACATCCCTCTTTGACCAACCAACCCCGAAGATGCCTTATTCTTCCTCAGTCTTCCTTCAAATTCATTCACTTTCATTCCATTCCATCCTCTAGGAATCTTCTTCACAAGTTCTAGTAATTTCACTCTCATTCCCAGCCTTCAAGTAGCACTTTGGCACTCCACAATAGCAGCAACAACACTCCATCAACTTCATAGAGAAAGTGTGGAATATATCATTGTAGTAGGGGCTTGAGTCCTCTCTTTTATCCTCCATTAGCTAGTGAGCTCTTGGTGGAGGTGGTAAGCATTTTCACTCCTCTCTACAATTTGGTTGAGTAGCACATTACTATTTTGTAGTGTTTATTGTGTTTTCTACTTTCTTTCCTTCTTCATCGCATATTTCTCTACTATTGCTATCTTGGATGTTCGTGGAGGTGGAAACACCAAAATGGGGGCCTGACTGAGGTAGGCCCCTATACAACTCCCCAACAATTTTCCTCCTTCTTGTGTGTAGGTGGGCATGCATTTGGAGCTAGCTGGCGAACAGGCTCCTTTGTGAGATCATCTTTGTCACCCTAGCCTTAATATATCTACTTTATCATATTCACTTATATATCTCTTACTTTATAGTTCTATTTTGTTCCCTTAAAAATCACTAGCTAGGTTGTCAACTCATTTTTTGGTAGTTCCCACTGTACTTTCAGTCCTCTGGTCGTATAGACGCCAGCACACCTAAGAGATGCCAGCATGTCGCGTTGTTGTCCCAGAACCACACTTTCATCCTCAAGCAAAGAGCTACTTGAGGTACAACGTTGAACTAGAAAACCGGCTTGCCTAGCCCCAAAACTAATATTGGGTTTGCAGAGTGATTGAAGGACCTTATAGTCCTCATCATTCTCGTCCCTCATTTCAAAACACCCCTTTAGAGTGAGGTAATTTAGGGCAGCCTTCGCTCTTCGCTCTCCATGACCTAGGGCCTTGAACGTGGTTGGTCCTCCTCTCTTACACTCCTCCTTCCCACATTTTTTCCTCCATTCTTGTTTCCCCACCTCTTTGCTCTACAACCCATTATTCATTTCCTTTTTGTGAGTCTTATTTGCAAAATGCCTTCTCGAATTCCTCCCATTTTTAACACTTCTCTGATGATCTACATAATTTTTGTGGTTGATTTCATTGCTTTGACGAATATGCTAATTCATTCGAGTATTTTGATTGAGGGGAGCACCTTGTCCAGTAGAACCAAAGTTCTCCAAAGAAACCCTTGCATTCTGGTGAAAAACGGAGGGTTTGCATTTTTCTTGGAAACCCTAAGGAGCAATGTAGTCTACTATTGATGACCTTGTTTGATCTACATGAAAATATTTGTGTGGGGTCTCTTCTTTGCAAATGTCAAAAGGCTTCTTCTTTTCCTTGTTTAATGTTTTTTTGTGAATGATATGGGGCCCAATGGCGATTAAAAAATTCAGATCTGACAAAATGTTGTCGATTCCCTGCATGATAGTGACCAGAATAACTCTACTAACCTTGGGAATACTGCCTCTGATAATTCATAAATTTAATTTTTTTAAATCATTTTTTAAATGTTTTATAATATTTTTTAAATAATATTATTTTATAAATCATAAATATACAATTATAAAATCAATATTATACTATTTGACAAATAAAATAATAAATTATAACTTAACTAAATAAAAGTATAATAAAATTGGCATTTATTGATATATTTTATAAGTTAAATTATTAAAAATAATTATAATTGAATGACTTCTTATAATACATTAAATAATTATAATTATAAAAACGTGATCATGTAGCTACATTTTTGTTCCATTAAGCTAAAATATAGGTATGAACTAATTAAGAAAATTAACATACTATAATTAACAAAATTTATATTTAATTTTATTCACATTAATAAAACTTACATTTATTTTTTAACCCTACAAAACTATAATTAGAATACTATAAAGGCAAGTACTAGCCACTACGTGGCACTTTTTCTTTACTTGAGTGAGGTCTACTAAATCATACATCAAAAACAACATTCACATGTATAAAAATGGCTTATATATTGGCATAGATCCAATTATTCTATCACTCTTTTGAATTTAAGTGCGCTCTAATTATTCTCCCCATTTTAATCTTCATATGTTTAAGTGAACAATCAATGTTTTTAACTATCATATTACAGTAGAATGTCACATGAAATGTGTGTTAGGATTTATCACAATGGTTAGTAGAAAGAGGGTATGAAAACCTTAATTTAAATGTAATACATTGGATTTTAGGGATCACATTTGTGCCTCCTCAAGATTGACCTCGAACAATCCTATGTCTCCAAAAATGAGATAAGTATTTGTTTTGAGGTGGGAAATGAATATATATGAATTAGTATGAATGGGGTAAAATAGAGATGCATAGTGTAAGATAAAAAATTATAAACTTTATAATTATTTTTCTTATATTTACATTTATTTTAGCCATCTTGTTGCATGTATATTTTGACCCTTTTTTACCCTCTCTATAATCTTCCATAACCTTGTTTAGATTGTCTATTTCTCTCGAACCCTTTTATGTGTCTATACATTTATTATTTATTAAATCTTATCTTGGTGCTAAGTTTATTTTTCGTCATGATCCCTTACCTCACCTTGACCATTTTAAAAAAAATGGTTTAATCAAATAATTTAATGAGATCCTAACCCTTGAACCTAGTGCCATAACCACCATTGTACCACTAAAAACTTGAGATAAAAATATTTTCATGCTCAGATCCATTAATCTTTTTTGGTGTCAAATCTTATCATTAGCCTCACCTAGAAAATTGAGATTTCTAGGGTATCAAGTGAATGCCTACCCCTTGGGAAAATGAGATGAAATTTTAAATTTATCCAATAAATAAAAAAAATTCAAAACTAATTTATTTTATTATTCCATACATATCATACTATATGTTAATCCTTCATTATATCTAAAATTTCCTTTAAAAAGGCCTCTAATGTCACTTTTTTATGTTAGAACAACAAGTTTTTGTTTTTTATTAGAGGTAAAATATGGATTTTGAAGGGGCACGAGACCCTTTACATCAAAAAGCAGCTGAGATATAAGAAAACAACATTAAACCAAAAAACAACCCAACAACAGCGACCCATCAACAAAAAGTCGGCCAAAAAGGAGGACTCCACCAGCAACACTACATACTTTACAAAATATTTGTCGCCTCCACGTCGCTAGCCACAGCCTTTTGTGCTTCATCCAAAACATCAAAAATTACTTTCCCAGCCTCAACTCGAGCTTTAGTTTTGTTCCTAGTCCTGGCACCAGGACCATATGTATTTACCTTAGTAATCAAAACAATACCTTTTTCCCCACCCTTCCCAACAACACCCTCCTCCTCCATCAACTTACCAGTAGCACCAACATCTTCAGCCTGAGCACTTTCTTTATGCTTCTTGGCACTAACCACAGGAGAATTCACAACAGTAGATTCAAATTTCCCAACAAATTTATGCAACTCCCCACCTCTCATGACAGTATCCCAAATTTTCACCATTTGATCCTCAAGGGTGAGGATTCTGCCTTCAAGATTTTTTTTCATTTTGAGATTTTCCTCCACAACAGTGTTAGCCACAGTGTTTAAAGAATCAAACAACTCATCAATCTGGTTTTGGATAGAGGACCCCTAAGCCTTACTCACCACACCCCTAACTTTAACATTAGTTATATTGAGCTGATGAAAAAACCATTTAAAATTTTTGAACAAGACAATGGAACCCTCATGAGTAGTTCCAAGCACATCAGATATATCCTCTCTATCAATATTAAAAACCCCTTTCCCCAAAGCATCTTCCTCCTCAGAGGAGCTAACCCTATCCTAACCAGTAGGGGAGACCTTACCTTTTTCAACAGCATCTGGAGTCTTGATTTTGCAGATAGATCTCGCAATCTCCTCCGCCACCGCCTTTCTCTTCTTAAGCCTCTCCAACTCCACATTTTGGGTCTCCACAACAATATCATCATCCCCAGACTTACCTTTTAGCTGCTCATCTGACTTAACACTCGGTGAATCATTAGCATAGAGGCCACCCACAATAGTGAGAGGGAATTCCTTCTCCAGAATTTGGCTCGCAGTCCTCAAAACCTATTTCTTCCTGCTTCCCTCCTCTGACTCCTTTTGCTTGGCTACAGGGGCGGAGAGGATGCCTCACCATATAGGTCATTCTTCACTTTCGCACCCCTACTTAGAAAATCAGCAACCACCTCATCACTACAGGTCAAATAACCCTCACTAGCCCCCGAAACACCTTTTTTCAACTTTCCTGTAGCAGGGGAATGTGGACCCGCCTCTAAAGAAGCAAGCGAGTCAGGGACATAAACCACATCCTCCTCTGACTCCAACTCTTTTTCCAAAATTAATTTCCTTTCCTTTACTTTTTTGTTGGCTAGTTCCTCTTCAGAAGTAGTCTCATACTCCTCGATAGGTTTGGAGCAACATCGCAGAGACGAGCCTACCATTAGAGTTTTTTATTACTCCCCCATAACCAATAGGTCTCAAATTCCCTTTAGTAGCTCCATCAAAATTAACCTTCACCTAGCCATCTGGAGGAGCTTTCCAAACAACATCTTCTCTAGAAGCTTTTCCTTTAGTCACCGGAAGGGAAATATCATAAGGCAACTTCCACCTTTGAGAGATAGAGATATCATAGGAGCTAAGATTAATCTTCGGCCCATTATGAAAAGTGATCCCAACAAGAAATTTTTCTTTAATGTCAGCACAAATTTTGTAAGCCCAGAGATAGTAGGGAGAGAAGAATTCCTGAAAATTCTGTTGTTTCGCTCTAGCCAAACACCCCAAACAATGTGAGGAAGAGAAAGAGACCACAAAATATAAAGAGTAGGATTAGCCGAGGGACCAACCCATTGGGACCACAACTCTTTAAGAACTAGGAAATACCCAACTTAAATTCCAAAGAGAGAGCACATGACCCCAAATCATTCTAACAAATCTGCAATCAATTAGCAAATGACAAGCATTTTCGGTTTCCTCTTCACATAGAAAGCACCTGTTAGGCATCACAAAACCTCTTTTGACCAAGTTTTCAGTAGTTAATATTTTGTTCTGGAAAAATATCCAGAAGAAAATATTAACCTTAGGAACCAATCTAGAGGACCAAACAGAAGCCCAATAAGGAGCATGGCCAACAAAGGATTCATTAGAATGAAAAGTCGAAGCAACAGAGAAGTTACCATTAGAGGTGGGCTTCCAAACAAATTTATCAGGAGAAGGAGAAGAAGGAATATGAACCAAAGAAATAGCCTTAAACATAACCTCCAAACCAAGGTCCACCTCATACAACTTCTTCCAACAACCACCCTCATTATAGTTAGCAACCAATCTGCCAAATCGCCGCACACAAAGATCCATAAAAGGTTGAGCCCAGGGCTCATCTTTGAGGGGCCTATTGCCAAACTAACTATCATCCCAAAAAAAAATACTTCTACCATTCCCCAATTGCCAAAAGAGACCCTTGGCCACAAGCCAACAAGCCTTAACCATACAATTCCAAAGAGTAGAGCCAGACAGAGGAATAAACTCTTGAGACAAGAACCCCCTTGTACAATATTGGGGATTTTTCTCCAAGAAATCATATGCTAGTGATAAAAAAAATACACAGAGATGTATATTAGTTGATATTAAAAATAGGTATTTTTTAATTCCTCCATCAACTTCTACAAACAAAACAAGTAATAGAGGTATATTATTTTTGAGTTTTCAGTCTAGGGTTTTCATGAAAATAGTTTGATTCTTATGCACATTTGAGTACTAATATATATAATCTCATTCCTTGGTCATAATTCAACCCTATCCATCCTTTTTATATCCCTCTAAATATTCATATTTTTTCATATTTTCCTTCCCCCATCAAATTTATACTCCATTGCAAGCCATGGAGCCTCACATCTTATATTTTTTTTCTCTTTGTTTTATCATAGATCTTAAACCATTGTATATTTGTTTGATCAATAATTTTAATAGTAATATCTTTTTATTAATCTATTTTACTAATTGGGTATTCATTTTATTTTTTTTCATTCCCTCAATTCATCCTACCTCTAGCAAAACCCTAGGGCCTTATAGTCTTATTTTGTAATTGTATTTTGTTTTATTAGTTAAAACCACTAGTATAATTAGTCATTCCAATCATTTTATTATTAAATATTATATTTTTATCATATTGGTGTTTATGGTCTTTTTTTATTTGATTTTTTTATTCCACTACCTCATGTTACCTCCATTGCAACCCTAAGACTCCATAGTCTTATTTTGTGTTTAGATTTTACATTTTTTGGCCAAATACACTTATCTAATTAGTCATATCAATCATAATATCAATATATTGTAGTATTTTATTATTATTTTTATTTGTGTTTCATCACTTATTTACTTTTTTTCCTTCACCCATCTCACCATTCCTCTTTTGTAAACTCTCAAAAACCTAGTATTGTTTCTTTCATTAATTTTGCATACTTCAATAGTTTTCCACAAAACAACTTGTATCATATACCTATTCCTATTGCCTTTGCATTTATTAAACACTTTTTTTTTCCTTTGTTGCAATTTTTTAATCCCTTAAGCATATTATCTGACACTTGCCAGCATGCCAAAATCTAGTGTTTGTACTTAGAATAGGAGAAAACTCTTCATGTTGCAATATTTTTAGATTTATACTGATAATATTTATTAGGTATATTTTTTCTTAAATTTTACAAGGGGGATAACTGAGTTATAACCCCCCTTAACCATTTGTTTTGTAGGGTTTTCCATACATAAATCTAACTTGTAGGTCAAATATAAAAAAATGGTGAAGAACGACATAAGGTACAAAGAAGGAAGTGGCCTTAAAATAATTTGATGAAACTCGTATAAATCTTTAACCAATTCTAATACTTCTCCATTTTTAGGGTAATTGTTAAGAGCTCAACAAGACATTTAGGAAAAACTAAGCAATCCAATAGGGTGTTTTGACCATAACTACCCATATCCTTTTTTATTTAAACATTCAAGAAAGATGTATCATGATATTAGATCTTATATATTTTAATATAAAATTAGAAATAAAGTAAAATATTTCCATTTATTTATTTCTCATCTTCTTTCCTATAGTAAAAATAGAAGGCTTTATCTCTATTTTCCATCATTTTTGTAAAATATTAGGTGGAATATTAAAAAAATATATCATTTCTATTTCCAATTATCCTTCAAGGTTCTAGTTTTGTACTCTTACATAATTAGGTAAACTTGTTCCTCATTCTTGTAATTCATCTCTAAAATATCTTATTCTCATTTTCAATTTATTGTTTCCAATGTCTATAGTCATGTAAAATAATCAAATACTAAATTTGAGTGTCAAGAATAGGTCAGATTATGCTTTATAATGAACATCTAAATATCATTCATTTGATCTTAAATATAACACACTTGATAAGTGTTACCTCAGTTTTGGTCACATGTCCTAAACCATTCACTTTTTCCCTGAAAATTTCTAAGTACAAGTTTTGTCGATCTTTCCCTAGGTTTTGTGAACCTTGTCGATCTCCAACGAGGTTATCATAATTTCTCTTTGGCCCGATATCCTTATGGAAAATTTAGATTATGTTGTCTAATAAAATTTGTGGGAATTTTGTTAGAGTCTGTTGGGGTGTTCATAACCACCCAAGGAACGCATATGAAAAGAGAAGGGAAAATTTTGAAGGAAATATTGTTCCATTTATGAACTCACAAAGGGTTTGGAAACCTTTGTAGGTCTCCGATAGGGTTTCTCAAACCTCCTTATTGACTAATAATGGAAATTCTTATGTGAATAATTTTTAAAGTGAAGCTAAATAAGATTGTAAGGTGGAAAAATCAAATGTTGTCATAACTATAGTGGATGCCGACAACATACTTGGAACTTTTTTGGAGTCAAATGTCACCTCAAGGGTGGTACTAATCAACTATGTTACAATATGAATAAGGATATTAATCCATATAAAGATGATTTTTTTTTTAGTATGACATAGTAACATAAACTAGAGCTTACTATAACTGCAAGAAAAGAAAGAATAACATTCACATAAAAGAGAAACACAATTTTCAAAATACAAAATGCTTTATATATATTCAGATATATATAGATGACTTTACATTATTGTGTTTACATTCAAAAATGGGAGCTTCTAGTACATTCTTTCAAACATAGAGAAGGAAAATAAGGATGTGAACTCCCTCCACCACTTCTTGCATGTGCTCAATCTAGGCTAGTGAGAATAAATTTTAATTAGACTACAAAAAATGGGCAAATAGTCCCATATCATTCTACTTGAGTCAAACACTGAGGAGATCTACTGCTTCTTTAATGAGGTCGTGGTGAAGCATTGATGTAATGCAGATAGCATCACTCACTAGACAAGTCCTTGGGAATGCATTTAGTCCTCTTATAGCTACTCTCACCTTCATTAGTTACTCTGGTTGAACTAGGAACTCTACAGCCCTTACTCCCTAGTCTCGCTTGCTAGAGGTATGGATCACATTATACACAAAACACTCCAAAAGCTCAGCATTGTGTACATGAACACGACTCAGGAAATTTTCTTTGATAATCTTTTTTAGCACACCTTCTTCAATATCACTGTGAACCAAAAAGAAATCTCTCAACTGGTCCTTCACCAACCTTCAAAATTGATTGCACTCCACATCCTCAATTGTGATAAAATCACTCTTCAAGGAGGCATCACTCACAGTGCTCAACATCTCTAAGCAATGTAATTGAAATGGTGAAAATGAAGGTAATTCCCTTGGGATTTATAGAGGTGGAAAGGCATGGTAGGTGATCTATACCAAATATTTTCTTGGGAATGATTAACATTTACAAGGAAAGTAATATTACTTGGGAATTTAATGAAGAAGGTTGTCGATATGACATAGTTGCATTAAATTCTCAAGTTTGACTAGCTGAAATTTTAAGTTGCCTTGTTTACTGAGATAGTTCACACGAGCATAATCATGAAAGGATATATTTATTAAATGCAAATTTTGGAAATTGCATGCCACTTACACATGCATCAGGCTACAAGGAAATAATACAAGAAAGAATTTTTTTACTGCCTGTCAAAATCAACTTGAGAAAGGAAATCTAATGATGATAGATTTATAAATAGTCATAAATGTTCTCTGTGTATCAGTTCCTCTAAATTAGGGGGTTGTTTTTCACAAAACCATCGCTTGATATGATGGCAGTTATGTTAATGACCAAGATTCAAGATTGGGGTTTTATAAAGTCTTGTTCGAGAGACTCTTTGGGGGTCCCAAAATTCTTTTCTAGATTGCACTATGATGTAATGGAAGGAACGAGGAACCTTTTGAACTAAATTTTTAATTTTATATTTTTCTTTGTATGTGAACTTTGAATTATGAATGTGAAGTGTATGTTGAATTAGTCTATTGGCTGAAACGATATATGGAGTTTTATTTTCTATGAAAAATAACTCCATGATGTTGCATTCACTTGTTTGGAATTAAGATTAGTTCTTTAGGAGAATATTTTATCTGTTATTATAATTCTAGTCTTTGTGCTAGGAGGCTAATGGTTTTATTCAATTTGTTGCATTGATTTCATAATTACGGGTCAGTTTTAGTTCACCTTTTCCCACTTTCTAGTTAAAAGCATACTTTGGAATGGTTAATTATAGCCTCTAAGGGAACTGTACCTCGATAAAAATTCAAAGGAAAATCACAAAATAAATTGTGACCTTTCTTTGTTAGTAACATTGACCTTATTTTAATGGGTTATGGAGTTAATAAATTATTTATTTCAATAAGGGCCAATCCGTTCACTAACATATTTTTGGCGACTCTGTTGGGGATTGAATGATATTTTATAAAGGTTTCCTTTATCATGCAGTAAAATGGTCCTACCACATTAAAAAGTCTTTCTTGTACTTCAACCTGATCTTGATTGGATGTAAGTAGAGCAAGAAGATATTATTTCACAGTTGAATATCCTAGCTTGGAGGTATAGAAGAAATGTTGCAGATTATATGAGAGCAAATTTTATACTTGAAGAAGAAGAATGGACACAACGAATAGCCAGAAGGGTAGTCGAGAGAGCTCCAAGAATTGAAATTGTATGGTATCCCCATCCTCAGCCTCATCCAAACCGTAATCAAAACCCTCCACCCAATCCAAGTGTTCCTTTGAGGAATTGATTCACAAAAAAAAAGAAACTGGGGCTCGAGGAAAGTAACCCTAAAATAAGGAAGTTACTCTTCCTAGAAAATAATTTGGGGACTCTGTAAATTCCTTAAGGTAATAAACAAAATTTTTGTCTGTAATTTTCCTTAGTCTTGGAAAAACCTCTTTGGACCCTTAGCTTTACCTCAATACAATGCCTTGGCCTGAGGATCAAGGAAGAATTTTCTAAAATTCTCTAGTGAAAATTTACAAGACCTTGAAAAGCATATTTAGGCTTTGATTGTTGCATGTGGGATATTGTGAGTTCAAGATGAAGATGTGTTTGTGAGGTTGTTTGTGGAAAGTCTCAAGGAGCGTGCTACTAAATGGTTCTGGGATTAGAGCATGGATATATAACTGATTGGAGTGGTTTGGAGAAGAGATTTCTAGGTAGATTCAAAGGCGTGGTGGATATTATCGCTCTATTATGAAAAAAAATAGATTAAAAAGGAGGAAGGAGAATCCATCTGTGATTGCATTGATCACTTCAATAGGGATCTACAACAGATTCCTCAACTTGAGCAACCAAGTAAGGAGAATCAGTTCCATATCTTTATTTCAGCTTTACATCTTGAAGTTCAATTTATTCTTAAAAAGGACAAAGTGTGTGGTCTTGAACAAGCACAACTAGAGGTTGTTAGCATAGTAGATGACTTAATTTTGTTTGGGGTATAGAAAATAAATCGTATTAAAGAGAATGTTCCAACTAGTAAGATACATAAGATTCAGAATTCTCAATCTCTATATTCATCAAGTTTTTTTGCCCCTCAGTTGAAATTCTAATCTTACTATCTTCAGTAAAGAACACTTTAGAAGTTATGCAATAAGTGATGAGGAAAATGGAATCTAGACTCTGGATGTCAAAGTATACAATTTGAGCTCTAAAAGAATTGAGGATGAATCTGATTCGTCAAGTGAAGAAGAAGACTACTCTCCTCAAATACAACCTAAGACTATAGTACATTTTGACCACACTTAAAGCTCCACTTCTAGTATGATTAATTTGGACCTCAAAGAAAATTGTCAGCTACCAATATCTTTATGTACCCCTAAATTGGAAGCTTTCACTTTTAAAGAGGTTGATATAAAATCACTTGGTGTATTGGTGAGTGATGGTGAACCACATATTGAGGAAAGGATGATTTGTGATTTGATGGATTTTACTTACCAAGACAATGTGTAGTTTGAATCAAAGGAGTAGGATATTACTTTTATCTCGGACTGGTGCCTAAAAGTGTTGGATAAAGACTTTAGCAGCAAAGAAACCAAGCTCATGAAGACCCCTAGTCCTAAAGAGGTAGATAAAATTAGTAATCCATCCCTTAACAAGGAAGGTATGTCTCTAAATACTTCTCTTGTATTGCATGAGATAACTGAATTAGAAATTTTTGAGTGAATAGGGACATCAAAAAGTGATCATGATGTGGAGTATTTTAGATACTATAATCCTCTTTTTTGTTTTAGATGAATCATATGAGGTCATGAGTTATCCTTTATTTGATCTATGAGATTTTGGCATACTTCCATCTTGCAGCAATAAGGGGTGTGAAAAGTCGATTGTGAAGTTGGGGAAGAAAAATTTGAGATAATGAAGCATTGGAATACAAAAGGATCAAGTGACTAAAGATTTGAAGGAAATTGTCCTGGTATGGTGACTTTCATTCGCAAGCTTGAAATTATGGAAACCATGCTTTCATGGAGGAAAATCAATGGAATGAAATGTGAGTCACAGGAACATAAAGAAGTCACTAAAAATATTTCCATAAAATGTGAAAACGACAAGAAAAGTCAAATTATTAGGTCATCTGATTTATAGGAAGATTATAAATGGGATCAAGGTCAAAATCCCTTTCCTCACCCTATTAATGGAATTGAGTTTTGTCAAGATGCTATATATTTAAAGATAATGGATTGGGATATCAAAAGTGATATACAGGGTTGCATGTATCAAGGGGAGGAGACATATGATGAGAAGCAGTTGTTCAGAAGTGTACTAGTTTATAGTGGTTTCTCTAATGAAATGAAGAGTCTATGGACATATTTTCTTTCTTTTATTCTCTAGAAGTTACATGAGAACTCAAGATTTTTTAGGAGTGGCCTATTCTTTTCTCAACCAGTTAACGGTCTTGCATGATCGAACTAGTTTCCTTGGTGGGGTAGGATTTTTCCTACCATGTACATATTTTGAATTTTGGTGTGCTATTACTTTAGGTCTTTGTTTGTTTGTCCTATTTTTGGCGTGTTTTGGGTCCTCTCTTTCCATACATGACTCTATACCCAATGGAATAAACACTAGTCTTTTAACATACCCCTAAGTTCCTGGCTTCATCCTTGTAGTCTTCATCCCTAGACAGAGCCATTAATACCTCATTTTTTGGTCACATGTCCTAAACCATTCACTTTTCCTTGAAATTTTCTAAGTACAAGTTTTGTCAGTCTTTCCCTAGGTTTTCATAACCACCAAAGGAACGTATATGAAAAGGGAAGTGAATGTTGAAGGAAATATTGTGGAAATAGGTTTGTTAGTCTCCGACAGGGTTTCACAAACATCCTTGTTGACTAATAATGGAAATGCTTATGTGAATAATTTTTTAAGTGAAGCTAAAGAAGATTGTAAGGCAAAAAAATCAGAGGTTTTCATAACTATAGCGGATGTTGATGA
>VDFB02000002.1:65165704-65317628 GCA_007258455.2 Sequoia sempervirens
GAGGTTGGATACAATGACAGTACATTATTTTATGTTTATATGTTGATGACATGCTTGTGGTAGGGTCTAACATGGATCACATAAGTGAGCTAAACAACAGCTAGCAAAAGATTTTGCTATGAAGGATTTGGGGGCAGCAAAGAAAATCCTTGGTATGAAAATTTGTAGAGATACGAAAAATAGAAAAAATGTCCAAGGTACCATATGCTTCAGTTGTAGGTAGTTTAATGTACGCCATGGTATGCACGAGACCGGATATTGCACATGTCGTAGGAGTTGTTAGCAAGTATTTGAGTCATCTCAGAGTTGAGCATTGGAATGCAGTAAAATGGATTCTCAGGTACTTGAGAGGTACATCCAATAAATGTTTATATTTTGGGGGCTCTAATATTGATTTAAAAGGCTATGTTGACTCAGATTTGGTAGGGGATATAGATACCAGGTGGAGTACCACAAGTTATGTTTTTATAGTTGGTGGGACAGCAGTGAGTTGGATTTCTCGATTGCAAAAGGTGGTTGTTTTATCCACCACAGAGGTAGAGTATGTAGTTGCAACAAAGGCGGCAAAGGAGATGATATGGCTGAAACTTTTCATGGATGAGTTGGGAAAACAACAGGCTAGAAATTACTTGTTTATAGATAGCCAGAGTGTTATACATCTTGCAAAGAATTATGCCTTGCATTCTAAAATAAAACACATACAATTGAGATATCATTTTATTTGGTCGGTGTTGGAAGATGAACAAGTCAAGCTAGACAAGATACATATAGATGTCAATCTAGCGGATATGTTTATGAAGGTGGTGACAAGGGAGAAGTTGAGCTCCTCTTTAGCTTCGGTTGGCCTTCAAGGTTGAATTCAAGTATCACATAGCAGCAGGGTCCAAGGTACTTATTTCCAGTGGGAGTTGTAATTGCAGCAGTGTCTTCTAGGATCAGTCTCCAAGTGGGAGATTGTGTTGGTGTGGAGCCTAATCAGTCTCCAAGTGGGAGATTATGTTGGTGTGGAGCCTAATCAGTCTCCGAGTGGGAGATTGTTGGTATGTGGTGATTAATCATGTTATACTGTATAGCCCATGGTATATTGTACACCCCGACACGTATCCTTGGGGAAAAATTTTCTTCCTACTTTTTCGCGTCATCACCGAAAAAGGGAAAAATCAACGAAAAAAGAAAAATCCGATTTTGTAGAACCCAAAATCTAGAAGCTTCTAAGCTTGATAAAAAGGGGTTCAGATGGGTGTTACAGTATGATAAAAAACGTGATTATTCTTAAAATTGTAATAAGTTTTGCACTGGATAATAAAAGTATTGGATGGCTGCGGTTTGGTGGATGTAGCCCGGATTGGGTGAACGATATTAAATTCTCTGTGTTATGATTTATTATGTGTGTGTTTTAGTTTCTCTGTTTATTAATTAAATTTTTATTTAATTTTTAGATATCTGCCATCTCTAACCCTAACACAGGCATCACCGTAGTTTAGTCTTGGCTAGCGGTATGAAGAACATTAGCTTGTTTGTTTACTTGATTTTTGTCTTTTGACTTATCTTATTGCGCTCATTCCGATGACCTCTTAGTGATGTCCAAACAAAGGAATTTAGAGAGAAAGGAAAGGGGCAACAATCATTATCTTTTTATTTGTTGTGCTTGTTGGATGCTCTTGTAATATAACCTTGGTCATGCCTACTTTGTTTGGTCTGTACGGAGGGTGTTTTAGGTGTCTTGTTGACCACATAAGAAGGCTTTCCTTTCTATGTTTTGGTCTGAGATGTTTGGAATATCTGAACTACATTTTTAACATGGTTATGTATGTTAGGTGTGAATAGGAGTACTCCTATCTGATTGTCTAGTCAAAGTCCATCACACTAGGTGCAACGCCATCCTAGTCCTTTATACCTTGATGCATAGTGCCTATGTGTATTATCAAACACAAGGTAAATAGCCCTTTTAAAATCCCAATTCCTGATAAGAAAATCATCATCATCATTATCATATCTAATAAAGTAGGCTTGTTGGATCTTATTTCTTATGTCTTCTTTCCACGCTAACATGGTATCATGACAATTAATCAAAAGCATCACTAATGCATTCATCCTGCATCCACAAACTGTTAGCATTATGCATATCATATCATATGGGAAACATTGATCATCTCACATACATTCCATTGCATCACTAATATAGATTGGTTATTCTAAGCATCTCATAAACCATACATTTGCATCCATTACATAATCATGAAATTATTATCATATAAACATCATATCATGTGCATCATCGTATCATATCATGTGCATCATCACATAGGAATCATCACAAAAGCATCATCACACCATACATGGAAAAGATACTGAAAAAGAAAAGGAATATGCCATAGCATCTCATACACCTCATGATCATCATCCATTAGGTGCATAATATAAATCTGTTAGTCTAAGCATTTTAAGTCATTTGCATATCATAACATTTGTGTCCACATCATCATAAAAAGTGCAAAGAAAGATACTAAAAAGGAAATGCATCCATCCATCCATGATCATAATCATACATACATCATATAGAATCATACAACACATCGCATCACATAAAATAAAGTCACATCATGTCATCGCATATAGAAGAGTAAATACATCCATCCATCATGTATAAATAAAATAGGACACATCTCATATATCAACTCATATCATATATATCATATATATCATTAATAATGTAATTTTCATGGTACAAAATTAGGATCAAATGTGTATAAATCAATCCATGTATACAAACTCCCATAGGGCTATAAAAAACGGAGCCCATGGATTGCAAAAAAGAATGGTGTTGTTGATAAAAAAATGTGAGCTAGCCCTGATGGATGCTCCCCTCACCTAGTTGTCTTTTGGGTTGGTCCTACCTCTGCCCTATCTGCTATGAGAAATTCGGCACCTAAGCCGCTCAAGGCACTGCCTGATGATAATGAACCCGATAATACTTGGCCTCTCACTGCATCCTGCTACATGCATGTTGGGATGGTCTTGCCCTGAGCTGTGACTTCCAGGCCACCTCTTGTGCTAACTGCAGCTCTGTAGCCTGTCTTTGTTGCACAACCTAATCTCGCTTTGCATGGGCCTAATCTCTTTGGGCCATCAATGTAGCAACTTGTTCTTGAAGCTGTTGAATCAATGCATCCCTTTGATCTGGCTGAGGTGGTGGTGGCGGTGGTGATTGTTGCTAGTCCCTAGGGCCATCCCTCTACTGGTCCCTAGGGGCATCTCTCTTCTGATACTCGTGCCCCCCACCTCTCTGGCCTCTCTGGTCTAGAGGTGGTATGCCTCCTCCTCTACCTCCATCTCCATCTTTGTCTCCTTGTCCTCCTCGCGCCCATGCTCGCCCTGTTGTTTGGCCTCGGGGTCACCGCCGCAGTAAAACTGTCCTAGGCACTGTCAATCTCACGAGTGGCCTAAACTAGTCAATATATGCCTATGTAGTCCCAAGGTCTTCCTGCCCCTGATCATATGGCTATGGCCTAGAAACTAGTTGTCTAAACAAGTCCATTGTATCCTCTGGTGGGATCGGCTGACCCCATGTGGTCTCCCTCATGGTTTGAGCAAAAATAACAACATACTGATCATTTGACTTGTCCTGGACATCGTCAAACTGCCTGGCTACCCGATCTGGAAGGTAGAACTTAATCATCATGTGCTCTCTACCCTACATCAGCCTATCCTTCCTCGCATAAAAGAGTTGTTGAACATCATCGTACCATGCAGGCATCTTTAGCCAAGGCCTCCATCTGAATGTGGTCATCTTGTCAATCACCCTCCTCTAGTGAGTGATGCCAACCTATCTTGTGTGGGTAAAATTAATACCACCTTTATACGGCCAAACTACTGGATCATCCAGCTCCACATCAACCACCGTAACCCATGGGTGAAGCATGACAATGTGCTCCCAAGCCTGGATGTGTAGAAGTGTAACTCCAATACCGATGGCCTTGTTGTCACAATGGGCAAACTCATGCAAATCATGATAGAGTGAGGCCAACATCACTGGTCCCAACAAAAAGCACTCTCTTTGGAATAACATCTTCTCCTAGGAAGACCCCATCCCAGACTGAAATATCATCCCCACCAATCTAGTGCTACAAGTCATGAGATGATGGTTGCAACAATCAATTAGATTGTTGACACCTGGCCTCTATAACGCTCAAACTCAATCTAGCCCTTGGCAAAGATAATCTCGTCCAACCCCATAATCTCATAATAGGCATTGGTCCCGACCTCCATGTCATATATCACCCTCTCGCCATGGATGGGCAATTGAAGAATCTGCCAAACGTCCTCCAGTGTAATGGTCGCCTCGCTTATGGGGAAGTGAAATGATGATGTCTCGTTGTGCCATCTCTCAGCCAGCGCAATCATCATGCCCAAGTGTGTCATGATGGAAGGCGTGTATGCAATATACCATAGGCCTATCACTCTAAGGTGCTCCTAAAGCAACTCGTGTAATCCAAACAATCTGCTGAGAATCGAGGACTAGTGCTTGTGTGAATGTATAGGCTCTGTGTCCTCCTACACCAGTAAAGCCACATTGTCAAGTTTCATAAAAAAATTGGATCTCATTTGAATTTTTCACGACCAAAATAACAAAGGCGTCATTGTTTGCAAATGCATCACTATCTGAAAGCTCCAAATTGCTCCACTGGAACCCTCTAAACTGTAAACTTTGCTACAACATCACAATTTGACTATGGACTCTTTTGACTCAAAACCCTAACTCCAAACTAGCTCGTGGGCGACGTCATTTGCATATGTGGTGCCATTTGGAGCTTGACCCCTAAATCCCTAACTAGATCATGGTGACACCATTTACAATAGCAGCACAGTTTAAGGCCATGTGACGTTGATTCTAAGCTTTCAACGGTGCCAAACTGTGTCACTTGACTAGTTTGCCTTTTAAACACTATTAAATGCACACAAAAATTGAAAGGACAAGTTGGGTTAAGGTCACATTTTGGTGGTCCTACGCTTGGAAATCACTAGTACACTGGCACTCACTCGGAGATGTGTCAGGGAAGCACTCATTGCGCCATCTCGCACAAAGGTCAGAGCTCAAAAACAAGAATTTCTAAAGGTTGAGTATGCAAATGAATTGAAAGTGACCCATTGAGGGCTATTTAAGCGTGAAAACTAGGTTTTAGACCCTCGATCTCGTTTTCACCCAACCAAGGCTCGTTTTGCATCATTTTTTTTGCATTTTGCACATTTTTGGCATCTTGGAGCCTTTTCTAGACTTGTCAGGTAGCTTGTCCTCTTTTTTCGTGAGATCACCCAAAAATCCAAATTTTATCCAATTTCTTGAGGGGGCAGTATACTAGCATAATTCTTTTGCTAGGGCAACATGTGGGGTATCCGAAAAATTGAAAAATAAATAAATTTTGATTTCACAAGGTTATTCTTTAAACCAACACAACATGTACATTACTTCAAAGAGGGGCAAAATGTAGACATGTAAAATATATTGATTGATCTTATACACTTGATCCTGATTTACTAACACCAATTTGTCTTGAATCATCTTCTTTACTAACCATTTAATTGAATAATCTTTATTTGATTAAATTCATCATATTTCGTCTTTTAATTAAATAAATAAATTTTATCTGATTAAATCATCATCTCTTATTAATTAAATAAATCATTTTGTTTAATTAATCCTATTGTCCCTTTTTAATTAAATAATTCATTTTATTTAATTAAGCTCTAAAGTCATCTCTTTTAAATTAAATAAATTAATCTTTATTGGATTTAAATCTAACACCATCCTCTTTAATTAAATAAATCAAACTTTATTTAATTAAGTCTAAAATCATTATTCCTCTCATTTTGATTTATTTAAATTCTAAAATCTAAATCAAAATTTCAAATTAGCTAATTATCATTTGAATTAATCAAATCAAGATTAATGCTAACACTAATCCATCAAATCCTCTAGATTTTGCAACTTGTGCAAGTAAATCAATTTATTGATTTATTAAATCTCCTATTTTCATTCAAAAGGGAATCAAAGGTTGGAATATTCTTCAAATTTGAAAATCTTCCTCCAAAGGACTTGTCCATCCAACAAGGCATTAAAGGCCTCTTACAAGTTCTTTTCTTGAGCCAAGTGGCATTTAATTCATCTTTCATCTCCCTCCAACATGTCACTTCTCCAATTTTGGATTTCCACCTAATAGCATTAATGTGCACATTCATCCAAATGTGCTCCACCTTTGTCCACTCACATGTTAACAAGTGGCATTATGCTATTGGTTGGTGTTTGATCCCACATTCATCCATTTGGCCTATTCCTCTATCATTCTCTTCTATAAATAGAAGTTTCTCATAGTGATTATGGATCCACAACTTTATACAAAATCATTATCTTCATGTTTTGAGCAATTTCATCCATTCTCATCCAAGTTTCATAGCTTTCATCAATTTCATAGCTAGGTTATGGAAAATTTTATCATGGAGCACCATTGATCATCATCAAACTTGCAAGGAATTAGGAAAGGGCTATTTTCCACATCAAAATAGCACCAATTCCCCCATGGGATTGAGAGTTTGAGCATTTGAATAAGATTTAGATTGATTTTACTTGTGTTCTTCACTTTATTTCTTGTTTTCATGCTTCAAATGAATCTTATGGGGAATGATGGTTTTGATTTGCATAATGGAATAATATTGTGTTGTTTGTTTGTGTTTGTGTAGGTCTAGGATCGCCATTCATAAAACTATCTAAAACTTACAATGTACAAGTTCAATATGTTCAAACTTACATCAAGTAATTCAATTTTTAAATATTTAAATGTACCTCAACTGTATATTGCACGGGATCACCATCATGCGCTAAATTTCCAAACTCTAACAAATCACCATACTACTAAAAATTTTAAATACACATTTTCAATCAGGAGTTAAACAACTAGACTTTAAAATACATTACATGTATGTATGTAATTTTTTAGAACACGATTATATATATATATAAATAATTCAAGTACCCGTCGTGCCCGATCGATGGCTCTACCAATGTCACTAAGATCATGAGAATGAAAAAACAATGCAAGGGGATTTGTAGCATGTATAGTATCAATGCCAAAAAGAAGCTGACTATATGTGCCATGGACAAGATTAGGTGTTGCAGTAACCTCAGTGTGATCTGTAACATCCTGATGACCTGTACAAGCTAAAGGATTGATAGAAACATGATGCACATGGGATCATGTAAGCTATTGTGGAATATCCTCTAAATTTTCCACCTTGTGGCTCATATGTGTACCAGGATATCATTGTCTAATAAATCCATGTACATGGTCAAGAGGGATGCCATGGTCCTCACTGATGACCTGATGTGCTGCTAGTAAATCCAAAACTGAGACTCTACACATATTACACATAGTCGTGTGGCTCATATGCTCAACATCTAAAGGAGTAGGTAGATTAGCACAAATAAATGGATCATAAGATGTAGATGTAGCCTCAATGGCAGGAAGGTTGATCTACGGGCGTAATAAGTATCTACCAACTCAATCAAATGAAATCTAACCGATCTATGTTGTAATAGAGGCAATGCTATAAAAATTTGGGATTGAGTGGAACATGTTGTTGACTCCCCTACTACTACCAATTCTAAATGTTTTGGTAAAACAAAAAGGTTTAGGCCAACTAATGCCCTCTTGTTTATGGGCGGTGGCAAATCTAGACGTCTAAACTATTGTTTGTCTACCTTAGCCAGCATGCTCAGGATAAGATGTGTAGTCCACATATATTTGTAAATGAAATTCTACATATAACTGTTTGACAAAAACATTGTGGTAGCTCATCATTTCGAGGCCATCTATGATACATTACCAACCATCTAGGGTATGTGAATGGCGCAACAAGAGGATCTACACACCTTGTAACCACATATCCTTTGATTCTATTTTTTCCTCTATAATGAGGGAACATGGTAAACACATTTTCTTGTGAAACTAATCTTCCTTGACATCTTTTCATTTCATTGTCCCAGCAACACTATTGGAAAGAGACAAATAAAACTGCTCAATGTTGATATCATCATAAGGATTGAATGATCGAATTGTCCCGATCATTCAATAAATCTCGTCTCTAATTGTGACTAATCTATCTTGACTAGCCAAATTAGGGGAGTTGTGAATTGTTTGCTCTAAACATCTTAGAGCATTTTCTAATCTAGCAATACTATCCTAATATAAATTTGTTCTAGCTTGAGCATTTTGCTCATAACGAGGGGAATGGTGTGATCCCTCATCGGCCATGTATATATATATATATAAGTAAAGAGAGATCTGCATATCATTAAAACAAAATATGTACATGATGTTAAACAAATTTATCAAATTTCAAAACTAAAACATATATTTAAATTACAAAATTTTCAAAGTTTCAAAACTAAAACATTTTTAACTTTATATCTAATGAGATAGTTCAAGTTATAGCTATCTGTATGTTCAATAGTTCACCTTCTACAACTTAGATAACATAAGAAATTTGACAACTTCAAAGAGACTTGATACATACATACATACATACATACATACATACATACATACATATATATACACACACACATATATGTGTGTGTGCATGTACATGTGTACATGTATGCACATACATGTGTGTGTATGTGTATGTATGTACATATACAAGTATGTGTGTATATATGTATATATGTGTATGTATGCATATATATATGTGTATGTGTGTATGTATGTATACATACGTATGTATGTATGTATGTATGTATGTATGTATGTATGTATATGTACACATGTACATGACATATGTATATATCTATATATATGTATATGTGTATGTATGTATAAATATATATGTACATGTACATATACATACATATATTTATACATACATACTTGTACATACATACATACACATGTACATGTACATGTATACATATACATACATACATACACACATGTACACATATGTATGTACACATACACATATATGCATACATACATACACATGTCTATGTATACATACATACACACATACATATATATGCATACATACATACACACATACACATATATGCATACATACATACACACATGTACATGCATATATGTATAGACATACATACACACATACACATATATGTACACACATGCACATACACATATGTATACATACATGTACACATACATGTATACACTTGTACATATGTATGTAGACATGTACATGTACATACATATATGTACACACATGTAAGATTAAAATTAGGACCTTATTTATTTAGAGAACTAGGTTAGGTAGAGGTTACAATTTAATTAGGGTTTAATTAAGGTTCAACAATGTTTAGAGATCAATCGGGGTCAAGTAAGATTGAAAAAAGGTTAGAGTTAATTTTAGGGTTAAGGTTAAAATTCAAATAGGGTTAGATGAATGGGACAAGGGGTAGATTTTAGGGTTTAGCATATGATGTTAATCCAGAAGAATTTGTAATAGCTAATCTAGAAGAATTTATAATGACTAAAGATGAGCTTTAGTAGATGATGCTAATCTAGAAATCTAATTTGTAATAACTAATCTAGAAGAATTTGTAATGACTAAAGATGAGTTTTTTTGGAGCAGATATAAAATAGAAATGCCAACTCATATTGAAACAACAATGGCCCTTTTAAGACAAGAAAAAAACTGGTTAAAAGGTAAGGACACAATTAATTACAAAAGCATGGGCATGATAAAAATGAAAGCGTGTTGGGAGAGAGGAGAAAAAACGTTCAATTACATTGAAAAAGGTATGGCGTCCATTGTTGCCTAGGAGGAATCTGACAAATTCAAGGTATGACATTGGGAAGGGGTACAACAATGCCATTATGAGGAATGACATCCCCCTCTCAACAATTATGATTTCTACATGGATGTTCAAAACCATGCTTTATAAGTATTTAGAAATCAAATTCTAGAGGTAACTAATATCTAGTAAGGTGCTCAAGAACTTGAACATTAGAATATTTGGTGTCTGAAAGTTGGAATTGTGAGAAATTCGTAAACCGATAATTTACTATAATCAAGATTTAATTATTAGAATATCCAAGTGCTTGGAATTTCAAGTAGACAAATTTGGAAGATAAAATAGGATCTTTCCTTGAGCTCATTACATCTCTATGTTGAGACTTTAAGTGAAACAAGGTGGCAAAGAAGTCTAGGTTATATCTCTACTAGTACTTGATAACTTATATAATATGAATGAAGAATAAAATATATGCTTAATATAAGTTGTATCTTATGGTTACTTAAGAATGTAGGCGATATTGAACTCATTATTGGAAATAAGACTATATTATATAAAAATTTTGATGTTGCAAGTTGATACCTTTAGGTAATTTTCTTTGAATTTTGTGGTACACAGGCTTTATATGACTATGTGATTTCTATAGACCTCTTAGGTATAAGAACCCCAATACTGGAACTATCAAGTGAACTAAGGGACTTGTACCATATTGTTGCATGATTAAATAGAAGGAAACCATCATTTAATTCGATGGTGTTGTTGAGACTAAGTTAAGAGACAAATCAAATTTGCAATCATTTAGTAAGGCATCTCTTGATATCTTATTGTTGACCATAGAGATCATAAAGTAGTGAATGAATATTACATAGTCAATAAGGTAGACTAATATAAGAATATTAGATTGCACTATAAGGTAAATTAAATCACAGGGTTAAGAATGACATTATTAATATGATTGGGTGCACATCTTCATATAATGATCAAAAGGATATAACTTTTCCCATTTGTCTTGAGTATGACTCAAACATTAATCATGCTTTAGCAAGTTTGTAATTATTATCATATGCATTTTGAGGTTCAAAAGGATTTTGTGGTCTTGTTGATGCACAATTGGGCTGATTATGTAGGACCTGGTGGATGGAATGGTAAGGACATTTCTTGGTCACACTGGAATTTACCCATGCTGCCAGAAGTTTTAGAGTCTCCATGAAATTTTTTTCATTATGAAAAGCTTATATTTTCAACTTATGTTGCTGATATTTGCTACAGTTACTATTGAGAATTTCTTTTAGGTTAGAGTTTTAAGACATGTTGTTTACAATATTTTTTTTCCTCTTAAGCTTGTTTTTGATAATGTTCATTAGCCTAATTGTAAATTCTTTTATCAATTCCACTAATGCTTTGTCTTCAATAAGCAATGCCACTATCCTTTAATCAATTACTTGCAACATTTATATTGGTACATTCAACTGAAAATATCAGTTTTGTATCTGTGTGTATGTGTATATATGCCAATTTATATGTTCAAGTGTGTATGTATGTATGCATGTTCTTTCATTTTAGAGTTTTGTATCTGGGTTTTTTATAGGCAAACAACAGTGGCCATCTAGGTTAATTTCGGGTTTTCATATGGGTTTTTTTATGTGCATGAACATGTATATATGTATGTCTATATGTATGTAAACCCCAAATTTTCATTTTAATAAAACCAAAACTGAACACCCCAAATTTCCATTTCTATAAACCCAAAATTGAAAACCCCAAATTTACATTTCTATAAACCAAAAACTGAAACCCTCAAATTTCCAATTCACCATTAAAGGATGTATAACACAGTTTAACCACATTTAAACTATTCAATCCAAAAAACCATTTGATTATAACTTCGCGTCAAGGGTTTTATTCATTTCACAAACATACTTTTCCATTCACCTATTACACCCAAAAATAGAATAGACACAACCATTGTCACTTTTTATTCCCAAAAACAAAACTTTCACAAATATTCATACTACAATACATTTATTTCACATAAATCACACAAATCCATATTGAGCCAGCATGCACCCAATAAAAAACAAACACATCTCCTTTGGCTCAAAATATTTTCCCAAATCACAAACACCAACACGTTACCCACCAAGAGCACAAGAGCAAAAATGGTGGAAAAGAACTTGGAAAATGCGCTCACAATATGAGGTCTTCTTGCTATTTATCGACACTTCAAAACCCTCCTTTGGCTGAGGTCCTCTTGAATTGGAGCAATTTTTCCCAAGCATGCAAAATGGTCGGGCCCTTTTTATTTTATTTTATTATTCTTGTTTTTGGTCAGAAGCTTTTCGACTGAGTGGCTTTTGGCTAAAACCCTTCTGGCTAGAAAGGTACCACCACGTCGGCACCATGTCACTATTGCATGGTTTCAGCTGAAAGCCACTTGACCGAAAAGCTTTCGGTCAGAAACAGTTCTCTCGAAACCATTTATTTGACCAAAAGTGTGACACACTATTGTGCTTTTACCCTACAAAGAATGAAATCATGGAACACGAACACCAATATTTTTACATGGAAAACCAAAAAGTGAAAAACCACAGTGAGGCTTAGCTCACAATATATTATATCTGGATATAAGATATTACATAAAGGTTCAGTGCTAGGACACACTATCCAGAAAAAGGCTCATAGCCCATAAAGAAAGAACAGAGAGGGGTTGGCAACAATGCCTATTTGAACTAATACAATAGCATCTATCATATGCCAGATTATAGTTCCATTGTGATATAAAATGATCTTCATAGTTATATGAATCAATACTCTGCTCTTTTCACAATCTGCTCAATACTACATCGCACGCATGCAGGTGAACCACCATACATGTCAACATTCGCATACAATTCTACCCTACTACATCTTCCACCACATTCGCATATATTGCTCTTCATACACTCTTTATATTATTCATAGTTCTCATTCCTTTTTTTTCTCTTCTCGAACATTCGGTGTTAATCTTTTATATATATATAAAATATTAGGTACAACTTCAATTAGGTCGGCCTAATTAGAAGTTACACACAAAATTAAGCATGTCATCCTCAAAGCATTTTATCCACACGTAGCACCTAAATTTAAAATTCAATTTACATCAAGATAGGTCGGCATGGACCTAATATAAATCGCATATGAGATAGAGTTTGTAGAGTCTAACCTAGTATCTGGTAAACTTGTTAGAAACCACAAAATTTAAAGGAATGACTAACGCTTGAATAGTCCACTCAACATTGTAAAGACTTCATTAAATTGTCAACCAGGGCTTGTAAACTTGTGATGGTGTTAGTACTATATGTGCCTTCAAAGACCTAAGGTTACCTGGGTTATCCTATTAAAGGTATTCTACTTGCTGGAAAATCACATAAACACATAACAATGAAAGAAGTAAATTGGCACTAATGGCTACGGGTGCCTACAACATAATTTGTAGATGAACTATTGCTAACAGATAATTATTGAAACTAACTCAAAACTGATAACTGAACCTAATCTATCCTCCAGAGTACTATAAGTCAATTGAATGCATTCATGCACATGAATAATCATTATTGATAATTAAAATATGAGAATCTATTTTAACTTACATGCAATTTATGAAATAATGATAAACTTAAATAAATACAAAATAGAAATAAAACAACCATAAATTTAGTGAAGAACGATTACCTTAAGTGGCCTGCTCAAATGGCTATCTTCACTTAACTAAAACTAAATCTAAATCTTAAGATTCTATGCAACCATATCAACTTGAACTCCATTCATTATGCATTCCAAAAGATCACATAAAATATTGCTCGAAAATTGTATTCAAGAAAATCATTTCTAAACAATCAACATGTCTATAGATTACAACTAAAAACTAAGAAGTAATTGATAACAAATCCACCAGTATGAGATTAATCAACTATCTAAAGACTCAACCACCGACTATACACAAACATGGGGGAGTTTATTCTAAACACAACTCTTAACTGAAATCATTAACTACAACTCCCTAGATATCAGAGTATATAATTAAGATTGAATTATTCAAATTGCATCTGAAAATAAATAAGAGTTCAAATAGGATTAAAACTCTGTAAAATAGATATGCATGTGGAACACATAATCAGTTATCCAAAATCCTATCAATAAAATAATTCTTCTTCTTTAGCATCTTATTAGCTGTCATAATGATACACGACTAACTCCGTCAGGCTTCTCCACGTGGTAGTTATTACACTCATCTTGTTCTAGCACTTCCCCTGTTTCACTGTCTAAGACCTCCTTTGGCTGTGGGTTACAACTTACAGTTACTGTAGGCTACAGTGTCTTCTTGGGTTGCAAGAGGTTAATCCATAAAACATATACACAAAGCTAACCACCATGATTAAACACGAAATTCCAATCACATTTCATACATATCCACATATAAATCATGCAATGCTACTATATCATAACTATATTTTTCATTACTCTAATTTAGGTTGAAGGTTGTATAATAAGCATAAAAAGATAGCATAGCATAAGAATATGTCTGAAAGAATTTTTTGATAATGTTTATTAAACATGCATAAAAACATAAAGAAATGGACTCATCAGAGTTACTTTCTTATCCTCCACAAAACATCAAATGTGTTAGGTCACCCCAAAATAGACCTAAACACAAAGTCTTTAAGTGAACATGCAATTCACCAGACGTGCGACTTTAAAGCTTGATCTCCCTTCAAATTCCCATTCAAACAACATTTATTAACTTATCTTCATCATTGCAAAGCAAAATAATTATTCACGAAGAAGTGCAAAATCTCCCACGTTGGTACATTGTACAATAGATAACTGTGATATACAGGTTTGCACACTGTCATTCATATCTTTCTGGAAAATTTACAGAATGTCGCAAAAACTTGAATACTATTACATCTGATGAACTAAAAACTATAGTTACAATTATAGAAGATTATACGAATGTGCGGTGAAGTGTAGACACAAAAACTGATGCATTGAACCACAAAATTGTCAAAGGAAATACTTGGCCAAATTCTTGACAAACCATACTTTCCAGATCAACTTGCACTGTATAGAATTCACCACCAATACTTCCACCTTATGTTAGGATGATCATAACAATGTTGACATCAATGACAACACTCGATCAAGTAATATATACACCTCATGCTCATGTTGCCAAACAACACCATCAATGACAACCTTCCAACTTCCAACAATCTCTCCCTTTGACATCAATGGAAAAGGGTGTGCAAAGCCTTAGTATACTCCCTTAGATATATATATATTGACTCCCCCTTAATGCATAAAAAGTTAGATTTTTCAATCTAAAGATGTCGATCCTTTGAGGTTATTCAATATGTCTTGCCAAGTAGATATTCCTTCTTCCCAAAGCATTTTTGATTCTACTAGAGTCCTACACTATAGTTCAAGCTCCATTGGTGTCTCTTCTCCTTCTTCCACAATATTGGGATTAAGTTTTATCCTTTAGAGTTTTTCAATATTGGCAAGGGCACTTGAGATATGAGTATGCTTTATCTTCACTAAGTCCCTTAGCATCATATATTGTCTGATTGTTTCTTCTATCTGATTCTGCAATGCAAAGAAATTGTCATGTAGCTGCATAATGCCTGTCCATTTCTGATTATCCTTGTCTCTTTCCATATCATAAATATATGCTTTGCAACTTATTTGCATTTCAATTGAGCTCATGGCGTCCTTTATGCTTCATGTGTTATTCGAAAATTTTAAGCAATATGAAAGTAGGCTCTATGCTTCTTCTTCACGAGTTTGAGCATCCTTCAAACATTTCATAACTTTGTGATGTACATTTGTACATTTCCTTGTGATATCCTCTAGATTCTTCTCTATAGGCATTACCTCTAATTCAATTCTAGCTTGTCCTTTTAGTTTAGAGACATAAAACTTTGAACGAATCGACCAAGTTTCTAAAATTTTCTATAGTAGATAATGATGCATCAATGCTTATTCAAGGGGTTATCTCTTGTAAGGCTTTCATGGCTTCATCCATATCTTGTGCACTTATATTTCTGACTCTAGTTTCATGCTCATGTTGAGCATCATTTGTGTGCATTCTTCCTTCTACCACATTTGTATCTTATTGCTCTGTAACTTCTTGTTTAACTTCAAACGGAGGATTAACAATGCTCTTTCTCTTCTTACCCGTCCTCCTAGAACTGTCAGAGACTTCAACTCTAATCCTGTCTTCTAATCCTAGTCTGCTGAGGTCTCTAGGGAATTTTAGAAGAACTTCTGCATAGTGAACAACTTCTACTTCTATCACTTCATAGTCTAATTCAGAAATCCAAATAGTTTAGGGCTCAATTGCTTTCATGAAGCAAAAATTAGTGGAGACAAGAAAATTAATGTCTCCTAAGTAACTTCCCAACACACTCTTAAGAATTCTCTCTTTCATTCATTCTCCTTTGAAACATCCTAATGAATGCTGCAAGAGCATTGTCTTGAGCATTCAAACCTCTAAGTCTTCTCGTATGATTTGCTATCTAATGTGCAACAAGTTCTATATTTGTCCAATCTACATTTCCAACCACTGTTACTTCCTTCATAAAGTATAAAAGTAGACAAATCACCAATGTACCATACCTAAATGTATGCTTCTTGTTCTTCTTGATTTCCTTTAGGTTTTTTGACAATTATTGTTGAAGTAGTTCACAAAGATCATAGGCAACACCATTTTCAATCATGTATCGTACAATGTGTATGATGATGGTAGAGACTTCATCATCTCTACCTGGGTGCTAGATTTTGTGAACTATAAGCATTGCAGCATACCAGATAGTTGGATTTTTGGTCAAGTTCAAGATGAATTCTTTTTCTTCAAGGGTAGCACTTGTCTTCTCCATTATATCCCTGACCTTGATAGATTTTTTGTCTAGAATTTGTACGGAGGGCCACAAACCAATTACATTTATGATAGCTTCATTGGTTATTGAGTACGGGTCATCAATCCATATGGATTCATCACGAATTATGCTTAACACCATTCTAGTGTACCTCTATGTCTTCAAATGATGGAAACTTCCACCATACATCCAAACTCTTTTCACTTAGGGTTTTGTATTATGGTTTTATGGTGTCATCATTCTCTTCCAACTCTCCTTTCCATAGAATAAATAACCTATTGAAGGAAATTTATTCCATTTCCCCATGAATATATGCTTTAATATCCTTTTTCGATAAAACTCCATCGGGAGTGCAAGAAAATGCACCTCTTACACAACTCGACAAGTTTTAGGGTTTTGATGTTCAACTACTAAGGGATGCATTGAACCTTTCAACTTCTTCTTCTGCACCTCTCTTCCCCTTTGCATGTATATAATGAAATTAATTTTTCTTCCTGAGCATGCTTTTAACTCTTTGATTTGACCCATTTCAACAATAAATGCTTCAAACAAAAAGCTGGTAAACTTTGAAACCTTATATGCATAGTCAACTTTACGAAGCTCAACAAATTTCTACATTGAAATATTTTCTTCCATAGTTTTCACCAATAGATTAATAATATTCATCTTCATCTTATCTCTTTGTGTCAAGCCATGAAACATTATATTGATAGGGGGTTATATTATTTTCTATAAAGCTCCCCCTCAACCATAGCTCTGGGCTTAGTTACTGCAGGAAACATCTACATTGGAGATCGGTACAGATTCTCCCTTGTCCTCAGTTTCTTATGTCTTTCTCCATATCTTTTCCATTTCCTTCTTCACTTCATTTGGATCAACTTTCTTGACTGGTTCATCTTTCTTCATAGGATCATTCTTCTTGTGTTCTTACTTGTACAAAATTTAGCAATATGTTTAGGCTTTTTGCAGTGGTTGCAAATGATTTTTTTTATTTTTTTATTTTTTTATTTTATTTTATCGTAGTTCCTTCCATTTGCTATGAATTTGCATTAATTATATTTGTGTCCAAATCCATAACATGTATAGCAACAACCATTAAAGGATTGAATTATTCTACAATTGTTGTATCTATTCATCATTTGATTTCTGCATTCACTTGCTCCATGTCCAAATTTCTTGCATGTAAAACATTTTCCAATAAAAAGATGAGACATTTTGATTCATTCTGCATCTACATTCCACAACTCTATGTCCAAATTTATTGCAAGAATAACGTAAACCATTGAAAGATTAGTACCTTTGAGCATTTTGTTGTTTGATAGGGGTTCTTCTAACATTGATTCTTTGATTTCAAAACTTTCCATTGTTCCTCTTGCCTTCAAATTTTTCAAGTTCACTAATCTTCTTTTCATTAGATGTTTGATTTGCTTTGGATCTTTCAAGCCTCTTTCAAGTCCCAAACCTCCTTTATCTTTAGATGCTTTTTGTCTAGCAATAAACTCGTCAAGCATTGTAGAACTTGTCTTCATAACTTCTTACTTTCTCCAAATCTGATCTCATATTTACCACTTCTTGTTCAAGCCTAGCACGCTCATCAGTCTTTCTTTTCACTATTGTATTCGAGCATTCTTCAATTATTTTATTTTCTTCCACTTGTACTCTTAGTCGGATGATGTCTTCATTCGCTTGTTTTAGTTGTTCATTGACTTCCTTACGTCTCTCTAAATTTCTTGTTTTCCTCCCTCGGTTTCCTGATGTATTCATTTTCTTCTTTTATATTTTCCTTCAGATCTCCATTCTCATTTTTAATCTTGTTAAGATCTTCAAGAGAAACTTTGAGTTCTACATCTTTGTCTAGCATGCAATCTCTTTTGTGTATTCAATTGTAGAAATTTCTTCTGGAGGAGTAGGATACTTTTTGTTAGCCATGTGTTCAGACTCCAAGATCTTCCCAAAGCAGTCAAGATCCTTCCAAGGATCCAAGCTCTGATAACAATTTTTGAACACTCAAAATACTGGGAGGGGGTGAATCAATATTCCAATAAACTAATCAAACATTAACCATCCAAATACCATAATACAAATAACTGCAATGAATGAAAGCATGACACATGAACACCAATATTTTTACATGGAAAACCCAAAAGTGAAAAACCACGACGAGGGTTAGCTCACAATATATTATTCAAATATAAGATACTATAGAAAGGCTCTCTACTAGGACACACTGTCTAGAAAAAGGCTCACAACCCACATAAAAAGAACAAAGAGGGGTTGGCAACATTGCCTATTTGAACTGGTACAATAGCATCTATCATATGCCAGATTACAGTTCCATTGAGATACAAAATGATCAACACACTTATTTGAATCAATACTCTGCTTTGTTCACAATCTACTCAATACTGCATCACACACATGTAGGTGAACTGCTATACATGTCACCATTCACATACAATTATGCTATGCTATATCTTCCACCACATTTGCATATCTCACTCTTCACACACTCTCTATATTCTCCATACTTTTCATTCCCTTTTTTTCTTTTTTTTTCTCTTCTCAAAATTTCAGTGTTAATCTTATATATATATATCCACATCAGGTGCAACTTCAATTAGGTTAGCCTAATTAGAAGTAACACACAAAATTAAGCATGTCATCCTCAAAGCATTTTATCCACACTTAGAACCTAAATTCAAAATTAAATTTACTTCAAGATAGGTCGGTATGGACCTAATATAAATCCCATATGAGATAGAGTTGCTTTCTTATCCTCCAAAAAACAACAAATGTGTTAGGTCGGCCCAAAATAGACCTAAATACAAAGTCTTTAATTGAACATGCAATTTGCTAGACGTGCGACCTTAAAGCTCGATCTCCCTTCAAATTCCCATTCAACCAACATTTATTAACTTATCTTCATCATCACAAAACAAAAAAATTATTCACAAAGAAGTGTGGAATCTCCCACACTGGTACATTGTACAAAAGCTAACTATGATATATAGGGCTGCACACTGTAATTCATATCTTTCTAGAAACTTTATAGAATATCACAAAAATGTGAATACTATTGCATTTGATGAATTAACAATTGTAGTTACAATCGTAGAATATTATACCAGCGTGCGGTGAAGTGTGGACCTAAAAATTGATGCATTGAACCACAAAATTGTTAAAGGAAATACTTAGCCAAATTCATGACAAACCATACTTTTTGGATCAACTTTGTACTATACAAAAGTCACCACCAATACTTATACCTTATGTTAGGGTGATCATAACAATGTTGACATCAATGGAAACACTGGATCAAGTAATATATACACATCATTCTCATGTTTCCAAACAACATCTCAATGACAAACTTCCAACTTCCAACAGTATTTCATTAGGAGTGCTTACTAGATGACTAGCTTGAAAAGAACTTGGACTTTGTACCCTCTCCACCATGAAGGATATTTTCTAGATACAAGTAACATTTATTATCGAGAGAATTTAGAAGCTCAGGAGTACATCAAGCCCTAACTTCTTTGGGCTGGAAATAATTGCACATTAACCTCTAAATTAATCAACTATTTATTTAGCAGTGAGGCCAAGTTAAAATTATAGTTATCCAATTAGGATCAAGAGACAATTTAGACTATTATTGATGTCATCACTCCCCATATGGTTCAAAAATTTAGACTGAGGTCATGCAAGCCTTGTTGGAAAGATTGGAAATAGTATCCTAAAACACCATTTTGTAATTATAGACCCTACAAGGGATACTTGTGGCTAATTCTTCATCTCCTAATGGTGGATTAGTTAAAACACCATTGGCACCTCCAATATTCTCTCAATGCTTGATATCAATGATTCTAGACTATTTGGATGGCTACTCTTGAGCCTAAGTTGATTCAGTTTGCATTGTGCATTCTCTATCAAGGTCTTTCACTTAGCTCTTGCTTGTCTCATTTGGGAGTTCTCAATCCTTGCTATCCTTTTTATGGATAGTTTGAGACTCTCAAACATGTTTTTAATTATACACTAGAGGTTAATAAGCTCGGAGTTTGATACATGATTTCTTCAAGCCCTTTAAGCCTAACCCATTGTCATGGCATATAATTTTGTTGGGTGATTGGCCTTGTCTTCCATTTAAACTTTCCTATATTTAACATGCTTTGAGGGTCAAAATTCTCTTTAGTATTTGGAAAGAAATAAATTTAGCTATTTTTTTAGTTAGATTGCGTAGTGTTGTAAATTGCACACCCTTCCAATTTCACACTATACAACATCTTCTCTTTAGCTTTTTGATGCAAATAGTTTAAATTCAAAACATTAACACTTGAATTACACATTATATTAATTTCATGTTGTTTCTAATCTTCTGTATCTTAATTTTTTTGAACAAGAGTATTTCACGTGGGTGTCTATGTGGCACACTAACATCTTGCAAAAAATTATGATTCTAGTCTGGAGTGTTACATTCCCATAGCTTTTTCACATGTAACAACCCTGCATGCAGTCACCTTGAACAAAATCAATTCTTCTTGCTTTTCATGGATCTCTTTGACTCTCTCGCTCCCTAGTTGGATTTTTCATTCTCATGGCTACTCCCTTGAAGAAAATTCTTTCAAGTAACAATAAAATTACTCACCATTGAAAGCACAACAAGTTATTCATAGCATAGACTGCCTCTATTCACTCTCGACAACACTCCGAAAGCAACAAATCACTATTGAAGGCTCTTTGAAGCTTCGAGGTGATTTTGTTCTTGATTATTATTTAGTATTTACTTACATATTAACAATTGAATGCTTTGGATGTTAATGTATTATTTTTAATCTATTTTTATCTATATGAAAACAATTTTTATTACATATTTTATATCTTTTTCAACTTATATATAAAAAATTATAGTTGTCATGGAGGAATAAATACCAAAATGGGGGTTTGATTGAGGCAAACCCCTAAACAACCAAATAAAAATATTTCTTTTATTGTGCATGTGTTTGCAATTTTTGTATTAGAAGAGAAGCAAAAATCTAGTCCTATCTTTCTAAACTCTTCTTCTTGTTTAAATTTCTTTTCCATAGATTAATTGAATTGTCATTTTTAATATTTTAGCATTTCTTGTGTTGTTTAAATTTAGTATTTCTATTGTTGTGCATACAAGAAGTTATAGTGTACAATTTATACTTTTGGTAGTGTCTCTATATTGAATGACAATGTGTTATGAAGATGTTCGTGTTAGGTGTTGGAGTCTGGGGCTGAGACTCTCTACAGCTTACATAATCATCATCAAAACTAGTACTTTATGTTTTTGTTGAAATTTCGTTGTAGTCATTTATGTGCACTTGTATTTTCACCAGTTTGTAATAATTTGCTATTTAGCCTTGTAATAGACTAGTTTATCTTGTATTTCTTATTTCTGACATTATAAAAAATGATAATTTGTACAATCTTAGGATTGTCGATTCATCCTAATGTATGTGTGAAGAATTGGCCTCAAAAGTTGGTATACTTTTTGTAGGTTTCATTTTTCATACACTACAATTTGGTTGATGTTTATTTTTTCTGTATACTAAATCAATGATTTTATCTAATGTTCTCATGCATGTCTAGATGAAAGCTCACAAGTTGCACTTAAAGTTGCACATATATAAGAGATTTTCAATCACTAGTGTAATGGGCCCTTCATGATTAGTAGAGTTCCAAATCCTGCCTCTTCCCCACCTCATGGGTGCAAGCATGGTCATAATCAATATGCTATAAGAGATTGAGTATCCTAGTCTTAAGGCTCGTAGCCTCAAGGCTTCGAGGATTGTGAAGCCTACAATTGGTTTCAACTTTCTTGCTTGAAATTAGCTATTTCTCTTGTTTGTACTCAACAAGTTGTAGATGAAGACTAGGAGGAGGAGGGTGATCTCACTATTAGGAGCATATTGATGATAGTTCCATCCCCACTAATATTTGGGCTAAACTAGATGATCGTGATCCCCTCTTGGTAGTGCTACTCTTGTTGCTAAGCAAATATTGATGTTTGTTGATGTTTGGGCTTGACTCTATTTAAACCGTTTTCATCTTATATTTTGAACTTGGTCCTACATAAACTCTAAAAATGTATCTTTTTACCACACTTTTTAAAATAATATATTGTTTCCTTTTCACTTTTTAAAATAATATATTGTTACCTTTATATTTATTTTTTGGGTCAAAGTGATGTTTTTCACATATAACATATACCTACTTGTAATCAAATTGCGCGTAAATAAGCTAAAACCTTTGAATGAACCCTTATGCTTCAGAGAGGTAAGAATCAAGAATAAAGGAAATTCCCCACAAAGGTGTCCCAATGATACTTGATAAAGATCAAATATATAAATTACTAACAACCACACCTTGGTGTGTAATGGGTACATTGAAGAGGTGTGGAAGGTCAATTAGGGAAAAAATTGGTTTATTTTTTGCATACATTTGTGTAGTACATGAGGTCAATTGGTAGGTCGTTTAGAAAATGATTTTGTTTATATATTATTGTTATTATTATTTTTATTACTACTATTATATTATTAATTTTATTTTATATTTTTATTATATAATATATATATTTTTTGATAGACAAGTGCTACCAGAGGGGGTAGCTCCTTGAATTGATGAGAAAAAACATTACAATGAGGTCATGGCAGCCCAACAGGGGCCCAATAGTCAATGGTAGAGGTATCCCACCCCTTTAGCAATTTCTACAAGCCTATCTAAAACATTTTGGGCAATTAGATTAGGATTCTGCTTAAGGAAAGACACAAAATCTGCGATGTTATAATAATAATATTATATATATTTATTTTATTTTATGTATTAATTATTATATTCACCACACTAATCTTAAACCTAAGTAATTTACTACATGTCTAGTTATAAACTTCTCTTTAACATATAGATTTGTCTAAATTTATTTCATTCCATTATTTAGCACTTATTATTAATTGTTTAATCTAATCACTTGCAAATAGATTTTGCAAACACATACTCTCTAACATATTAACATACATATAGTTTTCTATCGACATAATCCTTGAACCTCCTTTAGATGTGAGTGTTACTATATATACCTCTATATATAATTATCTCCTCCTCTATCTCTCTTTCTTTTTCCTAATCTCTCCAAAGATCAATTAAACTATCATTTTTTATATTTTAATTTAATTTGATCTATATAAAAGTATATTAATTATTAATTATAATAATTTCATATTTATATTAAATAATTTTTATTGGAGAATATAATATATAATAATAATAAACAGTATAATTATATATTTATAATTTTTTTTTTTAATTATATAAAATATACATTATATATTAATTATGCTAATATATGCTTAACTACGTAGGGTAAAAACTGCGGAAATGTTAAAACTTAAATGTGCATCCGTAATTTTCATTTCAATAAACAGAATCTAAAACCTTTGCCGAAACCTTATTTTCAGGTTGCAGCTGGCCAAATTGGAGGAGTGAAAGGTCAAAACCAGCGAGGAAGAGTTCGGAGGAGAGGAAACCAATAGCGGCGGGGAAAGCAGTAAAAAACGGCGAATAACAGTCGAAAAAGTGGCGAAAAATGACCAATAGCGGCGGAGAAAGCAGTAAAAACCGGCTGATGAACGTTTAACCGTCTATAGACAAAAAAAGCTCCGCGAATTTCGAATAAGAAAACGCCTTCGGCGTAATAAACAGAGCTAGCCAGTAACTTAAAATACACATAAATCTTTCATGGCAAATGCAAATAATGTCACAGTAAGAGGCCAAGATAAATGGGGTTTACTGGTGGCCTTGGTAGCAGCAACTCTCTCTGCTTCTGCTGCATTTACCTGTAAGTCATTTACATTTTTGTTTTTGTTTTTCACCTTCACTTCACGAGGTTTTAATTATGGCTGTTCTTTTAACTGGTTTTATATCATGGAAATATTTGAATCTAACTTTATTGCTTTACAATGGAAAAATGTGTGCGAAGTATGATGATTTAGATTCCTTACAACAAAATAAAAAAAGTTTCTAGAAGCAAAACTTAGGGTTCTGTGTTCTAAATGTTTTGGCTGTCTAGACCCATGGGTATGTAAGTTCTATGCTGTAAACAGTCTGTTGGACTTGTTTCGTATTGTAGCTTTTGTTTCTTTGTCTGCATATTGCTGTTATTAGCTGAGTTTGGTTTTGATTATGCCCGAGCTCAGGGCAAAACAATTTCAATGCAGTATTAAAAAATTTATAAGTGTATATTGCTTTGTAAAAGTGCCATTGCTACCGAGCTTGGTAGTAGGTAAAAACCTAAAGGTATCTTGGGTGAGACCTTTTGTCGTAGTTTCGGTTTTGCTCATACCACATTGTTAATATTTGTAGGCATTGGTCACCATCAAATGTACCCTATGTAAGATTTAGCTATGGAGATAGCCACCCAAGGTCAAGGAGCTTCAATGAAAGCACAAAAGATACCCAAAATGAGAGAATAATTCCATAAAATGATACAATGATTCTAGATTGCTCAAATAAGAGCTACAAGTGGGTGTATATAAGACACAACACAAAGAGATGTGAATGTATAACCAATTTGGGATAAAGGAGACAAAATCATATGTGTGCACAACACCTTGCTACATATATGCTCCTAACAACTCTTTACATTGAATAATGAGTTTCAAACAATAGTCACAAGCTCTTTTGAAGATCGTTGTCATTTTGTCTGAGCGCCTTGCATTACTTTACCATATGAATAAAATGGAAGCTATGATTTGTACTCACTTTTGCTTAGTTGTTGTGAATTGTACTACCTCCTTGTTGAAGAATATATAATGACTTGAGCACTCATCTGCTTTCATTTTAGTTTTGGCTTTGAAAAACCTTTGTGCTTTATTCCTCTGAACTATCATCACTTGTGCAACATTGAAGTATAATAAAATTGCAATCTTTTTGCAAAATGTTCGAAGTATATAATAGTTTTGTAACTGTCTTCATTAACATACATTGGACATGTGTTAGCGAATGTTGGAGATCGAAAGGAATTAGAAAGAGGTTAGTGATGTGGCGAGCTCCAACCATTATGCCACCCTCATGTATCTTCAACCCTTGGGCAACATTGAGAAATCAGCGAGGAAGCAAGGTCAAACCAAGACACCACATCGAATCTCTTAATTGCCTCTACTCAGCCATGTTGATCCTCACTACCACCTCGCTAAACCATGTTGTCAATACTTATTACTCTTGTTCATTGTGGGACTAGAGTAAAAACTTCAATGCTATGTTGATGCTCTTCATTCCCTTGACTTTGACTTTGACTTTGACTTTGTCTAAGGGCTTTGTGGTGTGTATGATTTAAAAGGCTTTCTTTGAACACAAGGTGGATGATGGGAAAAAATGGAGGTGTGGAGAAGCTTGAAGGTATTTGTAAATCGAACAAGCCTTATTTAGAAGTTTAAACCTATATGACACTTTTTAAAACCTCCGTTGAAAAATAAACAATGTAGCCCTTTCCCTTGACATATGTGAAACCATGCAACTATTAAACTTTAACGTTTCAATATATCTAACTCTTGAACATGAGAAATGAAATGAAGAACCTCACAAAAGACATGATTACATAGTAGGGTACTGATATCATGAGATTGCATAGTGGGATATTATAGGGATATCAATGGGATTATTACATGGAATGGGAGTGGGAACATGGAGAGGGAAAATTACAAAGGCTCATGCTTAATATTACATGAAATTGGCTGATATTTAAGACTTTGCAATGTTTTAGAGCCATGGCTATGAATACTTGATCATCCTTTAATGCTTCTAGGATCATTACACATCTTCTTAATGTAACAAAAACCTTTGACTTGGTGGTGAACAAGCCAACTTCATCCTAGGGGGAACAGGGTGCTAAGAATGACATATCACCTTATAAGCTTATGAATTTGACCAAATGAGATTTGTGATCATTTGTCATGATAGGAAGTGAAGAGGCATGTCCCAAGCAACAATGGATAAGGATAACTAGGGAATTTTGAGACATATTTATCACTAAGTTGTCATGGAAACTTTAGGAGCAACTTGATAAAGGAAATACCAAAAGGGTTAGCACCCAACAAGCTCAAGAGGTGATGCCTCTTGCATTGTCAATTCATAATGTATAATGAAGAGATAGTTACAAATTTGAAGATTTTTGGAGGGAAAAGTAATCAAGTATAGTTTGGTTTTGTGTGGACACATGTCATGGAAAATTGATGGAAATAGAATGAAAAGGTTTAAAATTGACTTATAGCCCAATATCCATTGTTTGGCTAGGAGACAATTAGCTAGAGCCAAGAAACTGGGGATAATTGAAAAGTAAAATTTTTCAGTAGTGTTTTGAGTTTAAAGAATGTCATGAGGGCAAGACATGTGTTATTGCTAATGAAATAACTTAAATAACTAAATGATAATAATAATTAAATTCCAAATGATCATGACTATGTGTGATGAGGTATCACGATTTAGATACATACTAGAGTTATTTACAATAAGTTAAAACAAACATGAATTTGATTCGTATGAGCCTGTTATTGTTTTCTTTGATAGATCAAGGTAGGTTCTATAGGGGTTCACTCCCAAGAAGTAAGCAGATTTTTTTTTTTTTGGCAAATTGCTACGAAGGGGGTGGCTCCCATTTCTATTAATATCAAAAGAAAATGATTACAAATTCAAAAATTCAGTTTTTTCCTACTTGGGCTTATATAGATACAACATTCTAAGCCCGTTTGCCAGTTCTGACATCTTCTCCACCTAGTTCATGGTTAATGTATTCTCTTTGGTTGATAAATGGATTTGAGGAAAGGTTCCATATTCTTTTTGTAGAAATATTCTTAGTACAACTCTCCAACTGTAGCCAGGGGTTGATTCTTTCATGCCTTGCTCCATTCCAGCTATTTCCTTTGCATAGCAAGTACGATTGTGGACAAAATTAGATCTATTAGATCTTGATTGTGAATATGGCTTGTAGCGAGATTGCCAATGACATTCTTTATCATCTCCTCAAGGTGCTTTTTTTTGGGTTTTAAAGACTCGATGATGTTACATAGACATGTCTTCTCAGAAGCACGAGTGTCAACAGTATGGAATCAAAATGCGGGCCATTTTTGGCGCAACAATCATTCATTACCTTTGATATTGCTCCACATGACTACCTAATTGTTCCTCGTGAGTGCTTAGTACAATTAATTCACTTGTATCCAAATCCATCAAATTTTGATGCAATCTCAATCTCATGATTTAGGAATCAAAACTTTCACAAAATTCATTTCCAATTGCATGCGGGCATCCAAAGGGATGTCATACTGTGTTAATGTTTCAGTAGCTGCAGGAGGTATCTTCTGTCATGTATGTGAATCTTCCAAAATTGGCGTAACTGACATGCAGAAGAACATTCATTAATTGTCATAACTGTCATGCAGGAGAATCTGCATTCTGACATGCATTTATCATTCCTTCTGTCATGCAGAGGAATCTTTGCATAAGAATCTCTAAATTAAGCAATTGTAACTGCCCTCCTTGTGCGTCTCCTTGCTTTTGCATGTAGCTTTATTTTTAGCTGAAGATAGATGCAGCTGGAGGAATCATTCTGTGTGTGTGTGAAGCTGTCTTGTAGAGGAAGTTCGAATTATTCAAGAGCTGTGCAAGTTCTTCATCAAATGCAGAGTGTAGAAGGCTGAGATAATTGTTAGCAGATTGCTTCACTCAATTTCTGTATTTGCATCAGATTATGGTGCTTTGTGTTGGCCTTCTTATCAGCCTATTGTAAAAGTGACATGCTTGTTGAGATTCAATATACAAGAGACATATTTGTGGCTGGGTTTTTCTTCCTCGAGAAGGAGGGTTTTCCCAGGATATATACTGTGTTCATTTGTTCTTTATGTTGTATTTTTGCTTTCTGTTAAATCTGATCCTAAAACATTAACATGGTATCAGAGCGGGTTTTTTTGAAAAGACCTGATCAGATTTGGGTTGACTAAGCCTATTGTTGATTGTGTAAATCAAGACATCAAGTCTATTGTATCTTGGCCACTAGCTGTTGTGGTTGATATGAGTTAAGTAGGTTATAGTCACTTTAGGAAGGATAGGCGTAAGAGCCTTTGCAGTTGCATATTCACTATGAGTTAGTATAGTTGTTGATTATAGAGCATCATCATAAATATATCTGGCACAGGACTTCTCCCCAGGAGATATGTGAGAAGGAACTGTTGTTTTAAGCAAAGTCAACATTCAAGAACAAAATTAATGCTCACATGAGCAGACCTAAGGGAAAGATAAGTGCAGACCTGAAAAAGTGTTTAAGTACAACACTTAAGGAAATTCTGATTTCAACGAGATAAGTATTTCCTGTTTAAGTAATGTTCATGAATTTTTTATGTAGTTATTAATTCATGCTATAACATTGAGATAGTGAAACATGTATGATTTTAGCTTTGATATTTCTTCTGGATAGTTTAAACTATTAGTAATCTCTCTCTAAATGCTTCCAGGACGGATTGAGGAGCAAGAGGGTGATGAGAGATTGCCTAGAGAAGAATAGCTTGAGGCATCCTATGAGAAATTCATGTAGGCTGAAGAGATAAACTTAACTGGAGACATCTCTCGAAGATGAAGAACCTATTCAAGTTGTCTTTGAGATCAGTTTCTTCGAAAAGGAGGAATTTACATTCAGAGGGAGTTTGACAATTCATCAGAAGCAACCTTGGACGAGGAGGTCAGAAGGTTGATGCAAGTACTTGAAGCTTCAGAGGGAGTTTCATCATCATGGAGATTTGTTGTTAATGCATTTCTCTCCGCGAGAGAGATTTGAGGTATCAACCCTTGTTGATGCATTTCTCTCTGCGAGAGAGATTTGAGGTATTAGCCCTTGTTAATGCATTTCTCTCTGTGAGAGAGATTTGAGGTATCAGCCCTTGTTAATGCATTTCTCTCTGTGAGAGAGATTTGAGGTATCAGCCCTTGTTAATGCATTTCTCTTTGTGAGAGAGATTTGAGGTATCAGCTCTTGTTAATGCATTTCTCTCTGCGAGAGAGATTTGAGGTATCAGCCCTTGTTAATGCATTTCTCTCTGCGAGAGAGACTTGAGGTGAAAGCCCTTGTTAATGCATTTCTCTCTGCGAGAGAGACTTGAGGTGAAAGCCCTTGTTAATGCATTTCTCTGTGAGAGAGATTTGAAGTATCAACCCTTGTTAATGCATTTCTCTCTGCGAGAGAGACTTGAGGTGAAAGCCCTTGGTTTCATTCTCTTGGAGTAGCCATGGTGGATGTCATGATGAGATGACAACATCACACTTGTGCATGGTTATCTGAAAAGATACCTCCCTAGCTAAGAGGGAGTGTTAATGTTTCAGTAGCTGCAGGAGGTATCTTCTGTCATGTATGTGAATCTTCCAAAATTGGCGTAACTGAAATGCAGAAGAACATTCATTAATTGTCATAACTGTCATGTAGGAGAATCTGCATTCCGACATGCACTTATCATTCCTTCTGTCATGCAGAGGAATCTTTGCATAAGAATCTCTAAATTAAGCAATTGTAACTGCCCTCCTTGTGCGTCTCCTTGCTTTTGCATGTAGCTTTATTTTTAGTTGAAGATAGATGCAGCTGGAGGAATCATTTTGTGTGTGTGTGAAGCTGTCTTGTAGAGGAAGTTCGAATTATTCAAGAGCTGTGCAAGTTCTTCATCAAATGCAGAGTGTAGAAGGCTGAGATAATTGTTAGCAGATTGCTTCACTCAATTTCTGTATTTGCATTAGATTATGGTGCTTTGTGTTGGCCTTCTTATCAGCCTATTGTAAAAGTGACATGCTTGTTGAGATTCAATATACAAGAGACATATTTGTGGCTGGGTTTTTCTCCCTCGAGAAGGAGGGTTTTCCCAGGATATATACTGTGTTCATTTGTTCTGTATGTTGCATTTTTGCTTTCTGTTAAATCTGATCCTAAAACATTAACATAGTGGAGCATCTTGCATCTTATTCATTATCAACAAATCTCGTCTCAAATATTTATCAGCACTTATGATCTCCTCCAAGCCATCCCAATCCTTAACCTCCTTCAAGAATTTTACTTTCATGACTTGGTCGATGCTGTGATATGATAGAAAATCAGTTGCTGATTGGCTTCCTAATACACAAGTTGGCATGTGAACTCGCCAATGACATCTAAGTACCTTCAAATCTTCTCACTCCACATTAGGATCTTCCAACTCAAAGCTTTGTCAGAATTGATGGCTTTGATAATGATCTTCGAGTCACCTTCAATATCCAAAGGGTACAAAATCTCCATTGCACACACTTTTAGGCCTTCTAGTAGCAAATTCTGCATTGTTGTTCGTTCTTATGGGCAACTTGACGGATCTTGCACAGCACAACCCCCCAACAACATTTTGCACAATGTAACCTACCCCTTTGATGCTTCATCAAAATCGAGTTCAAATCTTCTGCGCAAAGGAAGTAGCCATTTTGCCAATTCCCATTTTGATTTATCATTACAGTCTTTGGGTAACTGAAGGGGAGGCTTCAACAAAGGCCATTCACGACTCATGATGTTGTCTCATAATGAAACTTTCCACTTCCGAGTTGTCCTTATCTTAGTGTTTTGATGCTCACAAATACTTGGTTAAATTTTATTGAGGACAGATTCAATGGAAGAACTTTTCTCCTTAAAGATTCTTGCATTGCTTTCTTTCCAAATTTGCTAAATGATCATAGCTGACGCTTCAGTCTATAAGCTTTCCCAAGGGGATCCCTTAAATAGTTTTGGCCAACATTGGAACAAATCAAGAAGCTTAGTTGGGAGAGGACTCGACTAGTGGAGCTCTTGACAAATTTTATTCTAGCACACCTAAGCAACAGGGCATGAAAGGAGTAAATGATCCACCATTTCCTTGTAGCCTTCGCACAAAGGGCATCAAAATGGACCGTAAAAACCCATCCGTTGTAGTCTATCTCCAAAAAAATACGGTAATGAAATGAAGACCATGCAAAAGCCCCTACTTTTGGTAGGACATGGGGATGCCAACAAAGCTCCTTGGGCCAACTAGGCAAAGACAACTCATGTGATCGAAGCTCGTAACCTATCTTGATGGAATATGGCCCCAATTTAGCCCCACACCACAATAACTCATTGTCCTTGTTTGAGAGAATTATGTTTCGGTTAGCGAGTTCATTGAAAATGATTATTTTGGTCCCTGGATTAAGAGCATCAAAGGAAGAGAAATCCAAATAGACATTTTTAATAATATGGTAGTCTCAGACCTTGTCCCTAAATATTCTTCATGACATTAGCACAATCTTCCAGCCTAGGTATGTTTTCGAGAGGTATGCACCCATTCCAAGAATCAGTCCAAAAGGAAGCCAACCGTCCATTTTTGATCTTCCAAGTCAGATGCTCTGTGATAATGTGTTGGCATTTTATCATAAAGTTCCACAAGTGGGAACCATTTTGGAGGATTGGTAAGATGCGGTCATCATCCTCATTGTCTAGATATTTTTTCTTCAAAATCCTACACCATAAGGCGTTCGAATTTTCCTTCATTTGCCATGTTGACTTAGCTCCCAATGGCTGTTTATGAATTTGAATGTCCCAAATGCCAACCCCCATAGTCTTTGCCACTTTTAACCTTATCCCATGCAATGAGTGATATTTCACTTAACATCATTGGAGCCATCCCAAATGAATTTCCAAAGTATATCATTGAAATCTTTGTCCTCTTTTGAGGTTAATTCTAGGCATGAAAGAAGATAGATGGGGATGGCAGCTAAAACTGCCTCGATCATGACAATTCTATTGTTAGTGTTATCATTGATGTCAAAGGCGTACTATCAATGAAAGAAATTGTATGAAGAACAAAGGTCAAAGGCCACTAATTGCTATCCAAAGACTAAACAAAATCAGGTTTGAATCTCCATAGTCAAGTACAGATCGCACCATGCCAAGGCATTACAAGGATGAATTAATGATGATCAAAAGGCGAGTTTATGATCATAGATGGATGAATTTACCATCTCAAGACAACGCTTCATTCTATGCTAGCCGATCCTCCTTATATTGGCGCCCCTCCTTGGGATTTGATAAATAAAAGAAATTTAATATTTGAATCTTATTTGGGCCGACTCCCTTTTTTGGCATCTACTTTGAAATTAAATTAAAATTATTTTTACTTTATTTGGGCCGACCTCTTTGAGGAATCGCCCCTCTTGGAGAAAGTCGCCTCCCTTGAAGAGGCATGAGTGGGTATAAAAGAAGAACAAGAAATGTATTTGAAAGCAAGCAAGTAGAATGTAATATCTATCCAATACAAGCAGATTTGTGAATGGAGGTGTGAAGAACAAAAACTTTATCATTCAAACACAAGAGGAGAGCAAAATAAATATTTTATCAAAGGCAGATTTTGAAGGAGATTTATTCTCAAGAAGACAAGACTTTGTTGAGTTAGAGGTTTGTGCCTCTCAATAGAAGAGATTGGTGTCTCTTGCTAAGTTGGTGCTTAGTGGTGGGGATTGGTGTCTCCAGTGGGTTCATGCCTATGAGTATTTTGTAAAAAGTATTTTATTTGTGGTTGAATATGGACAATAGATCCAAGTAGCATTTTCTTTGCTGTTTTCTCCCGAAAGGGTTTCCACGTAAATCTTGTGTTCTTAATTGTTGATGTTGTGTGATTTATATTATTGTGATTAGTAAGTTGAAAAAGTAAAAGATTACCTTACATTGATTCACCCTCCCTTTCAATATAAGCTTGTGCTCATCAAATTCTGTCAGCTAGTGTTAATCAACGTCCCTTACAAGCGTCCGCTCTTCTTTTGCATTTAGCCATGGAATCCATCCATAGATTTGTTTTTATGGCCCCTTGGAACAAAGGGATACCCAAGTATGTGCACGACAACGTCTCAATTTTAACGCCAAGCAAGGACACAATCCGTAGTTGGGCAGATTTCTTAGTGTTGAAGAAATATATGCTTGATTTTTCTTTGTTTATTGTTTGCCCCGAATAGTGCACATAAAAGGTCCAAAGTTGATTTGATGACTCTCGCCTCCTCCATGGAAGATACTCCAAACAATGTCAATGGCGAAAAGAAGATGCAAGATTAGAGGGATATCCATTGCAACACCAATGCCTTTGCATAATCCTTGTTGAGTGCAATGCGATATTGCACAATTCAATCCTTCAACCATTATCATAAAAATGAAAGGGGACAAGGGATTGCCTTGTCTAATTCATTGAGCTCAATCAAAATATCCACAAGGGATGCCATTCACTAGAATAGAGAAATGGGCAATCGATATACAAGCGTAGACCCATTGTAGCCATTTCTAGGTAAAGCCAAATTTTTCCATGATCTATATAACAATCTCCAACTTACACAATCATAAGCTTTGTTGATATCAAGCTTGAGGACTATAGCCTTCTGATTTGTGACTTTGATTGAATGAAGGATTTCGTGAGTAGTGATGACCCCATTTGTGATACTCTTGCCCGGGATAAAACCACTTTGTTCCAAGGAAATAATGGTTGGAAGAATAGATTTCAAGCGATTTGCCATAATTTTAGGTATTATCTTATAAACTGTATTGCATAGTGATATCGACCGAAAGTCGGCAAAGGAAGAGCAAATAGTTTTTTTTGGAATTAGAACACTGTTAGTAGTATGGAATCTTGTAGAACTTTGTAATGTTCCCTTCCCAAGTAGTTGACCATTGGAGATAATTAGCCTATTCTTCGGTTTCTCGTGGGCTAATGTGTTTTTGGCTAGGGGATTCCTCAGATCTTGGAGACCGTGTTGTTCAACTTTTTGGCATATTTTGTGTGGTGTTGTGAGTTTAGGGCTATAGGAGATTCCTTTTCACACTTTCTAGAGTGTTTTTGAGCACTTGGCCCAATTTTACTATTTTTAGTAAGTCACCTCCTCAGCATTGACTTGGCCCTTCCGTGTCAATTTTCTCTTGGCATGATCAAATTTTGCATTTAATGATTATTTGGTGATTTTGAATGCTCTGGGGAATTATTTTAAATAACGTTAATGCTATAAGTTAAATTAAATATATATTTTTTTATTCAAGGGGTAAATGCTTTTGACCGGAGCTATGAACCGGAATACAACCATTCAACAATACCACCCCAACGGGGTTTGGACCTTGGTGGCAAGAACAACAATGCCACCAATAAACCATCACACCATGCCAATACCGGCAAGTTAAATTAAATATTTAACTTAATGTTATTTTAAATATTTTAAATTGACTTTATAAAGTGGCGTCTAGGGAACTTTTCAAAAATTGAATTGAAGTTGTTTAGAAAAGGGGAACACCTACATGGGAGAGACAAGGGCATTTTATTAAATAAAATAAATATTAAATTCCTGAAGCTGGGCGTGGGAATTGAGGAGGGCATTAAAAGTGTTTTGGAGCTCATTTTGCAACTTATGCTTGAGAATCTTGACCAAGAGATAATGCAGGTTGAACAACGTTCTTCCAAAGCTTTGTGAGGACGAGAACCTTCACAGAGAACATCCATTTTGAAAGTGAAAGATCTTTCTTGGTGGATTTACAGGTGGTTCCATCTAGGAATCACACATGAGCTTATTTGATTTGGATTTCTTCAGTTTGTTGCCCAACTTTAAAGAAGACAATTTTGAGGCAAGTTTGAAAGGATAATAATAGGTTTGAAGCATTGAAAATTTAGGTTAAACCTTCATAAAGTTGGTCGTACCATTCCAGGGCGGGCCGTACCATTTGAGTGCAGCTCAAGACTTTGTGGTACACAAAAATATCATTTGAATAAGTTAAGAAGGGCTGAGAAGGAGGCGTGGGTCTGTATTATTGAAGTCTGATCAGAAGATAGGAGTTTTGTGAAGGGTTTGTTGATGATTGTAGCTACGGGCTACATACTTCCGTCTTATTGTGAATAATAAATTCATATAGCCTAACGGCTATTCATTTATTGAGTTAATCAAAGTGAAGAGGCGCTTCACTTGGCAACAATAGTATTTTCAAATTGGGCCGACCTTCCTTGTAATTCACATCATTTAATTGTAATTATATTTCTCATATTGTGGCCGACCTTGTTCTTGAAGAGGTGCAACCTCTCCTTCAAATTGTATTTATACAAGGTCATTTCCATTCATTTGATATCAAGCAAGTTCATTCATTCCTCCAAGTGCGAATTTCATTAAGAGCAGGTCAAAGGTTCTATAAGTGCAGATTTCGATATCAAGGAAGAGCAGATTATTATCTGTCATTGCATCTAGAGTTGGTGCTGGATATTGGCCTTGTGACTGGCCTCATTGTAAAGAGAATTGTTGCCATTATTATATATATAAGAGAGATCTTTGTTGCTGGGTTTTTCTCCCTCATGTGGAGGGTTTTCCCAGGATATATTCTGTGTTTGTGTGTCTGATTTTTGAATTAAATTCTGCTTATCTAATCTGGTCATAAAAACTAACAGGGTTTACCAGCTGCCAAGGGCTGTACAGCAGACCAGCAAGGGCGTGGGAACTTTCTAGAGCTCAACACCTAGGGTTTGGTGTCTATATCACTTCAAACAGTGGCACCAAGCCTTCCACCATTTACCTTGCAGACCTTTGAGTGGGGATAAGGGATTATTGTGGGTTTTGGCATCATTTTTGGAGTTTCATATTGTTGTTACAGAAGTGTCATCAGACCTGTACATGAACATCCAACATTTTTATGCCTAAAAGTTGATATTTGAATGGTTTTATCAATTGGGTATTTGTTTAAACTTTCATATTTTATGTACTCAGCCATTGAGCATTGAAAATGAATGAAAATTGTGTATTTAAGGATGTGGGAGTGTTGACTGTATGTACTCTTTAAATAATATTGTAAGTACCATTTGACTATTCCAAAACTCAAAGGCAGGAAAAAAAATTAGGGTGGATATTACAAACTTTACCAGACTTTTGAGACTCCTCCACCACCCGCCATAGATCCTCACCCTTGAAATCCCAACAAAGGTGATAGAAAGCTGCAGAAATCCCGTTGGGTCCGGGTGCCTTGTCCGATTGGAGCTGAAAGAGGGCATTCTTAACCTTCTTGAGTGATGTAGGAGTAACGAGGAATGTTTTGTCTTCATCCTTGATGAGTGGTGGAATAAAATTTAAAATACCATTTTGAATAGGATTAGCAATCTCAACTCCAAAGAGCAAACTTCATAAAAACAAGACTTTGTTTTGAATGTCCCAAGGGTCGGATAGAGGTCTACCATTTGTGAAAAATATATTGGAAATTCTGTTTACCCCACGTTTGATTTTGGATATGCTATGAAAGAACTTGGTATCTAAGTCTCTTTCCTCAAGTCATGATTCTCTGGATTTTGATTTCCAATAGATCTCTTCTTTGTTAAGGATTTCATAATGTTCGGCCATTACTTACTTCTCTTTGGCATATTCACTTTGAGTCATGCCCTTAATGATCTGTTTGTTGAGAGTAGCCAACTCAGCCTCAAGGCATTCCTTTTCCTTGAAGATGTTCTTGAAACAATCCCTGTTCTAGATTTTGAGCTGTTCCTTAAGATGTTGGATCTTCTTCTGAAAAACAAACATTCTGGATCCATTGAAATTCAGGGGTTCAATCCACCACAACTTGTAATGTCCCCTATTTGGGAATTACCCTTAATCTTGCTCTAGAATCACAAATTTCATTAAAATAAGAATTGTAATATAGCTAGAGATATAACTTACCAATTAAATGCCTTTTAACAAGATAAATCCTAATTTAGGTCTTGCAATTATATTAGGCAATATTGCATATGTAGATATAATTCATAAATCCAATTATTCCTATTAGGCTTAATAATTGCACATATGAGTATAAATGGGTAAAATCATCATAACACACTATATCAGCCATGTTACATTTATACTTATTTTTTTGTTCAATCACAATAGGTTTGAATGAGGGAGTATGATAGGTTGGCCCAAAGCAACCCCACACTAAGCCCAAGAGTGGACACTCACCCTCTTGGCTCCAAGTGGCAGGCACATTGGACATCCAACATGGGGTAGTCTACCTAGTGGGGTGCTTGTATCTGCCCTACCTATTCATATCTTTTTTTTCATCCTCTTATGACTTGTGATTTCTCCAACAATCAACCATCGTAGAGGCTGGAAAAGAAATCACAATAGGGTGCTCGGAAATCTTCCTATCTAAGCCCAAGAGCAGACACTCAGCCTCTTGGCCCCAAGTGGCAGGCACATTGGACATCCATTGCATTTCCTCTTCTCCTCCACATGATTGCTTGATGAGAGAACAAACTCAAAATATATCAATAATAAATATATCATTACATACAATAATCATGATATGCCACAATATCTATTAACACATAAGATGGTTATATTCACAACAACAACTGTAATAACTATTGATTCTGCCCTTGAGTGCAGATAATTAACTCAGATCTGCTTGACTGCCTTGTTCTTCCTAATATTCTGAATATGTTTGTTGCCTGAATGTAATTATCCTTTTCTGAGTGCAGATTATTATTTCTAATTCCTTCCATTCAGATTTTTGATTGATTTCCATTCATTGATGCCTCTCCCTCACTTTCAAATGTCTTTTATATCTTTAGTGAGTCATGGAGAGAGACATCTCTTTGGAAAGAGATGTCCATACCAAAAGACACAACCTCTTAATTCAATTGCTGCATCCTTTACTAATTGTTTCCTTTAACATTCATTAATTCCTATCTTTAAACCTTGGTTGGCCTAATATCCAATCGCTGTAATTAGTTGCTGGGTTGGCCTCCCTATTTATTCTCTGGTAATTAATTTCTGAGTCAGCCCCTTTAACCCTTTAATCTTGGTCGGCCCAAATATTATTATTTATTTTGTGCATTTAAATGCCTAGGGTTTTTTCATATCTTCTACTGCAATCTGAACATGGCGGGGCATGAGACAACTTAAGCAGGTCTTTCAGCTTGGGGCAATGTAGCCACATTTTTTCAAACTGAAATTGACACTTGGTAGTCACCAGATCCACCATTAGGTGGAGGGAGACAAGAAAATGGCTAGAGCCCGAGATGGGACATAGATCATTGACTCTGAAGTCATAGGGGATTTGAGCCAATTGGAAGACAACATAAAATGGTCCAAACGCTTGGCTATGTTGGTGAAACCTGCTCATTGATCATTGCAAGTAAAATATCCATTCATGGGCACACAATCAATAAGACTAGTGGATTGGATGAACTTTGAAAAATCAATCCGTGTTTGGGATACTCAACCTCGACTGCCCCTTTTCTCAGTTAGGTCCAGAATCCCATTGAAATCCCCCCCACCACAAATTTTTCATTCTCAAAGGAAGCAATTTCCCCATATATCTCATTCCATACATTTCTTTTGTTTTGTTTTGGTAGGCCTATAAACATTAACAATGTAGAAAGAAAGTTTTGCACAATAACTTTGTACCTTAGCCGAGATCCAATTGGGGGACAAAGAAATGGGCTCCAGAAGAATCCTATTAGGCTTCCATAGTATACCAAAATCGTTGGAAGCTCCAACCATTGTCGAAAAACAACTGCTCCACCCTTTGCAATGCTTTACAAAGATATCCGCTTCAACTAGATTCAATTTAGTTTCTTGTAGAAGGACTAGATCGACCAATTTAGTTTCTTGTAGAAGGACTACTCCCTTGGACCTCAGAAGATAGTTCTTGATTGTAGTCTGATCTCCCTTGAGCACCGATCCTTCTCATTTTTGTTTATTTGTTTTCCAACCCCTTTTGGTTGAAGAAAGATTCACACCAGTGTTAAGCAGTTCCAACGCTGACTGGCTAATCCTTTGCAGATCTATTACATCCAGCGCATCACTATCTTCCACATCCTCAGGATCATAACCGTCATCAAAAAGCATTGGTTCTTTGACTTCAGAAGGCCCAACCCTTTGATTAGACAATGGTAAAATAGGTTTAGAGCCTTGAATGAAAGGTACTGGCATGACAAAAAGGGGAGGCAAAATAGGAGTAGCACCTGAAGTAGCAGCGAGATGTGGGGGAGAGGAATCTGAATTGTTGTTGCCCTTTGTGTTGATCGATTTTTCGCTGTCTTCTGGATTGCTGATCTGCTTTTGTCTTCATTTCCACTGAGGTCTATGGGGAAAGCAGCACCAATTAGCTTCGAAGTGGTTCCTTCTATGGCACTTTAGGTAATAAAATTTTGGATTTTCTTGTTCAATCATTTGAGACCAACATGTAGCGTTTGTAATGAGCTTGATTAATTTCGGTATGTCTTTAATGGCTATTAATTGGATCCGAACGTAGATCAGGGTTTGTCCATTGCGCAGATCCAACTCCAAGGTCTTCCCAATAGAATCTCCAATTTTTGTTAGGCATTTGTCAGACCAATATTTGAAGGGAAGATTGTACTATCTAAGCCAAATTGATTTCTCAGTTGGATTGGCGGCCACCGGATTGAAATGTGGAACCCATTTTAGCAAAAACAGGAAACAATCATTGTGCTTCCAAACTCCCTGCCTCATAGTACTATCTCTTTGTTCCTTGGTTTCAAGATCAGCAACGAAAAAACCCCTGGGAAGAAAGTTCAGCACGGGGTCCGCAGGCCAATGTTTTGAGACCCAATTGCCAATCATGTGTTTGGACATCTTGGCACCCAAAAACCTTCCTATCAAGGCAGTCTTCTCTAATTTGGCTGCATTGCCATGAACAATTGTTGAAACATCAATTGCAATATGCCGCATCCATCGATTTTCCCCAAAACTTCCCCGAATTTGCACTTTACTCTGCTCTTTATTTCGCTTAGCATTTTTTCCCAGCGTACAGGGTATTATCCTCTAATGAGAAGTAAGCAGATTATAACATAAGCTTTCAACAAATAATATAGCTATACAAAGAACATATCATACCAAAATACCGTAGAAGCATATATTGCCAAAATATTATGAGTAGTGATAAATAAATTCTCACCCTTGATGCTGAGAAATTTATGAAAATATAGCAAGATATTGAAAATACCGGTCAATGAGATTTTGGCCCTGAAATTCTGAAAAATTCCCTGTAAATTCAGATTTATCATAATATTGTGGTGATATTTTCATTTTTTCTCACTATATATTCCTGTGTACTGCAATTTTTTACTCATTCTGCTTGGCAATTTTTTCTGCAAGTTTTGTCTAACTTTTAGGGGGGTTTTGGGTATAATTTCAGTAAACATTTGAGGATTTCATTGCAATTTGAGGGCACATCAATCATATTAATTACACCCACCTTTGAAATTGGCACCAAAAAATTGTGGTTTCTTTTCAATTTATAGGATTTTTGCTACCACGTACAGTATGGACGCAACTGCATGATGCACAGATTAGTGCAAATAATTGTCTTAGCTATTTGGCTGCATATATACAACAATGGCTTTCATCTGGTATCCCTCTTAATGATTGTTGTAAAGATAGTCTGTTGTTCAAGGTTGATGGTATACTTGCCGTATTACATAATTGAAAACAGTTGTTTATTTGCACAACTCATCCAAATCATAACTGTATCGTTCTTTGCTTTTGTCTGTAAACACCCTTTCCTTATACTTCAATAGGTAGTGCATGTTATCATTGTTAAATATCTATTGATGGAAATTTAATTATGGTTCTTAATTGTTACCTCATCTCCACCAATGATGTCAGATTTACTTGCTAATTAAAGTCATTCAAGGAAATACCTCAGCACGCATATGTAGCATGGTTGATCATCCAAAACTCCACTGAAAATCTTAGGGAATATTTCAGTCTGACCTTTTGGCATGCACCTTAAACCAACAATACAATCCATATAGATGCAGGACTTATGGCACACAAGAATTCGACAAATTTTTTCCAAATCCACTGTTGAATTAAGTTTAATTTTAGTAAGCAGATATCTTCACCAATTTATTCCCATTAAAGAAAATATCAACACCTAATAAAAACCAGTACTTTATTAACATCAAAAGTGACTAGCTACAGCTGTTAAAAGTTTTTTTAAGAGATAAATGAGGCATTTGAGGAAGAGCAATTGGATTGAATTAGGAGAGAGCAGAATGTTGGAGATTCATGCAGCCCCCTAGTGGATCATACTTCATACTTCATAGCATCTAGCTTCATTGGCTTTGTTCACTTTGTGTTATTTTCTAGGTTGACATTTTTATTTTGTAGTTTTTAATTGATTTTGAGGTTCGATTTTTGAAGTTGAACTATGTAGTAATGCACTCTGCAGTGTGCACCGTAATCAGCAGTCTCAAAATCAATGAGAAAAAAATCATGTTGTACACTCTCCTCCTCCTCCTCCTCCTCTCTCTCTCTCTCTCTATACAATTATGATGGCTGTAAATCTAAAAAACATTTGTTATTTCTCTCTTTTTTTGAAATTTTCTGCATTGTTTGGGTTCTCAATATTTTTTCTTTTCTTCCCAATTTTATCCTAAGAAACTGAAAATATCTTTTATCTTTTGGTTTGCTATAAATTTCTGAGAAGGATATTTACTTCTATGCAAAAAAGCTAAAAACAACTTTACCCAGCTGGACACAATGTACACAAACACAAACAACAGTTCGACTTAAAACATACCAGCAAACTAATGGCTTGATGTCCCAGGATAACCTGTTTCCTCCTTCACTGCAACCATGACCCCAGGCTTCAGGGAGGCCTGCTGGGATTCCTTGCAACCCTAGTTAGGGATAGTGATGGCATGGTGAAACAGCTGGATATTTCCAAAGTATCATTCCTCAGGATACAATGAAGATTATCTACAGATAGTGCCAAATCTTGGCAAAAGAGTACCATTCAGCCTGCTTCTTGGCAACTGTAAATGAGGAGCTTTTAAGATTCTCAATTTCCCCCTTCACACGCTGGAAGTGACCCGCCTGCTTCTGTACCTCTATCTCTGAACTCTCCATAAGGAAAAAAATCTTTCTTAGAAGGAAGAATACACCTGATAATCTAGTTCCTAACCTCCACATCCTCAATTTGGCCCACAAGATTTTTAATAAATTTTTCTCTACTTGGGGCTCTAGTCCTCTGAATCCAGTGTTATTGAGGTTTTCTTCCCCTAAAATTATCTTAACCAAATCCACATTGTCTTTGAGTCCTGAATACAAAATGTGCATCTCAGCTTTCTGTCTGAGATGATACACTGTTGAGAGAATCCATCATTGATCTTACTTGCTCACTTTCTAGTTTCCTGAAATATACTCACTTAGTTTTTTCCCTAATTTTCATACAAACTTCACCCGTTAGTGTTAGCCCAATGTAAAGATAAGCAAATTAGAAGCAACCCTTCACTTTCTGATCACCTAGATTTCAGAGTGGGCAAGGTGAGAGCATATGGTGTAATGTGATCTAAATACAATATGAAAGCTAGAAGTACAAAAAGCTATTGGCGGCAAGTTAGCCAATAGAGAAATGTAAAATACTTGGCGGCAAAGCGAGCCATTTCCACTTTTCAATGGGCTATAGGAAAGTAATTTAAAGCAAAGAACTTGGCGGCATAGCTGGCCACTTCCACTTTTCAATGGGCAACAAGAAAGTAAAGCAAACTCAACCACTTATCCAGCGGGAGTGTAATACAAAGTAATTGAAGGATGAAAGCTGATTAGTACTACTATATCAGCGTTACAATATGATGTTTAATACAATATATCACGAGATAATCAAACTATATGAAAACCCAAGTATTAGATATCATTCTTAAGACATTACAATGATATGGTATCATGAATATATGAGAATATAATGAAAATACCAGGTTTGATACGCTGCAACAGCAGTCTGATATGACAGGGCAGTGAATGGGAAAACTCGACCAGCCATCAAGAAAACATCGTAACTTCCTCCAAACGCCTCAGAATGATCCCAAATCTGTTGCAATGGGTGAAGCAAGACTAGGTGTCCAACCTCCAATTGAGAAACTCCTTGAAATTGGCAACCAAACTTTGACACAAATCCCAAGGCAACATTGGCAAACTGTACAACCTCCCAACAAGGGTGACCAACTAGGAAAAATCAAGCACTCCGCCAAAAATCATGAAACTCTAGGCAAAGGGGTGCCCAGGAGTGAGGAAAATAATGAGCCAATGCCCACAAAATATTATCAACTCTTCAAGATAGTTGAACATGAACGTGCTTCAGCCCTACACAAACCAACTACTAGAAAACTGATAAAACTATCCAAAATGATCATCAAACTGAAAATTAACTCACACCCACACCAAAATGTCAGGAAACATCAAAACCCACAAGATTAGAAAACATGAAAGAAGCCATCACCAATGAAGCTCAAACCAGCTAGGAGTTATCTTGCAAACTCGAAACTGAAGAAGAACTAGGAGGTGTATCAATCTCTAAGCAAGAGTTTGAAATGATTTCGGCAACATTAAGTTATGATAAAATTGGATAACCAAATGAGAGGGAAAGGGATGTATTTATAAGCTCAAACCCAAAAGTTCAAGTTCTCAATAACCTCCAAAAAGGGATGCACAAAAGAGGAGTAATATAATATTCATTAAAAACCTCTTTGATTTATCAAACTTGGCGTCCAACTTTACTTGCATCAATAAACCTTTTAAATTGCAATAATCTACAATATTGGTGTCCAAATATGAGGCCCACTTTTTAAAACAACTTAAGTTATAAAGCTTAGGTGTTGGGGCCAAAAAACAACATTAGAAAATAACAAAAGTTATTAAACTTTTCCATTTCTGAACTCCAAGAAAGTTGGAGAAACCCTTGCCAATATTGCACTGCCACACTGCCAAAAATAGTAACTGAGTGCTGAATTGCTGCCAAACCATACTGTCAGAAATAACACTTACTATAAATAGCATACTACTAAAAATAGTGACTCCAAACACCATTTGAACACATTCCAAGTAGCCATCGTAACTTACTAAAAATAGTAAGTCCAGAAAGACACTAATGAAAATGCATGTGAAAGCCCATTGTAGCTCTCTGGAAACCTAGAAAGACCCAGTAAACAAATTGGCAAACTCCTGCAACCAACTCTCAAAAACTCAAAAAGAAACCTCCTAGAAAATAGGAAACCGTAATTTTGCTTTCGATTAGCCTACGCGCCTCGGAAATAGGCTAACGGTTTTAGAAAGGACTAGTGTTGAGAAGGGGACATTACATTTCCAACTTTCTTGCAAACTTATTTAACAAAATGCAAGGGCAATAATGGTAGATAGAATGCTAAAATATTTTTCATGAGTCCAAGATAAGGTTGTGTGACATCCTACATGTGGTTTCCTTGAGATAAAGGGAAAGGTGGCAACCGCTTCCACTACTAGGTATAATTAAATGGTATGGACAAGATCAAAGGTTTGGGGTGATGAAAAAAAATTAGGTGATATACTAGGTGCTAATTGAAGCAACTTCGAATTTAAAGTAGGTTCTAGAGCCCAGGCCCCAAACATTTGTGAACTTTCCACATTTAGACATAGAAGACTTTGATTTCAAGAGCTTATCGGTTTCCCTATCATTCAAAGCTGTGTTATTGAAATATACTAACCAATTTTTTCGAAGGAATTACACAACATAAACCAGTAATAGCCAACTGGATTAGCGTTAGCATCAAACTGAAAACCAAGCTTGAAAGAACTCAATGCCAAGAATGCACACTCAATCCCAAGGAAGGATAGGTGTTGTCATATGGCGGAGAAACTAAAGAACAGTACTTGAAATGAAACAAACTCAACGTCAAGAATGTGCACTCAAGATCCCATTGAGGGCGAGGTGCTAACATATGACGGAGTTATTAATTGAAAACTGAAATAAATAGGCGGATAACCAGCCATAAGATAATTTCCACACTACCACCAAATAGTGGGGGGAAAAGACTACAATTAAAACACTTTGTCTGCTGCAGCAGGCATCCACTTAAGAGTGGGGATTCACCACTTGAGAGTGGGTACAAATATATATCAAATGTTCGTTCTTCCACACTGGCGGTAAACCATCCAGGGGTAATTAATATGAAATTAAACAAGTAATTTGCAGCAATGACATTGGTTGGATTAGTACTACTAAATCTCAACCTTACAATTCAAGAGTCTGCAAATACAAGTATTACAATGATAGGAAATAAAGCCAAGAAGAGAAGAATGTATTCTATCAATGTTTTTTGACTTCCCAATGATAAATTAAAGGCCAAACTGAAAATTAATGCAATCTGATATAAAAATCTGAGTTCTGGAAATTTTGATCAGCAAACTGTAAACACCATAAAATGCTCATAACTTGGTCAAATTACCTCCAAATGACGTGAAATCAGTTGCAATGATCTCCTGGAAGATAGGCGCCCATTCCATGATGAAGAAACAGCAGCAAATGATGAGTATTATTTTCTTAGCACAATTCCCAATGTTCCAGAATGGTACGGCCTTGAGCAAGGCCGATTTTGACAAGTAAAAATCATAAACTCAAAACTAAAATCTGAAACTCTCCAAAGATGGTCGCCTTGGGTGTAGGAATGGATTGGAAAAGTACCCACAAGCAAATTAAATTCACTCCAAAAGCTGTATGCAAAAACCACTTTCAGCTGTGACTGTATCAGCAACTTCAAAACTGGAAATTTCATCAAAATCTTCAACTATTGAGCTCAATCTGCTAGTCTGATTTGAGAAGCAGCAAATGACCAACTAGGTGTTGTATTTCAAACACGAAATTGGATTGGAACTAGGAGGTAAGCATCCCTCGAAGTATTAAACAAGTTGTCATTTCGACAGCATAACATTAGCATAAAAATATTGGATAATCAGCTCTTCAAACAGCAGCAATATATAAGTTTTTGTTGGCAAATGAAGCAACAAGAACTCTTCAAATTCCATGAAGTTGAATCACTTAAACTTCCAAAAGGGACGCCACCTTTTTTCCTTTTACATTTTGAAATAATAAAAAATCATTCAACTTCCCCTTTAGGCATCCATTTCATATTGCAACAATAAAGCATTTATTAAATAATTAAATGCTCACTTGACCCCTTTAAGTCCCCTTCTTTAAAACAACTTGAAGTCATCAAGCCTAGGCATGGGGTACAACTTCAAGACATGAAAAATTGACTAAGTCTGAAACTCAGTCCAAGGAGATAACCAAAAACAATGCCCAAGCTGCAACTGATGAATTGCTAAAAATAGCAAATGAACCAAGTTGATGATGATGCAAAAATGAACTTACTAAAAATAGCAAATGCCAAAAATAGTAAGTTAACTTCAAAACCATCAGAAAGCCAAACTGAACACTGAACTGCAAAAGATTGAATTGCTGCTAGATAGATACTGCCAAAAGATAGACTTGCTAAAAATAGCGAACTGCTATAAATAGTAAGTCTGCACAACATCCTCTGAACGCCAATTGAACATAATTTGAAAGAGGAAACCCTAGTTTTCTACTTCAGCTTAGCCTACGGATTTCCGGAAATAGGCTAAATCCAAAAGAAGAGTATATGGCCAAAATGGGGACATTATAGTTATCGGGTTCATCCCCTCAACCCATAGGTTCGGGTCTAGCTCGGATTTGGATCCGGGTTCGGTTTGCGGGGGGGTCTATTTAGGGTCTTAAAAAAATCTGTCTTGAACTTCATGATGTTTTTCAACATTTTAAAAAAAAAATCGTGTAATGTCCTCATTTTTGGTGTCCTTATTTGGGCTAGGTTGTTTTTGACTTACTATTTTTAGTAAGTACTATATTTAGTAACTGGTCCTCGCAGCAGTGCAATGCAGGGTTTCCTGTTTGGCAGTGTGTGGTAGTTGTCAGGTGAGCTCTAATGTTTTGTGCCAGTTTGTTGGTTTGGAGTATTTACTATTTTTAATAGTTGCTATAAATAGTAAGTCTATTTTTGGTAACTGGTCTTGGCCTAGGCTACTTCAGCAGTGTCTACTTCTGGTTTGGGCGTTGGCATGACTAAGATTTGATTAAATTATTATTTATATTTCTCACTTAAGTTATTTTAATAAAGTTACTTTAACTTAAGTGAAGGGGTTAGGGGGTCATGCAAAAAGTACCTTGGAGCTTAATGTAATGATGTAATGAAAAGGCAACAAAAGCGAAATGGTTTCCTTATGAGCATGGATGCCCAAGGGAGATATAAGGTGTTTTTTTTTTAAATAGTTAAAAATAAACTGATCATGAAGGGGGTAGTTGGCTTTTGGAGAGAAAGAGGATTTGAAATTGTTTACCCTAATTTCCTTTTGGCTCTTTAAAACCTCTCTTGGGCCTCATTTGCACATTGCTGAGTTGACGACATAACAGGATGTTGTTGGATTATTTACAGAATATTGCTGCTACGTGTTGAGTACAAAAACCCTCATCACTTGGAATTGGTTTTAGTGGTGAGAGATCCACCCTAGTGGGGTTTGGAGTGGTTCTATACCAGGAATCATCTAGGGCTTCACAATTTAATGGTTTACAGTATTTTTGGAGTGAAAAGATGAATAGCTTTGAGTATTTTTGAAGTGGGTTTTTGGTATTTGGTGTGTTAGACTCATGGTTCAGATTTGGGTTTGATTTTGTGATATTTTGGAGTTGTTACAGTGGTCTGAAAGCTTTCTTTTTGAAATTTGGAAACATTTCTTACCAGGGTCTGATATTGGAAAACAGTTCATAACTCTGTGCACATTTAGGGTTTCATTCTGGGTATTTCTCCAATAGATTTCCCACATCTTGGCGCCCCATTCCATGCATAAACTTGGATTTATTGAATTATTTCTGTTTTTTTAAGGGCTGGTTGCCCTACCTAGGGAGGTGTGCATTTTGGTAGACTTCTGGCTATTTTGGACCTGCTGTTGTATAGGTCATTTATGTGTTTTTTGGATGTTTCGTGGAGCTGGTTATGGGCGTTGAAATCCAAGGGGGTTGTTGGCCTTTTTTCTATATGGTGTATGATGCAAGTTTGAAGGTGTTTGCTGCTGTTTAAACTCTTAAAAGCCATTACCAGGTCTGAAAACTGTTGTTTATCAGGTTTGATACAAGTTGTAATAAGTCTGATTTTGAGTTGTTATCAAATGTTCTGTTTATGAGATTGACTTTCTTTGAAAATAGCAAAGTTCATTTCCAGTTTCCCTTCTTTATGCTATATATGTTATGCATGCAATGAAATATATGAAAGACATCTAAAAACAAACAAACCAAACCATCAGCAAAACATTTCATAACAGCAAACAGTGAACTTTCAAAAAAATCAGTGGTGACCATTACAGTGGTATCAAAGCACAAATATTCTATCCAGCCAGTGGGTGATGCAATCCTATGAGCATTAGTGATAGTGAGAGAAGGTACTCCGAGAGATTAAGGAGACAAGAAGAAGATTTGTGTGAACGTTGGCCTTCTAAGAGTGAGAAACAACACCTTGAAATAGACCTAGTTGAATAAAAAGATTCAGAAAACATGGGTGAAAGGGGTGAAGAAGCTGAAAGAAATAATGGTGAGCAAGATTGTTTGATGCTACTCCTGGATGCTATGGTTAGGGGTCAAGAAAGAGCAGCCCAATGTGCTTAGGAGACTAATCAACAACTAGCACAGTTGGTACAGAGAAGCTGAAAGAAATAATGGTGAGCAAGATCGTTTGATGCTACTCCTGGATGCTGTGGTTAGGGGTCAAGAAAGAGCAGCCCAATTTTGCTCAGGAGACTAATCAATAACTAGCATAGTTGGTATAGAGATTGCATCGTTTGGGGCAAGGAAATGACATGGGACAGCGTAGAGCAACCAACCAGCAGAATGGGGCAGCCATGGCTAGGCCTCTTATGCCTATATTTCCACCAAGAGTAGAGGCACAACCCAATCAAGAGCTTACCTTAGTTGAGATGTAGGACCAATTTAGATAGGATTGGATGGATGTTGGGCTTGGTTTCTAGCATGATATATCACTTCAGGATTATATGGATCTCAAGATGAGGCATACACCCAATAGGGGCAATAGAGAGCAAAACAACGATCTTCGTAGAAAAGTAGGGAAACTCAATCTTCCTTACTTTGATGAGTCAAGAAAGATTTCAGCAAGAGCTTGGGTCCAAAAGGTGGACACTTATTTCACTTTTAATCCCGTGCCTGAATTAGAGTCAATACAGTATGCTTCCATTCGATTAGATGGGGTTGCTCATGAGTGGTGGCATCATGGGATGATCACTATGGGACATGCTCAAATTACCTCCTATGTAGAGTTCATAGAAAAATTTATAGAGAGATTTGATAATAAGGACCCGAAACTTCACTTTAAGGAGTTAGCACAACTAAAACAGTTGGGGACAACGGATGCCTCTGTTGCAGATTTTTAGAGATAGTTAGTTTTGGTGACAGATATATCCGAGAGGAGGCTTGTAGTGCTTTTCATTGATGGGTTATCCGATCCTCTTAGGGGTTGGATTAAAGCTTTTAACTCACCTTCTCTACAAGAGGCAATTGAAAAAAGCTAGGGATATGGAGTCTTCCACTACTAAGAACGAATTCCCACTTAAGGCCTACCCACATGAAGAGATAAGAAATGTGACAAGATGGAGAACATTCAGCCCAATGAAACACCTTCGAAGATTTTGGAAGAAGACCACAAAAATGAGTTAAGGAAGAAGAACCTTTGCTTTACATGCAAAGAACCATGGGCCTCGAGACACAAGTGCTTGGAAAAGGGGAAGAATCGTCAAATGGAGGGATATTTTGCTGATGGATCAGAATTAGAAAAATAGACCAGCAAGCTGAAAAAGGAGGAAACTGATGAAGATAGTTCAGAAGAAGAGCCTAGGAAAGAGAAGGAAAGTACTGGTACATTAGCTAGGCTCTCTAGTCTTCAAATAAGCAATTCATTCAGGCTTAGGGCTGGTTAAAGGGGTAGCAAATTGTTGCTCTTTTTGATACAGGTGCTACACATAACTTCATTGATGAAGACATTGTAGCACAATGTGGGCTCAAAACAAAGAAATTTGAAGGTTTCAGAGTTGTGGTTGCTAATGGACACATAATGTCTTGTGTAAGGAAGATTCCACAGTTGAGACTCCAGCTAAACCACTATGAGGTGAATGATGACTTTTATGTTGTCAATATAGGAGGCACAAATGTTGTTTTGGGATTGCAATAGCTTCGTTGCTTAGGGCAGATCACCTTGAACCTAAAATCCATGGAGCTGAAATCTTAAGAGGGTGATAGGAAAGTGGTGTTGAGAGGAATGACGCAAGAGGGATCCAGGATTGCCACATGCAAGTTCATGCAAGGAGAATCCAATCATGATCAAGAAATAGAACCCAAGCAAGAAGGTAAAGACACTTTCCAAGTTCTTGATAATCCCCTTTTTGACATGGATGTGGAAATGGCATTTCATAATCCTCTTTTTGTGATTCATGTGGATAGTTTGGGGGGAGAATAATTTTTGTTTGATGGTTTGCTGCCTAAGGCGGATAATGACGGGTTAAATCATCATGGCATGTTGGGTGACCTTGTGGATTCACCACAAGTGGAGGAGTATTATTATGACCTTGAGGTTGATAGGGTGGAGAGCTTGTGTTGAGACTTCTAAACTCACCAAATGCCCCTTGGATGGAATTTATATGTTGATTAGAGTAGTGCAGCCTCAGCGTTTAGAGGAAAGTAACTATGCCCAGGATCATCAACATGGGTTATTGGATACAAATGGTGATGGAAGAAGCATACCATGGGTGGTTGAGGACCAAAAAGGCAAAAAATATGCTGCTGTTACCTTTTTATACAGCCACCTAATGAGTACATTTGTGTTCACACAAGTGGATTGGAGGGAGATATTGAACAAAATTTGGAGTTCTACTTGGTTGATGACTCTTGGAAAGGGGTTTACCGTTGAGAAAATGATCAGATTATCCTTTAGGGTTGAAGATTTTCAGTTTTGCAGCTGCTGCTCTTATTCCTGGGAGCTGATTTTTCAAAAATCAGACCACAAGCTGTTGATTTCAGACTTGGATAGTTACAAGAATTTACAATTTCTAATCATTCAGCCTCTTGACATGGTTAGTTTATGGTTCTAGGTGAAGGGAATGATAGGATTGGGAAACCAAGTTCAGTGTTGGATGAGTGTACTAGTGGAAAATAGTTGTTATTTCTTACTTCCAGCTTGCATTCATGGTTGGGACAGCAGATTACCTCATATTTACACAGTTATTAGGCTAACTTGGGACCTTGGGATCTTATTTGTTTTCATTATGGATCACTTTGCTGTTTCTGGAGTTTTGATGGCATTGTTTGAGGACAAGCAATCTTTGGGAAGGGAGGACTATAATGTCCCCATTTTCGGTGTCCTTATTTGGGTTAAGTTGGTTTTGGCTTACTATTTTTAGTAAGTACTATATTTAGTAATTGGTCCTGGCAATAGTGCAATGTAGGGTTTCCTATTTGGGCAATGTGTGGTAGTTGTGAGGCGAGCTCTAATGTTTTGTGCTAGTTTGTTGATTTGGAGTATTTACTATTTTTAGAAGTTACTATAAATAGTAAGTCTATTTTTGGTAATTGGTCCTGGCCTAGGTTGTATGCTTGAGCTGGTTGGCTGTCTGTTTGAGCTTGTTGCTTGCCTCCTTCAACTACTTGCTTGTCTTCTTGTTAGTGTTTGTGCCAATTCAGCATGATTGGTCAGCAACTTCCTTTGAAAAGTCCAGTGTGCCATGTTAGATTTGTATTTTGTCATGTTTCATATGGTCAATTCTTTTAAGAGGCATGATTTGCTTTATTTGAAGGTTGCTTCTTTATTTGAGATGTCTTTAGGTTTATTATTTTTTAGAGCTAATTTAATGAAATGAGAAATTGTGGTGGTTTGAGATTTTCAAAGGTGGCTAAAAGAAATTGTATCATATTTATTCTCCATGCGTCGGTTTCAAACTTTATATGCAGTGATAACTTTCATAATTTCTTCTTTATTTATGATGGGCTAGATTGTGGACATCCTTATTTTGTAGTGTTACCCCAAGTTTTTGGGATGGGGATGGTAGGGGATGGTGGGACAAGTCCCCAAGTTTCCGGATTTTGAGGCCAAATTTGGGGACGATGGGGGCACGACTATATAAAATATAGAGAAAATTTAAAAAATATAGGAAAATTTTAAATATTCATATTATAACATGGATAAGGAATGCATAATATACATTATAGAACCTGAACATATAAATAATGTTGAACACAAATGTTATATGTTACTTTATCCATGTTATCATATGAATATTTAAAATTTCCCTATATTTTTAAAATTTTCCCTATATTTTATATAGCCGTCTCCCCGCCATCCCCAAATTTGGGAACCTTAACATGGATAAAATATGTCCCCAATGAATTTTTCAGCCCTTTGTGTTTTTTTGATCAATTTTTCTTGGCTACCTCTTGGCTCTCTCATCACAAAATAAAATAGATTAGGATTAAAGTAACCAAAATATGCTTCAAAAGGAGATTTATTTGTAGAAGTTTGCATTATCCTATTGCATGAGTGTTGAATATATGCCAAATTTTTATCTGTAGTCTTTGGAATACTTCCTATCGTACCCCCTCAAGAGTTGCACCAATTTTGTGTTTGCTATGAGAGTTTGACCATCTGTTTGGGATGGAAACTGTTTGACCTCCTCTTCAATCTTGTATCCGTTCTCCTCCACAAAGTGATCCAAAATCTGACCAAGAACATTACATTTTGTCTGAAATAATAGAACTAGGCAAACCAAATTTATCTAAACATTACTGAAAAATAAATGAGTAACTTCATTGGCCTCATCAGTTTTCTTGCATGGAATGAATGTGGACATTTTTCTAAAATTTACCCCCTTATGGTTTTTTTTGTTATACAAAGGTGAATTGGTAATTATTCCATCATCATCTACTGCCTGGTCATGGGTTTGATTGTAGAGTGTTGCTCCTATAAACCCTCCCAGTCTTGATGAGCACACAACATGAGGTGGACTGCCAACCCTGCCAACCCCCAAGGGTATCAAACTGAGGTTGTCTATTGATAAACACTCAGCCGTGACCAATCAACCAATGCCCCAGGGACACCCCCTTATGAATTGACAAACATGAAACGCCCTCTTGCACTTTTGGTGGTACAACTAACCATGCAAATATGCCACTGTATTTGCTACACCCCCTTATGAATTGACAAACATGAAACATCATCTTGCATTTTTGGTGGTACACATAGTGACATGACTATGCAAATATGCTATTGTACTTGCTACACCAAAGGGACATGCAACATTGGAGCTGTGTGCTTCTCTCATAAGCTGAATTTTTTCATTCATTGGAACACAAAGATTTCCCAACTTGTAGAGCAGCTCATCTTTGAGATGACAGTCTTCCTAATGCTTAATTTGCACTTATTGTCCCTTACAAGAGCTGATTTGTTCCTCCAAAATATTCATCATGTGCATACTCTTCAGCATATGACTCATCTAGACAACAAATTAGCCAACTTGTTAGTAACACCTCTTGTATATTGAAAACACGTTTTTGTTTAAAACAAGTTTAAAACCTCTTGAGGAAGTTGTTTTTTTAATTGTGTTTTTTTTCTTGGCTTTAAACTTGCAAACACATGGGGGACGGCCAGCCGTCCCTGGGACGGTCGGGGGACGTCTCAGGCGTCCCCTGGCTGTCCCCCTTTTCTTGGTTTCGGGGACGTTTCCCAAGTTTTGCCAAAAAAAGGGGACGCTAGAGGATCGTCCTCCAGCTGTTCCTCTGTACCTGGGACATCTCGGGGATAGGGACGGGGCATTTTAGGGGGGATGCATCCCCGAGTTTCCCTGTTATTTTGTGATTGAGCTGGGAAAATGAATTTATATGAGGACATGTAGACGATTTCTTTACCATCTATGACTTCTCTTTATTTCATTGTATCTGTTACCTGGCAGCTTGTTTCATTTACTCCTGTCTGTAAGGAAAGCAGAGGTGTGGAAACACTTTCCTAATGCTAATTCTGAGAAGAGAATGTAGACATATGGCTCAAGTTCAAATTACAATTTATTTAAAGATGCACAATCAAAACAGAATAGACAATTAAAACATACACAAAATTGAACACCAGTATTTAACGTGGGAAAACCCTTATGGGAGGAAAAACCCACACACCAAGCAAAGTCACTTTGTATTGCAGTAAACAATGTTCACATACAAAATTACAAACTCATGCTTCTCAGATGTCAAATTACAATGTTAACTTAGGCAGCATGACATTTCCTTGATCAACCTTGTTTTCTCATCGAACTCTCAATTCAATCATTGTTACAATTGCATTACAAAATTAGGTCACTAACTGAACCCCAATCCATAGTATTATAGTACCATTTAATATTCATCCATGGTCCCTTCAGTTCCAGAGAGCCAACCGTTCCTATTCATGACTATAGATAAACTGTCACATAGCAATTACCATGTCGGACCATGTCAAAGAAACAAACTCCAATCTCTTGCCGATCAACTTGAGTCACAACGATACGTGCTCCTCATGGTACACTGTCGACCAAATTCATCGCCATGTCAATGAGAGATTTCAGCTTTTACCACTGATACACAAATGTCTCACTAATGTCCACTTTACTGCTAAAGAGGTTCACTAACTCATCGAAGAGACATTGCCCAAAGTCACGACAACCAACCGAAGTCACATCGACAAGGTTGTTGAAAAAACTTATATTGGCATGTCAAAGAGACATTTCACAATGTCTTAGTGAAACATCCAGGTCTCTTCGATATGAAGCCTCATTGAGGTGTCGAGGAGACATTGTCCAATGTCTTGGCGACGGTGCAACCTCCTGCCGACAAACAACTCCATCGGTGTTTCAAAATGTCGAAGATACATCTCAGAAACTCCCATCTGAGTGAGCTACTCTCGCCAACAATGTAAACATGGCACCATAGCAAGGGACATCGGTCTATCGAGGAGACAATGGTTGAAGTCTTGCCGATGAAACATGAAAGCTTATCGGGCCATCGAAGGGACAATGAACAAAGTCCCTTCGATGGTATACGGTCTTGTGGACAAAGAGAGAAAAGAATAGAATGCTGCCAATGTCAAGCCAGTAAGTTGAGACATAGTTTCCAACATGCTCCCACTTGACGAAGACTTACTGGCTTCTCTAATATTCGAGATTATTGAAAGTCATAGGCCCCAAGGCCCATCGAACTGGCACACCACCTAAACTTGTCTGTGCTCACAGGTTTCATTAACGCATTTGCAACATTCTCCAGAGTATCCACTTTTTCAAGACTGACCTTTCCATCCTCCACTATAGCTCGTACAAAATGATACTGCACATCAATATGTTTTGTCCTGGCATGGAAAGTTGGATTTTTCGCCAAACAAATAGCACTCTGATTGTCACAACAAATGGTAATTGGCCCTTCATTGAACCCAATATCAGAACACAAACGTCTAAGCCAAATGGTGATAATGCTTTTTGTGTTGTGTGGATATGTTATGTGAGTTCCATTCTTCATTGCTGTGCGACATATTTGAAGGTGTGTAGGAGCGATAGTTTAAGTACGCGAGGGTTTTGTCTTCACTTAGTGGCTACGGGAAAGGGTCTCAGTTGATGCATTGATTTTGGATGTTGGTGTTCTTGAAATTTATATCTATTGCTATTTTTCACGGGCTGCACTTATGGTTTGTGCTTTGCTGTTAAGACATTTACATCGGGTGCTGAATATGGACTAGTGATTCGTTTTATTGAAGCGAGATAGAAAACATTTATAAAGTTTTTTTTTTTTGGATTGGTTTCTTTTATGAGGCTTGCGTTTTGAAGTCTGCTATTATTTTTGTCGGGCTGCATATGTTTAATATAATTTTTGACGTGTTTGGTGTATTGATGTAGAGTAATAGCAACTTCACATACAATGGACAATAAAGAACAACGAAAATGTGGGTTTCACAATAGTATGCACTTGATTCCCTGATCTTTCAATGGTGACAACAAATACTACCCTGTAAACTGTCCTATTTGCTTGTTTTCATAGGTTCAAGTCTCAAGAAACAATCAACACTCATTTGCTCTTCATTCTTAGGCTCCTAAATACTTTAACCAAACCCCACAGACCTCATTCAAATCCTAAGTAACAATGATTAACTCAAAACAATGCATTTCCATAAAACCCTCAACAAACTAGGGTTTATGATAGTCTAGATGCTAATAAAAACACACTGTCCTCTATAGATCATGCAAATTAATGAATTATCACTTTCCCTTTGGTGGAAATGTGCACAAAGACCTGCAGAAATTATGTTCCAAATTTGATGATTTTTCACCAATTAGAACTTGAGATATGAATTTTTCTTTCACACTAAAAACTGTAGTTTCTGAACAGAGCAGCGAGCACTATTTTGATCATAACTTGAGCAAAAGTCAATGAAATCACCTCAAACAAATTGCATTTGAACCTTAAGACATGCCATTGTCATCCCACGCAAACACAAACCTTCAACTTGACCGTTCAAGTACTTATCAAGCTGTTCTTTGCTGTTTTTTCAAGAAAATCTGTCATAAAATTGACAAAACAGGGTATTCTTGTGAAATCTTTTCTCAACCATTCTTGGAGTGTGTTTTTTCATTGATTTAGCATGGAGAACTTACAAAAAACAGTTACCATTGAGGATGTGACCTTTTTCCCGAATAACCCTAATAGCTATGTCATTAAACTTGACATTCATGCTCTCTTTTTTGCAACTTTTTAACCATGAACTAGGAAACAAAACAACAAAAAGACCTTACATGATTCCCATGGTCCTTTAAGACTTTATAGACTTAGGAAAGCCAAAAACAAGAGTTAAGAACAATCCCCAACTTTGTAGCAAGCCAAAATCCTCCTAGAAATTCAAATTTACATTTTGGCGGGAAACCAAAAAATTTGAATTTTAGCCTATTCAACCTATTAAAACCATTGGATTAGGATCTAAATGGACCTCCTAAGACCTTCACAAACTTAACAAAGACTCCTAACCATAGTTACGAGACTCGGACTCGGCTTAGACTCAGCTCGGGTGACTCAACTCGGGGACTCGGTGACTTGGGACTCATACTCGGCCCAGACTCGGCAAAATGAAAAAAAGTTGAAAAAACCCTAGAAATTTAGAGATTTTTAAGGATTTAAAACTTGTTTCAAGTGCCCTTTATTGAATACAACACAAATAAAAGAAAATTTGATCACATACACAAGTATACAACGATCACATAAGTATAAAGTACACAAATTGTAGTTGTGTTGCTGAAGGAAATAGCATACTTAGATATATAAAATTAGTCAAATGTATACAAAACTCATGGAATATGAAATCCATGACATCAAATGTTCCATATAAATATGAAATATCAAAACAATAGCTATAAGTCTATGACTCTATGGCATAGTGGAGCTAGCATCCTTCCTACGAAGGCGTCTAAGGGTCCTGGATGATGTTGCAGCTGCAGCCATAGTCTCTGCCTGTGTCTGACTCTCCATGCCACTCTCACCAACAACAGCTATGTCTCTTAGTGCTCTAGCCTCCTCCTCAGCCATGGCTACAACCTGAGCCTCTCTCTCTGCCTGGTCCACCCAATCAAGGTCCTCATCACTAAAGATTGCATCTGTAGCCTCAGTGATCCACTCAGACTGTGGATCAACCTCCTCTAGACTGATCGGAGTGTTGCCGTGGTCAAAAAGCTTCCTATATCTGAACCGAAGGTTGTAATGAACATATACCAAGTCATGCATCCTCTCCACTGTCAATCTATTGCGCTTCTTGGAGAGTATGTGCTCAAACATACTCCAATTGTGCTCACAACTAGATGAACTGCATGGCTGGCTCAATATACGAATAGCAATATTTTGCAGGTTCGGTGTATCAAAACCAAACATCTCCCACCATCTATCTGAGATGAGAAAAAGAAACAAAATCAATCTCATTTCAAGTTTCAAGTTCAAGTTCAACATTTAATAATAAATTATAATATAAAAAGATGAAAATTATGCCCTTAAATATATTTTTACTTGGTAGTAATGTTGTCCTATCTTTGCACATTTGACGTGCAAAGAAGTCTCCTCGTGCCTTAGTGAAGGCATCTATCTTGTGCACTATCTGTGTAGTAACAGCGGGCAACATCTGCTCTATCGTCGAGTTGAGCCCACTAAGAATTTCTCTATCTGCACGGAAATCATGGCAGAATTGGAAGGCCAAATTTAGGAAACATGAGGCTGCATGGATGGGCCTATGAAGTTGGTTTTGCCATCTCCTATCAATGATATCCCAAATATCCCAAATGGGATAATACTTTTCCTCAACTCCACTATAGACTGATCTAATGGCCTCTTTGGCCCTATCCATGCCCTCATATATGTAGCCCATTGTGGGCTTCTCCCCATCTGCAACTCGTAGGAGAACTAGCAAGGGCTGAATAAATTGCGAAGTGCAAATATGTTTCACAAATAAGTGTGAACGAAAATAAACAAATAAAAGTAAGATATGATTAAAAATTAAAACATAATAAAGAATTAAATTTTACCTTCACGATCTCGTCCATTGGTGTCCAAAACCCTTGCTCATAAAAAATGCAATCAAGCGACGGTTGGAAACCAGGAGTAGTGCATGGTACAAAATATGAGTCCACCCTAGATTTACGAACTCTAGGGCCAATGCTAATACTGCCACTACCACTAGCAGTAGTAGTGCCACTAGCACAAGAAGTACGCATAGGCATAGCTGGTGCAGAAGTAGAAGCACTAGCAGAAGCACTAGCACTAGGACGGTATGGAGGCATGGAAGGAGCATCCCCAACAGCACCAAGTCCCTGTCCAACTCCAATGCTCGCCAACTCCTGCCTCTGTCTCTTTTTTATTTCTTTTTGCATTTCAAAAGTTTCTAGTTGCACCTACACTTCATGAACAACCTCAGGAGGTGCTATAGTGCAGCCCACTGCATCATGGACAGGTATGCGTGCAATATGGTATTTTGATCTCTTAATGCCTTCATGATATATTGTTTTGCAGGATTTACATTTTGCTTCTCCTTTTTTCATTCCGGGAAAGATTTCAGCATGTTTCCAAGCAGGGTCTTTTCTGATTGGGGTTTGAGACATTGTGAAAATAATAATATGGTTTGATTTGCAAATGAATGTGGTTGCAATAACAAGTAGGGTTTCTAAAATTATTTAAGGTGCAAGTAGGGTTTGTAAAAAAAATGCAAACTCAAAAAAACAATGATTTTACAAATTACAATGAATTATTTGTTAAAAAAACACAAAAAAAACCAATTAAAATCAAACTTACCTCTTAGATCTGGCTTGGAATGCAATGCAAACTCCTCCCAATCACTGGTAATGAGCTCTCAATGCACCTCCTTGCTGGTATGAAGCTTCCCAAATGATATATGACCCTGGATTTGTCTTCAACAGCTTGCTGGCTGCTATCTCTTCTCCTCCTATTTTTCTTCACAACTCTCTCTTCTCCTATTTTGCCAAATGAATGAAATGAGGTTGCTTTTAGGGTTGGGGAGATAATATAAGACAAAAAAAAACTTAAACTTTAATTTTATGTTTTTTTATTGGCTTTTTCACTTGCTGCCGCCGATTGCGTCTAGGGCTCGGGACTCTCCTAGACACGGTGCATCCGGCGAGTCCGACCTGGACGTGACTGGACTTGGCCGTGTCCGAGTTCGGGCTCCCAGGACTTGGCCCAGAGTGCTCGGCTCAGGACTCGCCGAGTCTTGGCGAGTCCTGTTACAATGCTCCTAACATCAAAATGAGCATAAAAACATGTACCCAAAATAAATTTTTGGCATTATGTGTAAATTGAGCTAAATTTTGTTAAAATGCCGTCAAAAGTTTGTTTTAGGTCAAACCAGACATAGGGTCTTTGTGGGTTTTTGTCAAGGAACACGTGCAAAATTCTACAAATTTGAGAATTAGGGTTTTATGCCCCTATTTTCAGGGTAACCCCCGAAAATAGGACCTTCCCGAAAATGATTGAAAATGATTTTGATAGGATTAACTGACTTCACGATCACATTGGTCAAGTTAGAATCATCAAAAGACATGTTTTACTCTGGTGGGTCTATTTCTGTTTTTCAGGAACAAAGTTAGGAGCTCCGTAGCCATTAATGGCAGATTGGCCAGTACCAGATGCTGAAAGCTAAGCTTAAAAAGCTTCAATGATATAACCATGGCGAAAAAGGTCTAAAATAATGCTGTTTGACGAAGGAGATTCTCGTTTCCAAAAAAAGGTCAAAATTTGACGAACTTTGGAAATATCACAAAGGAGAGATCAGTTCATGATGTTGAAAAGAGCCTTTTTCAGACAGGGGCGCCCTTGATTCTTAAGGGTTAAATGCAACCTGTTGAATCATCCAAGGCAGTCATCTTCGGCGTTCGCTTGCTAACTCGACAGCGAAACAAACAGTAGGATCATCTGATGAGTTGATCACCAACAGTTGTTGATAGAGCTAAAAGAGGTAGTTGACGAAGTATCAAGAAATGGTTGTTGAATGTGAAGACCAAGGTGAAAAAGCGCCCTTTCTAAGGAAAGGCACCCTTCTTTTTGGAACTTCAGATGATATCAGATGCCTGAAGGCCTCCCAAGATAGTTTTCTTAGTCTAGGTTGATCTCGACAACGCAACTACAAGCACGAGCATTTGACGGAACAATCAATAGATCATTATGATCAAATTGGAGCATCTTTTAGATGAAAATCACTGAGCAGAAGAACAAAAGCGCCCTTTTTAGTGAGAGGTGCCCTTGAATAAAGGGACCCTAAACTAACTTCTAAGTTTTCTAACTCCAGTCATCTTCGGCAAAACAGAGCTAGCTACCTAATGAGATATCAAGCGAGATCATCTGATTCTCCGATCAATGAGAAATCCATATCAAAGCATGAGAGGTCAATTCAAAAGGCTGAAGAATGAATATTGAAAATTCACCAAGGCAAAGGCAAAAGTGCCCTTTCTTGAGAAAGGCGCCCTTTCTTTTGAAGCCACAGACTTAGCTTTTTAACTTAGTGCCTCCCAGGCACTTCTCTTCAGTTTACCTCCAGCTCGACAGTGAATGTACTAGCAATAGCTTAGGATCAACAGATCAATCTAGATTTATGATCAAACTAGGGTCATTCACTAGAGAAAATAATAAAAAAACTTGCAAAACTCAAAAGGGTTACCTAGAAAAAGCAAAATTGTTGACTAAAGTCAAGATATTTTGAGATAAACTTGGCCAACTTGCTCCACGATTAGTGGAAATCACCTTTTTGAACTTTAGATGAAGCCAAATCAACTTTTGATCATGAGTTAAGTTCCCAAACTTGTGGATCTAAGGCTTAAGTCTATATAATCAAGGTATAGGCCTCCCACTTCATTATTTTATTGCAGGTTGATGATCAAGAACAACATTAAACTCTCAAGGATGCCATTTACAGATTTGGCCAAGGTTTTTGTCCGTTCTTCGATATTTCTTGCAGATCTGAAGCAAAAGAAGATTGCTAATCTGAGGTTGGATTCAGAGACAGATTTTCTCAGGGACTCAGATTAAAAACTTCCAATCCATCCTCTGTCTACTTCCTCTCTTCTTGTCTTAGGTTTTCTTGCATGTCACACAAAGCAACAAGCTACCACAAATCTGATCAACTAGGCGGATTCAAAATAATTTTCCATTGAAACCCATCTCGTTAGATTTTCCAGAATCAACAAACTTCTTGCCCCAATTTTTGGGGATTTTTCCAAAAAAGTTTCATAATCAAAATTTTGAAGAACTTGGTTTGTTCAGCATTGAAGCACAAACAAAACCCATGTGCTAGATTTTTTTCCGGAAAAATACTTCTTGGTAGGGCACTATTTTCAGGGGTTTCCAAAAGTTGTCAGAACAAGGTCAAGTTTGCAATCAATCTTTAAGTTATTCAGGATGCAATACTCTCAAATACAATACAAGACCAAGATGGCCTTGTACCATGATTACCTGAAAATGACTGACACGAACTTGCATCAAGTAAGCCCCGTAGTTGATCTAGAAGACCTAGAGGGCATGAGTTAGATCACGTTGCGGAACATTGAAGAATCCGGGTTGCTACAGGCTGCATCCATCCCCATCACATTACAGAGTGTGGAGCTTCTAATCACTTGTATTAAGCATATTACAATCCTACCACAAGAGAAATTAGATTAGTGGATGGGAGGGTTGTTTGCAGTCTAAAGCTCAAGGATATAGAAAAGTGTTTTGATATTCCACCATGTCCTAACAGCAAGGTCATATCAGTGACGGAATGCGAGAAGGCATTCAAGGCAGCCAAGAGCAAATGTCAAGGGATAATGGTAGAAAAGTGACTGAAACTGACAAAGAGCAACTTGCCTAAGTTGGTTGGACGCTGAGAATGCAAAGATGAGTGTGCAGTGTTAATCACTCTACTCAATAGAATCACTAGACAAGAGGATGGCAATCAATTCCAGTCATGAATGTATTATGTCATTGCAAAAATCATTGGCAAGAGGGAACGTAATGACTGGGCCACTCTGATTAGTGACACGCTCCATTAATAGATTATCGGGTATCTAGAAGCTCATAGGTTTCACGTGTTCTTACCTGATATACCTGATTGCCTTCCAAGGCGATTTCAGGATATTAAACAATGTGGGAACCTTAGGTGTGCAGAAGGTTCATGAGCACTTTACACGTCTTGAGTTCACTCAAGCAGAGCGACACGTCAAAAGAATAAGTGATCACTTCATTATGCACACCATACGAGATCTAGACCATGAGATTTATGTACGTTTTTCACAAACAGCCAGAGAGGCAATGGTGGATTGGGTGGATTGGTTCATCCAATTCCCTACGTTCTTCTACATACGCGTGTATGGCTATATTGGTCACCCTGCCATGATGCCACGGTACCCTTCAAATAGGGTAGTCTTCATGGAATTCCTGAGGCAGTTGTCCGAAGTTCACGTTTACTTGCACTTGAAGAAGGCAGCTATAAACTTTCTCGTTGAAATGGGACTCTATAGATGTAGGTTCGTGGTAGATGCTAAGATGATGAGCCAGGAAACGGTGAGGCTTAATCTCAAGTACCTCATTGAGAGGAGGTCCGGGATCCCAGAGGGCTCTATGCAGCACATCTTGAGCAACACTTGTCACATAAATCTTCTATGGAAGATTATTGGGTCAATTGTCAAGACGAGTATGAAGTGCGAAGAAGGAACTATAGTAGGTTCAGGCTCCTGCAAATTGCTGACTTTATGTCAGCAGACATCGAGGGCTTATCTGACGATGAAGGGGAAGTCATTCTCCCCTGATTCTTTGTAGATTCAATTGACTCCGAACCACTCCCAAGAGTGGATTGGTATGCCAAGGAGAATACGCCTATAGAGGAGAGGATGAGTAGAGTTGTTAGAAACAACCAACTCTATTTTGACAGCAAGAAATCAAGGAAGGTGGTACCTCACACAATAGAGCCGCCATAGGTTCAGTCTACCCCACCTTCCACTTCAAGAAAGAAGCTTAGGCAGAAGCAGTGGTGCAATCCTCCCCACGGGATGAGGATGTCGAAGCCTACAAAGCCCAGAACACAGAGGACACATGTGGAGAAAACCACACATAGTCTTGGAATAGCCATGGATATTGTTGCCCCAGAGCAAGTAATAGAGATTGCTACCTGTTGTGACCTAATTCACACCTCGCCCCATTGCAAATGGGGACCCTTGTTGTTTGCTTTTGTCGTTGCGTCTTGGTTTCCGTCTGGTCTCTGTTTGGGGAATTTGAGTCTGAATATTTTGAATGGTCACCCGAGTCAAGCAAATGAGTTTTAGCCTGTATCACTGTGCAAACATCATCATTGTGCTTAGGAGGCTCGGGAGACGAAGATCGACAGTCATTTCAGTCAATTCCGACACCTCCCAGTTTTTAGGGTTTTTCACTTTGGCCCCCTATTTTTAGGACCAACTTTTTGGGCACTTTTGGGCAATTCTGAGATCCCTATTTTTTAGGGTCTATTTTTAGAAAGTTGCTATTTTTGGAAAATTTCTATTTTTGGAAAATTTCTATTTTTAGAAAATTTCTATATTTAGAAAGGTCACGAGTTTCGAAAATCCACTCGGAAGTTCGAAAAGATCAACGAAACTCTCAGAAAATGGATTTGAATTTTTTTTTGAATTCATCGCGAAATTCTGGAAAAGTTAGAAAATCTGGAAAAATCATTCGAAAATCACAGAAAAATGGTGGAAAATCTAAAAAACCAGTCAAAAAATCTGAGAAATTCATCAAGAAATCTGAAAGGATTATGGATAAATCTGATAAATCATGGCAAAGTGGCCCAGGTATGACTGAAAATTCATGGAGGAGACTGAAACCTGTGAGAAATTCGCCTAAGTATGGAGTTTAATCAGCATAGAGAAATGGTAAGCCATAGGTCAAAGTCCGCCCTCAAAAGGAAGAAGCAATGGTAGGGAATTCAATGAAGTCCGACCTGCACAATGGAGGATGGCATAAAGTCATGCTAAGTCCGCCTTGGACAAAAATGAGGAATGGCAAGACACAAGGGTAAGTCCGCCCTTGTGTGGCAATGAAAAGAAGCAAGTCCGCTTCAGCCAAGAGATGGAGAGTGGCATGAGAATGCAGCAAGTCCGCCTTCCAATGGCCTGACATTTGATGAAGTTCGCCCTCCAAAGCAATGAAGATGGCTAGCCACTTGACAAAGTTCGCCCAGCAACATGAGGTGAATGGCAAGACATCCAATGAAGTCCGCCCTTGAGTGGCCAGACATAAGCTAAAGTCTGCCCATGTTCAAGTGTCCAATGGCAAGGCCATGAAGGAAGTTCGCTCAACTAAATGGCAAGGAAAGTTGCCAAGTCCGCCCAGCCATATGTAGAAATGGCCTAAACAAGGCAAGTCCGCCTTGGACATGAAGTTAAATGGCAATACAAAGGAGGAAGTCCGCCCTAAGTCAAATAGAGGATGGCAACAAAATGAATAAAGTCCGCCCTTGGACATAAAGCAAGGAAAAGGTTCAATGGCAAGAAATAAGGCAAGTCCGCCATGCTTAGAAGTGTGAAAATTAATTTTTTTTGCCTAAGTATGGGCTTTGAGAAATAAAAAATGTATGCTTAGCCCTTGAAAATTTCGCCATACTTAGAAGAGATAGAAATATTTTTTCTAAGTCTAGAACATTTTGCCAAACGACTTAGGAAGATGTGAAGAAAATTTCGCCTGTGGCAAGAAAACATGGCCAAATAAAATTGGACGAAAGAAGGTAATGGCGAAATAAATTTGGAAAAAAGCAAGAAAGTATGGCCAAATAAAATTGGACGATGGAAATTATGGCAAGAAAGTTGGAGAAAATAAAATTCGCCTAAGGCATTGGCAAGAAAATTTCAAAAAATCAAAATTGCCTTGGACAAAAATAATTCGCCATAAAACGAATGGGTTGGAAATGACACATAGAATAATTATTTTAATTATTTTAATCATTTATTTTCCAACACCCAAAGAGATAAGTCTTGAAAAATCGAAAATGGAAAAAAGATAAAAGAGCTTTATTGAACTGGTGACGAATTTGGAAACTTTCCCAGACACTATCATTGAAGATAAAACTTGCCACTCGGAAGCGAAGTAAAAGACAAGTTAAGGCTCGATTTAAAGGAAACATTTGAAATTTGCTAATTGGATCGATTTTCTCACCTCTATAATTGATTTCACTTCTCATTTTTACAATCATTCGATTTTCGAAGAAAGTGTGAGAAGGAATTTTTCTAAGGCAAGAGAGTTGAGAAAATTTGCAGCAAAGTGAAGGAAATAAATTTTTACCAGCTTGCATTGTGATCATGATTATTTCTCCAGAAGAGCCAGGTAGATCTACTTTGTCCACTTCATTTTGGCATGAAACTTCATCGTTTATTTTCTTTCCAGCTTGATTTTTCACGAAGTCTAATTTGATAACTAGCTGGAATATCTTTCAAAGAGATTTAAATTTCGAATTCTAATTATTCTCTGTGCTTTTTCTTGCAGATTTTTTTTCGAGACGGTAAAGATGAAGTTTGCCAACAAGGGTGTGCAGCTACAGTCAAAGATCAAGTCCAAGTGGGAGCATGTTGTGGACACCGATCTTGGCCACGCTGATCTTGATGACTTCAGGAAAAGAATGTACGGGAGCGATGGACGTCTGCGTACGCCAGTTGTGATGAGAATGATGCGCAATGGAATTGTTCACGCAGCTGGATTTCCACCAGCAAAAGAGTGTCCGGAACTTATGATAGAATGTGCGTTGCACTATAATGCACGAGAAAGGCAAATAGAAGCTCCTGATGGAAGGGTTCTCGCATACCTGTCCGAGCCAGCAATCCAAGAAACTTTCGGAATTCCAATTTACAATTGAACGTCCTACCGCACCAAGGAAGATGCACTTAAGCTTTACCAAAACCAGCAGGACCTCTGTGCATCAAACATAAACAAAACTTGGTTACTGAAGCCTAAGCCTACTGCAGGAAAGATGCCAAAGAAGTTGGTCAGAACGCCTAGTGCGTTTCAAAGAGGAATATGGCGACATCGTCTTGCTAATAAATAGAATAGTAGGCAATCCCCATGGTGCACCTTTCGAAAACTGGATGCACTATTTTATTGATGAAATAATTACTGGAGTCAAGATGTTCAATTGGTCCAGAATGATTAGCGATAGCCTTCATGAGCAGTTGGTCAACTTTGAGGAAACCAAGACCTTTCACATGAGCTCGTACATCATATATTCACTTGCAAGATATTACAAGTATTCTGGCTTGACCTGCAAGGGAGTGGTCGGCAATGGTGAAGGGTAGCTCAAGGCCTACGATTGTTATCTACAGTTGCAACTGAAAGAGAAGTCGCATTTCTGACGAGCTCATGACGCCTTTCTGATGTACATCACTCGGCGTCTCCAAGGCGGAACACACCAAAGACTCTCACATGAGGCCAAGAGCCTGATCAGTCGGTATGGATTCTGGTTCATTCAGTATATAAGTTCACTTACATCAGAATCCAAGGATTCTCAGGAAATCCTTATAGACTGCCCATCTATCCAACCAACAAAATGGTTTTGCTGGAAGTGTTAAGGCAATTGGAGGCATATCAAAATATTCAAAGGCCAAAACAAAAGGTGGCTGTCACCTTTCCTTTTTTCATCTGCAATATGGAGGAGTCATGTCCGACGGCACAAGCAGCGGAGATCGCTTGACTGGAGATCCAGAATTATCCATTCATATCATACAAATCCAGGAATAACTTTGATCCACTCCATCACATCAGAACTGTGGACGGAGAGAGGTACAAGCATTGGGTTGACTTAGAAGACTTCTGGGCTAATGCAGCAGATGAATATGACGTGAGGAGGAGGTTGTGGTCAAGATTGCCACTAAGCATGATAAGGGCAACAGAGCTCTTCAAAGTACCTGATCAACTACAGGATGACGGAATATACTTGCAGCCGGGCTTCAACGAGAACGAGCCACTCCCTCCTATGAGGTGGTTTGACCCTGAAATGGGTGACCTGGCAACTTACATGCGGCCTGTTTTCAAGTATTCTCAATGGTGGATAGATTGGCAGGTAGAAATTCTAAGGCAGAGAAATGTGCAATTCACGTATGAATTGATGGGTGATACAGAATCTTGTTCTTCAAATGCCGGTGCATCTCGTGGAGATGGGCCAACAGATGTCGCCAACTTGAGAAAGAGGAAAGAAATCGATAAATTTGCAAAACAGGACAAGGATAAAATGATAGATGAAGGGCCTTCTCGAAAGAAGCACAAGTCCAGACCTCTTCAGTCGGCCACTTCTAGAAATATAGAAGAAATACTCGCCATGGATAAAGAGTCTTTTGAAAATGCTAGGATCCCTTCTCTAGTCGGAAATGTAGAGCCAATGCAAATAGAAGATGATGCTCAACCTTCTCCAGCAAGCATAGAGATCCTAGAATCGGACAATGATACAGATATTATGGATGGAGAATTCGAGGAAGGAATGATTTCCGCCCTCAAAGGAATCCAAGAGGACCCATTCGTCCAAGAAATTCATGGTATGCCAGAAATCCAATTGGTGCAAGAAGTTCAAGACGTGCAAGAGATTCAAAGCATGCCGGAAATTCAAGATGTCCAAGAGGATCAAAATATTCAGGATATACAGGATGTCCAAGATCAATAGGAGGACGGAATTGAGCAGCCAACCATCCCAGAGTGGCTGAAAGAAAGATTAAAGAGAAAGGCGCCAGTAGAGGTTCCTAAAGAAGATGATGACACAGATTTTCTGGCAAGACTAGAGCAAATTGCCCCGAGGAAGAAGGCCAAGAAATTTTCCACTATCCAAAAGGATGAGGCTGGCAATCGCACAGTGCAAGTTGCAATACCTACAGCCGACAAGTTCCAAGATGAGATTGCTCCTGATGAATATGCCATCACGACCATTGACATGGGTCCAACAACAAAAGGGCAAGAGGTCGAGGACTTGGACAATCCCGTGGCCACCATCAAGTCTAGGCTGGAAAAAGAAGTGGCCAAGAAAAAAGAATATAAAAAAGAGATTGAGCGCCTAAAAGATTACATCTAGCACTTGACCAAGCCACTAAATGAAGGTGACCAAGCAGCGCTTCTACCTCCAAATTCTTCACGAGAACCGGTTGCAAATTTTGAAGAAGAGCTGACTACAGCAAGAGAGGCTAGGGACTGGATGGTTGGAAGGAAAGAAGAGGCTATGGCATTTGCAGAAAAGCTGGCACATGTGTACGAGTAGGCTTCCTTTTTGCTATCACGAGTTGCAGGTTTAGCGGAATCATGGGACGGTCTCGAAGATATTCAGAATAGGATTATCCCATGTATTCGAGAATTGAAGGGCATCTCGAAGCAAAGGTTGATTGAGGACAAGGTTATTGAAGCTGGAGCGGCATATGATTTCAGTGGATGGTATTATGCTCTGATTTCAAGAAGAGGAGTCCTAGAAAAGGTAAAGCAGGATGGTGCCAGAGTTGAAGAACAAGCAAAAGAAATTCAAAGTAAAATTTATGAAATGGCTGCAGATATGCTCGACAAAGATACTGTCTGAAAGAAACACTTGCGGCCAAAGAATTTAAAAGAGCAAGTGCACAAAATTTTCTCCACCACCGGGCCAATCATGAAAGAAAACTTCACCAAGGTATTCAACTTCATGGCCGTCAGGAATTCTTTCTTGCTGCAGGAACCAGAATGGGTGACCATTTTTGTAGAGGGTGCTGAGAACTTGGACTTGCTAGAATACAACGTCAATGTATTGCCAGACATTGCCATGGAAGAGGTCGGCTTGATCGTGTCCAGATTCGCCGAATGCAATGCCTCACAAGTGGATAAGGATACAACACCAGATGTCTGAAGTTCTCTCTAGTTAACTGGTTGAGGTTTTGGAAACCCTAATTAGGGTTTAGTCATGTTTAATTTGGGCCATTGATCCTATTTCAATCTCGGCCATTCATTGTAATTCAGAAATGCTATATAAACCCCCCCTCGCTCTCTTTCATTTCATTAGGAGCTATTAGAAAATTAGAGAATTAGATTGTAAAAAATAAGAGAGAGTTTATGAGATTGTTGTGAAAACACTATTTTGATAATAAAGCTCAAAAGCATGAGGTGCCTTGAATCCTTGATTGTCAAATAGTTGCATGGTCGCATATTTTCTTTCTCATTTAGTAAATTTGAATTAGAATGTATGTTAAAAGAATGATGGATTGATAACGGAGACTAGTGAAACCCAGCTCATACTTTCTTTGAGTGGATGCTTTTCACTCAATGTGCAAAGTTAGACTGAGCTTTTTTATCGTGGATGTTTAACTTCTGTTTGGATAATTATTGTTCGATTTGATGGTAATTATTCATTACGTGAAAATCATAAGCACATTCCTAGAAGATTGCACTTGCTCTGTGTAGTTGTCGTATAACGTGGTGAAGCAGAGTATTGTTTATTTGGTTTCATTTAATCTTCATCGTCTCTTGATTTCTTAGGAATAGCATAGGATCTCTAAAACCCTTAATCTTTTTCATTTTTTTTATAAAATTAGAAAATCCACAATGATACTATATTCATGTTTCTGCTTTTCGGAGTAATTCACAAAAGTAAGTCCCCTTGTCATAACCAACAAATCACATCAAAACCACAGAGCTCATCCGCATTTATCTTAAACATTGGAATTACCATATGATCTTACTTGCAATCTTAGCATAGAAGGTAGTTTTTCAAGAGGGGATAGAGCGTCTTGGACACTTTATTCTAGTATGTTGTGTCATAAAACACGCATCAACACTACCCCAGAACCGGCGGAAGTTGTTGTTGAGGAGCCAGTAGCAATAGTTGCTGAAGAACCATTAGCGGAGGTGGCAAAGCCAGTAGAAGAAGCAGCAGCAGAAATGGTGCCTATTATAGAAACAAAACCACCTACATCACCACCATCACAACGGTCTTAAGTTCTTATTGACTTGGATTCGCCACCGAGAGACGTCACTCTAGCGCAGTCTCACACTTCAGGCATTCAAAGGACCCACATTCCTCATTCTAGTGAAGCTAGCCGAGATTCTATCTGGTTTGAGGGCTTCCTAGGTAGGAAAAGGGAAAGATCTTCCTATGAACTTGACTTCATTGAATTTGACCATGTCCCACAAGACATATCGGCAAAGAAGTTGAAAAATCAAGTTCACATAGAGAGGAATGTAGGTTGTGAACTCATCATAGAGACTAATGCCCCACCAGTAGAGAAAAGCATACACGAGGTATAAGTGGAAGACTACACATTGTCTAAACTTAACCTTGGGAAGACTTCACGACAGGTGGAGGCAAACCTTCTTGGGATAGCTTCAGTGAGTGCACAAGAAAGGATAGTCAAGGATGGAAAAGACAAAGCAGCCTTAAAGGCTGAGAACCAACAATTGATATCACACATTTCCAGCTTGATGCATGGCACCTCGAACGTCTCAGCCTTACCAACAGGATTGCTAGATCTCCCTGTAGAACAAAATCATCAACAACTGATAACATACGACAAACACTTGAGAGATCAAGTGGAGGAGTTTGTTCTCAAAGGTAGATTTATACTGATAAATCTATACCAGTTACGGGATAGAGCACATGGACTTCGTGCAAAGATACAACAATCAGAACAAAGAATTGCAAAAAAGAGGCTAGAAGACAAGAGCACAATTGTAGACTTGCAATTGGCATATCAATCAGTCTACTCCGAGGAAAACAAGCAACATCTCTTTGCTTGGAAAGAACAACTGGCGTACAAGGTGAAAGCCTATGACACCCATTTAGTAGAATTGATTGATTATTGACGGGTGGTCGCCAATATTATCAACTTTGCAAGAACGTTAGTAATATCTTTCCCGCGTATAGAATATCAGCGTGAGGGAGGAGAATACATTGAGATGGTCACTGTACAGAATCAATTCAGGGATGTCATTCGCAATACCTTTCTTGATGATCCAGACGGTTGCAAGTTAGCCAAGGTGGCAGCTTTATCAACCCAATTCGAAGAGGCAGCTGCTCAGTGTATAGACTTCAGATATTAGCTCACAACAGGTGAAGTAATGCTCAAACACCATCTCATCATTCTGCAGAGCATTAACTCCCCCGAGGCTAAAGAAGTCAACGAATGGATAGAAACACTGTTGGTTATGGGTGAGTTGTAGAAGCACCAAGGAAGGACGTCCTACACCCTACAAGTGGCATTTATGATACTTGAGTTTGACTTGATGCCCCTTTCCAAGTCAACTCAAGATGACATTCAATGTAATTAGAGTTAACTTGATGCCCCCTTTCCAAGTTAACTCCATATCCCATAAATCATGCATTGTCAGATCCCACTGATTAAGGATGTCTAATTGACTTTTAGTCAACTGAAGTAGTTTCTAGTTGACTCTTTGTTTAGTGTCAGTTAACTAAAGTAGTTTTCCAGTTAACTGTTTGTTCCCCCCTTTTTTATGAATAAATCTTGCTAATTGATTGGCAAGAACTCATTGTTAACTCAAGGAGATTTTGGGGTTGCCCACTCCTTTGAGTTCTATAAATAAGAGCCTTGGGTTCATTGTTTGTTTAACCTTTACTTGCTATGCAAAATTGCTGTGCTATTGTTGCCAACAGTTTTAAAGCGAATATTTGTTCACTCTTGGATGAGAGTTCGTTAGTTGATCGTAATTGTGCATGATTTCATGCCTTTGCTGTCCCAACCTTTGTAATTCATTGATAAAGCTTGAAGAAGAAAGTCAGAAGGCGCTTGCATTTTGATCTACCTATTTGAGTTCTTTCTACGTCTTGTATCTAATAGCTTGTTGTTTCATTTCCCTCCTCGAATAGGGGTTCTTCCTCCTTGGATATCTGTTATTAACGGTTGTCATTTGTTGTTGTTTAATGGATTGTCCTTCAACCTATACTTTGGATAGGGGTTCCTCCTCCTTAGCAAGTTTGTCGGCCAAGACATTGTAAGTTTGTTGTTTCTTGTAAGTCATTTCCTAGCCCATACCTCGGATAGGGGTTCCTCCTCCTTGGTAGGTCTCAGATCCAGCTTATCGTAAAGAGCATTTGCTTGTATCTAACCTTATCCTGGCATATCTCCGAGAGTTTAGAGCCTCGGCCATATTCTAAGGAGACGGCGGATTCAGGTGATCCAACCAATCCATTCTTGCTCCTATACCCTCATGCTCTGTTTACCTTGAGGATATTTGATAGATTAAAAGCTAGAACAGTCGTAGTTAAGATTTGCAGAAACCAGAGAAAAAGCTTAGCTGTGGCGCATTGTGTTTGTGCACCCTTGTGTCCTACCGCTGAGTATAAAAAGATAGGAACCCTAGTTTACCATTCCCTTCTTTACGCATTGCATTCAACAGAGAGGGACTTCTCTTTAAATAACGAAGAAGTGTTGCAAAACATTTGTAATAGCTGAACGTTTACAATCAGCACTCCAGAGGTGCTAATTTAAACGCCAACAAAACAATACATGAAAGTGATGCTCTTGCATCATACTCTCGAGGAGGGAGAAATTTGAGTTCCATCACAAATGATGGTTTTCGGTTTCTTTCTCTTTTTCCAATTGTGTTGCATTTGTAGCTGTTTTTTGACCTACTCTTGATACTTGCAATGCTTGGATTTATTGGCTCTATGTTTCTTGGTATTCACTCTTTTGGTTAACTCGTTCTTCTTGTATCTTCTCCTTTGTATCTTCTTCTTAGCTGCAAGGCTCCAAAATTCTATTTTTCTTTCATATGCCTCATTACCATTGTCCTTGTCTTCATCCTCTTCATTCTCTCCTTGGTCTGCACCTATACAAACATTATCATCAACATGCATTAGATATGAACCATGAGGCCAATGTACCTCTTCACTAGCTCTTGGTGCTTGCTTTCTTGTTTCTTCCATTATCTCAGCCATACCTATCTTCTGATCAACTTTCTTATTATCACCAACTTGCTGATTCCTCGAATGTGTCTCTTGCCAATAGACTTTTGTATATGTGTGTGCTTGAGAATAATTATTCTCTCATTACTTGTACACTTGCTTGAAGACATTCTTGATCTTCTTTCATGCCAATGCCAATTAGTTTGTCTTCTTTATTTGCTTCATCTTCTCTTTTCAAGGCAACCATTCGTTGCCTTCTTCTTTTCTTGACAATCTTCTTTACGGGCCACTTCACCTTATTGCGCATTGGCCAATACCAACCATTTTCTTGGTATCCTTCCTCAAGACACTGTTGTACTACAAGCTTAATATCTCTTTTCAACTCTGCCATTTTTCTATCAAACTTTGCATCTTGGCTTACCTTATTGACTGTCATCTTGTCCTTATTTTTGAGGCCTTCTTTCTTATCCTGCTGCTACATTTTCCTATCTTTCTTCTTGGCTTCTTCTTGATACCTCACCCAGGGCTTCTCTCCTTTTCCTCTGCCTAGCCTTTTGGTACCTAGGTTCTTTTTAACTTGTCACAAATTCAACACACCTACAAAATCCCATGAGCACAGCCAACTTCCTCTTCCCAGACCTTTTAGGCTCTAATACCAAAAATGATGCAAAGTAATAGCAACTTCACATACAATGGACAATAAAGAACAGTGAAAATGTGGGTTTCACAACAATATGCACTTGATTCCCTGATCTTTCAATGGTGACAACAAATACTACCCTGTAAATTGTGCTATTTGCTTGTTTTCATAGGTTCAAGTCTCAAGAAACAATCAACACTCATTTGCTCTTCATTCTTATGCTCCTAAATACTTTAACCAAACCCCACATACCTCATTCAAATCCTATGTAATAGTGATTAACTCAAAACAATGCATTTCCACAAAACCCTCAACAAATTAGGGTTTATGATAGTCTAGATGCTAATAAAAACACACTGTCCTCTATAGATCATTCAAATTAATGAATTATCACTTTCCCTTTGGTGGAAATGTGCACAAAGACCTGCAGAAATTATGTTCCAAATTTGATGATTTTTCACTGGTTAGAACTTGAGATATGAATTTTTCTTGCTCACTAAAAACCCTAGTTTCTGAACAGAGCAGCGAGCACTATTTTGATCACAACATGAGCAAAAATCAATGAAATCACCTCAAACAAATTGCATTTGAACTTTAAGACATGCCATTATCATCCCACACAAACATAGACCTGCAACTTGACCATACAAGTCAGTACCAAACTGTTCTTTGCTCTTTTTTTCCAGAAAATCTGTCATGAAATTGACAAAACAGGTTGTTCTTGTGAAATCTTTTCTCAACCAATTCTTGGAGTGTGTTTTTTCATTGATTCAGCATGGAGAAATTACAAAAACACAGTTACCATCGAGGATATGACTTTCTTCCCCAATAACCCTAATAGCTATGTCATTAAACTTGACGTTTATGCTATCTTTTTTACAACTTTTTAACCATGAACTAAGAAACAAAACAACAAAAAGACCTTACATGATTCCCATGGTCCGTTAAGACCTTATTAGACTTAGGAAAGCCAAAAACAAGAGTTGAGAACAATCCCCAACCTTGTAGCAAGCCAAAATCCTCCTAGAAATTCAAATTTACATTTTGGCGGGAAACTAAAAAATTTGAATTCTAGCCTATTCAACCTCTCGAAACCATTGTATTAGGATCCCAATGGACCTCCTAAGACCTTCACAAACTTAACAAAGACTCCTAACATCAAAATGAGGATAAAAGCAATACATGAAAGTGATGCTCCTGCATCATGTATTGAGTCTTCAAGTGTGGAGGATGTGTTAAAAGGGAGCTATGGTTTCTCTATATGTTTGTACAATGTTAGAAGATGGAGTAAATTCAGTTAAAGAGATAAAATCTTCGTAGTCCAATCATCGTTGGTGTGAGCAGGATGAAGTTGGTTGCTGACAGTAATATATTTATCTGATATCCTTTTAAAAGGCGTAGGCTATGCAATTTTTGGTGCGACTGTTCTAGATTTACTTATTTGAGTGCATCAAATTTGGGAGAACAGGGAGTATGAAAACCGGTGTTCTTTCAAATCTTTGATTTTGAGTATGAGCCTCATAGTTCATGTTAAGGCAGTGTTTGAATGCAATGTTACAGACTTGTGAGAAGTTGCTTTGTGAGTTGGTGCTCACGTTGAAGTTGGTGCTTCAGCCTCTCGAAGTTGGTGCTCACTTATGTAAACAGGGTTGGTGCCCTTTGAAGATAATAAAAGCAATATTTTGTTGTGATTTTTGACTTGAAAGAGTTGTTCATACTTGTTCATGGTGTTTATGTTGTTGTTAATGTTTTGTTTCTGATTTATATGGTTCATCTAGTTTAAAGTTTTAAAAGTTTTGAAATACTGATTCAACCCGCCCCTGACCCCCTGAATATTTGCTGTGTGCTCTTCATGAGATGAAGGTTTGATTGAATTATTGTTTATATGTCTCACTTAAGTTATTTTAATAAAGTTGCTTTAACTTTAGTGAAGGGGTCAAGGGGTCATGCAAAAGTACCTTGGAGCCTAATGTAATGACTTAACGTTGTTTTAAAAGGCAACGAAAACGAAATAGTTTCCTTATGAGCATGGACGCCCAAGGGAGGTATAAGGTGTTTTTTTTAAATAATTAAAAATAAAGTGCTCATGAAGGGGTTCGTTGGCTTTTGGAGGAAAAGAAGATTTGAAATTGTTTGCCCTATTTTCCTTTTGGCTCTTTAAGACCTCTTTTTGGGCCTCATTTGCACATGGCTGAGTTGACGACATAACAGGATGTTGTTGGATTATTTCCAGAATATTGCTGCTGCGTGTTGAGGATGAAAGCCCTCATCATTTGGAACTGGTTTTGGTGGTGAGAGATCCATCTTAGTTGGATTTGAAGTGGTTCTATCTTAGGAATCATCTAGGGCTTCACAGTTTAATGGTTTACAGTATTGTTGGAGTGAAAAGATGAAGATCTTTGAGTATTTTTGAAGTGGGTTTTTGGTATTTGGTGTGTTGGACTCATGGTTCAGATTTGGGTTTGATTTCGTGGTATTTTGGAGTTGTTACAGTGGTCTGAAAGCTTTCCTTTTGAAATCTGGAAACATTTCTTACTAGGATCTAATATTGGAAAACAATTCATAACTCCGTGCACATTCACGGTTTCATTCTGGGTATTTCTCCAATGGTTTTCCCACATCTTGGCGCCCCATGTCATGCATAAACTTGGATTTATCGAATTATTTCTGCTTTTTAAGGGCTGGTCGCCCTACCTAGGGAGGCGTGTGTTTTGGTAGACTTCTGGTTATGTTGGACCTGCTGTTGTATAGGTCATTTATGTGTTATTTGGATGTTTGGTGGAACTGATTATGGGCATTGAAATCCAAGGGGCTTGTTGGCCTTTCTTCTATATGGCGTATGATGCAAGTTTGAAGGTGTTTGTTGCTATTAAAAGCCATTACCAGGTTTGAAAGCTGTTGTTTATCAGGTCTGATACAAGTTGTAATAAGTCTGATTTTGAGGAGTTATCAAATGTTCTGTTTATGAGATTGATTTTCTTTGAAAATAGCAAAGTTCATTTCCAGTTTCCCTTCTTTATTCTATATATGCTATGCATGCAATGAAATAAATGAAAGACATTTGAAAACAAACAAACCAAACCATCAGCAAAACATTTCGTAACAGCAAACAGTGAACTTAAAAAAAAAATCAGGGGTGACCATTACAAATCGTTTCTTTCTGTTTTTGTGGCTCTGGAAAAATCACATGAAAGGCCCATCCCGAGGTATTCCAATTGACGGGTTTATCTTGGCTACTGTTACAGAATCGATGTTGTGCGTGTATTAATCAGGAGGAACGAATGTTCCTTAAATAAATTACAAAATACGATGTTTCTAAAAGAAACAATCGTTAACTAAGGATGAAGTTAGAAAAAGCAATGAGATGACCATTACGACGTAACTGGAAAGATATTATTCTAATACCCCCCTTAATGGTCATCATTCTAACTACCCAGAGAGAACAGAGAAGGGTACCCCCTTCATCTCAGAACGTTGCTGCAACAAAAGACAAGAGCCTGCCACTAACTCTGCCACTTGAGATGAGTCTGCCACCAACCCTCCCAGAAACTGCAGAACTTCTGGAAATAACAACACCAACCGTCCAACCTGAAGTTGGAAAACTGTCCCTCCCTGTAACCAGAGACATATCGAGAACAACTGCTACGATTTTGAGGAAAAATCGGCAAACCCTCCAAACTTCGGCAGATGGACATGACGCCCCAGAACAGACTGCAAGAAGCCAGATGTGCAGATGTTCGCCCCAACTGCGACAAAAAAACTGATTGCACCAAACCACGATTTTTGAGGAAAAAATCGCCAAACCCACGATTACAAATCATCGTTTTTTCGGAAAAAACGGTAAAAACCAAAGAAGAATCCCACGCATTTTTGCGAATTACAGAAACCCAAAAAATAGCTGGCACGGAATCCGAAACACGGATCAGCATACAAAACAGGTAGCCATCGATTGTCGACTGAAGAACAGAAGGTTTGGAACCCTAGCCGCTAGAACAGATCTGCACAAAAATCGAGGCACGGAAAACGAAGCACCCCGAAAAATTGGATGACAACCCATTGGAGATCTCGGAAAACCCACCAAGAATCTGCAATCAAAATTTTTTTTCGACTTGAAACTGAGGCACAAATTTCGAGGCACGAACTTCGAGACACCCAGAAAAATCTGCGACCGACCCATTTGAGATCGCGGAAAACCCAGAAGGAATCTGCAATGAAAAATAATTTTCGCCTTGGAACAGAGGGTAAAAACCCTAGACGAATTGGCAGAAACCCTAGCCGCCATGGATGCACAAAAAAGTTGCAGAAAATTCTGAAAATCTTCGTACTCAGTTGCGAAAACCCTAGACGCGGATCTAAGAGGTCAAAAACGACCTGGTGAAAGCAGAAAATGGACGCCAGAGGTGAAACCCGCGCCCAGATTGCAGCAGAAAATTCGCGGCTAAAAATCAGAGGTCGCGCCAGCATCAAAACGCGTTTACAGAAGAAAAGACGCGCGTGCCAGAAGAGATCACGAAAAAGAAACGCGACTTAAAGAGCTTAAAATCGCGCCAAAAGCCAGTAAAAAAACGCGCGTAGGTCTGCTTAAAACGCGACCAACACAAACACAATTTTTGCAGAAAGACGTGACCATGAAAAATGTCCACGAAAATTTGCAGAAGAAGAAACGCGTGGCCAAAAACCAGAAATGCGCGGCTAGACAAGAGCTAAACAAGAAAAAGATCTCGTGCGAAAAAAACGCGGATTACAGACCAGAAGAGAACCACAAATTTTTTTTTTTTTTTTTTCAAACAAAGAGCCACGAAATTTTCAGAAACCCTCCATGAAATTTCAAATAGAGCCGCGATTTTTGCCTTCAACAGGAGCATGAAATCTCACGTGAAAATTTTTCACGAATTACAGATTTACAAATTAAAAACCGCCTAAACCCTAGTCGAATCTTGAGCCCTCCCCTAAGGGAGGCTCAGACCTGCTCTGATACCATGTTACAGAATCGATGTTGTGCGTGTATTAATCAGGAGGAACGAATGTTCCTTAAATAAATTACAAAATACGATGTTTCTAAAAGAAACAATCGTTAACTAAGGATGAAGTTAGAAAAAGCAATGAGATGACCATTACGACGTAACTGGAAAGATATTATTCTAATAGCTACCATCCTTCCAACTTGTGCAAAAATGGAGTGCTTGGAAGAGGGTACGGAAATCCATCAAAGCATTATCAAAGGTGGATTTTTTGCGGATGTTGGGCACGCTAGTAATGTTGGTTTAAATAAAGTCTTGTACCTAGTTAATTCATTACTGGGGGACTTAGTTACATGTTAAGTTTACTTAGGTCCTAGGAGGGAATCTTTCTATAAGGTGTTAGTTGTCATTAGGTCTTATCTTATCTTTTGACTCTTAACACGTGTCCTAAGTAGTCGTGATAAGTTTTCACATGTCGTAGGATTAAGACACTTGTTATAATCCTGTGTCCCACCTTGGCTATATAATTAGGTGGTCTCATATGTATATTGTCTGAACATTATTTTTGGATAATCAATTTCATTGCAATCTTGAGCATTGCATATTGATCTCTTTTGTGCTTTCATGAAGTGCCTAGATCTTTGGTGGCTATAATCTTCAGCCAAATCTTGCATGGTGTAGAGTTATTCTATGCCAACTCTTACAAGTAATGCAAACATTGTATTATATGATAGGTGAAAGAATTATGATTAAAAATTCCTCTTTCCCTCTTCAACGAAACGCCTCAATGAAACGCTCTTTAAGTAAAGTTAAAACCATTTTTTTAATATGTATTATATGTATTATATTAAAATTAAGTAAAAATCAGTTAAGTATCATATTTATTAAAATTAAGTATAGTAAAATTATTTTATTGATATTAATTTTTTATCAATTAAAATTACAGACATAATCATATAAAAATATAGTTAAAGAATAGATATTTTAAATAAATTAAATAAATTATTAATATTAGTAATAATATTCTTAATGATAAAAATTAATAATTATGTAAATTAATTTTTGAAATTAATAATATATATTATTAATCTTTTGTAATAATTTTATTATTATATATAAATTTTATTGATATTGTTCAAGGCTTATAAATATTAATAATTATTATATTAAAATATGTGTATTTGTTTAAAATCAAGTGTGTATATTATAAATATATTTTTAATTTTTAAATTTTTTTTTTACAAACAAACACAAAACGAACCCAAATCCCCCAAAAAATTTAGCCGAACCCGAACCTGAACCAGTACTAGAACCGGCAACTTAGATTCAAAGCAATACTAATCTTGCAGAAAAAGGCAGTCAAACTATTCCCTCATTTGCGAAAAATTCTCCACTTGGTTACATTCTCTATAGCAATAAGTATACAATATTGCTTCAAAGTTCCCGCCAACAACAAGAATCTCTTCCAAGATACTGCAGAGATTCCTGTCATTCAATGATTTATTAACTCACCCTTGGATAATCACCTGGGAATCCCCTCAACTTCTAGGAATTTGCATCCAATTGAGAACACCATTTTAATACCTTCAAGCAAAGCTAAATCCTCCACATAAGGAAGAATGAGCCTACTTTCAGATAAATACTTTGTGGGGAGCAAATCACATGTGTGCCAGCTGGGAGAGCACCTTTCAAAGCTCCATCAAAATTCAACTTGAAAAGACCAGCTTTCAGCAGTCTCCAGGTAACATTGCACTTATCCTTACTAACAGAGAGTATAAACCTGTTATTGTTACCATCAAGTTTCTTTCAGTAATTTTGTAGAAATGTAATGCCATTTATGCCGAACTTGTTTGAAAATTGTTGAGCCTGGTCCTTACTGAATGGGAACCCCATTTCACATCATGCCTACCAAAGGTCCTTTCTAGCAATGGTTCCTCTCAGTAGCCTTGTAACCATAGTTATCAGGTTCAAAATATTAGATTCATCTGAGAGATCAAAAATTTAGAAACATGGAACTTGGAAAAAGAGTTCGCAAGATTTCTATAGGAATTGAAAAGTGCAACCAACTTGAACAAATCCAGCTGATCCGAAAAATCTGGGCCCTGTCAGATTTGAACCAAGTTACCAAATACATCTAGAGTTGGTAAGCATGCAATAACTCCACTTGTCACCAAGAATAACTCTATCAGCTGTAAAATGATTGTTTGAAAAAGTGCAAATATACCATGGAAATAAGGCCAGGCATGAGGGCTGTATTTGCAGGAAGGGCAAGTCACAATAATGTAGTACTGGCTTTTTTGGTTAGAAAATAGAACAAAGAGTTTTCAGGGCAAAGGTATAGTATTATGCTTATTTGCAATCATCAATTAGTAATCTATTTTAAAATTTAATCATGCATTCACATTTTATGTCTACTTTTGAAAATGCTGTTAATTTTGTTCTTTCGTATGTTAACATTCAATAGTGAAATACATGAATCTCATTTCTAGTAAAGTAGCTCACCTTTAATGTTTGTTTTGACCAGAAAAAGTACTTCACTTATCCGAAGCTCATATACATCTGATATTTGGTGTGTGCAGTGTGTAGGTGGAGAAGGCAGTTGAAGATATTAAATAAGAGAATTGAAGAGCTGGAAAGTTCTCTACAAACTGCCTCGCAAAATCGTTTCGCTGAACGAAAAGGTCGTATTCGAGCTCAGCAGGTATAATGTATTTCATGAATGGTGCATAGCTTAAGTTTTGAATCTATGTCTCATTCATGAAGTTTTCATAAAGTGATAAATTTGTTTATGTTAGGATGTAACTGGATGTCCCTTAGCACATAGAACTATCATGCGTGCCTTTATTCAAATATATGAATGGGGAATATGCTCAGTTGGTTTTTACTTTTCTGTTATGTTAATATTATGCTGAATAGAACCCTTAGACTATTGTGATGGGACATAAACAAATTGTAAATGTGTGTCAATTTTCAAGTTAAATGGCAAGAGTTCCGAAAGAGAAAGAAGGTTCTGTATTTGCTTCATTGGAATAACCTAGTTGAATTACTTAGATATCAAGGGGATGGGTGATGATAAACTTGGCATCATACTATTCAAACTTAAAAAATTAACCTAATTGATGGCATACATTTATAGTAGAGTGATACTGTCAAGATTTTTATACAAGGTGGAGCATAATCATCTTATCTCCAAACCTTACACAGCATAGCCGCTTGCTGTATAAATCACTTTTATATTTGATTTTCCAGAATAACCTAGTTGAACTAGTTTGATATCAAGGAAATGGGTGATGATGAACTTGGTGTATTTAAATAAGCCACCTATTTGATGGTATACTTATGTATTAGAGCCCCATTATCTGCCTCTTATATGGTATACTTATATATTAGAGTGCCATTATCAGGTCTTTTATATAAGATAAAGCCTGATCAGCTTGTCGGCAAACCTTGTGCAGCGTAGGCATATGCATTATTTAGTTTGATAAGTTTGGCCAACAATCAAAGGCAAAGCATTTCCAAGATTTGCTTTGGCAGTCATACCATAAAAGCTTTTTACAAAACATCATGTAATGTTTGACATGATTATGACAGAAGCTATGCCACAAGGACATGATGACAACTGATATTGGTGTCTAATTGTGTGAATGACAAGCAATGATGTCACAGGAACTTCTAGTCCGGAGTATATGAAATTTTCATCCCAAAGCATTAAAAAGGTCCATTCTTGCTGGGTATTAGAAAATGACAAAAACAATATTTTCCAGATTATATGTTGGCTGTTTGTCAAATCAAGGTTAGTACTTCTTATTCATTTTTCCTCCATGTCGTTATATTGGTTTTCATTCTTGTACTTTTTTTTCTTTTATCAGGTGAATTTCTATTCGTCTTCTTAATTTTTTTTATCCAAGCAGATAAACCATTAAATGTAAGTTATTGATGTTTTTAAAAATGTTGCATCAGTCAGTGGAATTCAGGTCTTGAGGAGATCATTTCTCCTTACTGTATCTCTTTAGGAATGTGAACTTATATGGTTGGTGTTATAGTTTTACACGGTTTACTTTCATTTTAGGTTTCTGTATTTCTTGGTAACCTCTCTTTTGGAGTGTAGGAGATGCTTTAGGTACCCATGTTAGTGACATTATTGCTGGTTGAACTTTTTGAGTCCCATTGATTGATTTTGAACTTTTGTGGGTATTCATATTGCTATAATGTTTTTGTTTGTTTTTTCTCATTGTGCAAATGTTGACATCTTCTGTCTTTCTGCTATATGAAGTGGATTTATTTATCATTTTGACAAACCTTGCTTGCTGTGCATGGTCTAACTTGATGCATCTTCTACTGCTTTGATTGTGAAAGTTTATTTCTTGGGTAAAATATCATAGATGGCAGAATATTTCTTGTTTAAAGGTTTATTCTCAGGCCCGATGATGGTGCCTTTTCCCCAAGTTATTGCTAGCATGTTGCAGATATTCCATTCTCATCTCATGGTTTACACTTACAGTGTACACGTTATACATGTCTTCATTAGTAACGACATTTTTCTCTCTGTGTGACAACTAAAGGAAAACTTTCTTGAAGCTGCAAAATATGTTTAATAAGAGGCTTCAAGCCATTCATTCTAGTACAGAAGGTTATGAATGGTTTTCATCCACTGCATATCTTCCTTGTGTAATGGATCAGTCTGGTTTACACAAAAGAAATAGTAAATTCTTGTCGTAGACTGGCACTTCTTCTCATTAGATAAAAAAATAATTGTAAAATTTACATGGTTGGCTCACTGAAAATAATGTTCTACTCTTTCTTTGCAATTTACCTAACCATCATCCCCTTTATGGACAGTTTCTTCCTGCAATTCAGATGGCTTCTACCAGAGCCTCTTCATTTTCTTAGGTGATTTGCTCACATGTTTCTTGATCTCCATGAATGATTTCTTTCTAAGATGCTTTATCTCCTTTGATGATTTCCTTACAGATATTTTCACCCTGTCCAGATGACAGTGTTAGTTTTTATGATCAGATGTAAGGTACAGAAAATTAATTAAAAAATCAACACAATAACACAGCAGATACCCTGGAAAAACCCTCCATTTGAGGGAGAAAAACCCAGCAACAATATATCACTTATATATTAATCACAAAGAATTTCTCCTTTACAATAGAGATCAATATTAAGGCCAAGAGTAAGCACCACAATCTGATGCAAGCACAGCAACACAGTGATGCAATTCGCTAATGATAAAACTCAGCCTTTTACAATATCAATCTGCATTTGATGATGAACTCGCACTTGTATATTCAAACTTGAGATGAACAAGATGAATGGATGATGAATGAGGTACAACCAATGAGTATATATACAATATGAAGGGAGAGACGTGACTCTCCAAGAACAACATGTCGGCCTCTTTCCAAAAATCGTGTCTCTTACAACAAGAAGTCGGCTACATGAATTCACATCCCTTCATAACAAATCGTGTCCACATTAAGCATGATGTCGGCCTCAACAAAGAAATCGTGCCTCTTCATTAATTCAAGCCTCCATTAATTAATTATCAAAGGATGTGCCTCTTCAAGATAAATTGCTATCTCTATAAATTAAATAGCCATCAACTATAATTTAATTTATCATGATGTAAAGGAGATCGGCTGGAAGGAGACACCTGACGCTGTATGATAGCATCAACACTCCCTCTCAGCTAGGGAGGATACTTCCAGCTGCATAAGACATATCACCTCATCGTGATGTCAACCACAATGGCTACTCCCATATGTGGAAAGGAAAGATATCACCTCATCGTGATATCAACCATCATGGCTACACCCATGTATGGTATGTACAAGTGCTCATCACTTGATGTTGTCACCTCATCGTGATGTTCACCATGGCACTCCCAGAGGGTGAAAACACAAGTACAAGAAAATCATCACGTACTCTCTCACGTGATGTCATGGAGTCACACACATGACATCCACCATGGCTCTCCAAGAGGGTGGAAACCATAGTTGGAAAACTCGCCAAAAACTCGCGAGTTTTTTTTGCAAACGAGTAATAACGAGAACTCGCAGGAAAAAACTCGCCGATTTTTGTGAAAAACTCGCCGACTTTTGTGAAAAAACTCGCCGATTTTTGTGAAAAACTCGCCGACTTTTGCGAAAAACCTGCCGACTTTTGTGAAAAACTTGAAAAACCTGCCGACTTTTGCGAAAAACCTGCCGACTTTTGTGAAAAACCTGCCCACTTTTGGGTCACAAATTCTATGGACTACAATGATTGGACAGGGCGAGGGGAGCAACCTCCATTGTTTACTAAAGATGAGATTTATGATTTAGAGCGACAAGCAATGGAGGAGGGTGGATTTGCATTCTCATTGGACAACCTTGAGGATGACCCTGAGGAGGAGTCATTGCCAGTGCCACCACCACTAGCTGCTGGAGGATCTACATCCAGGATGGAGGTTGAGGAGCCACAGGCACAGCAGGAGCAAACTCCTTTGATTAGACCCTCTTCCGGTCCCTTACTGAGATCTAGACATGGGAAGAGGAAGATGTGATTCATGTGAATTTGTAAAAACTGAAATATATTAATGTTTATGTAGTATTTACTTTCAGTTTTACAAAAACAATTTCCTATTTTCATTTTGTTTCAGACTATTATCATATCAATGCATTGAAGACTCAGCGTTCCACATGAGGATGCCATTTTGTATCCAATTTTCTTTCATATCAATCAAATACTGCTTGTTTCTTATATGTACTCATTTATTGACTCATTGGATGCATCTTATCTTTGAATTTTGCAAAAAAAATGCGTTTTTAGTGAAGTTTAAGCAATTTTTTAATTTCCCGAGTTTTTTGCCGAGTTTTTGCCGAGTTTTTGTCGAGTTTTTGCCGAGTCAAGTTTTTCGGGCTTGCCGAGTACTTGCAATTGGCGAGTTTTCCAACTATGGTGGAAACAATGGTTTTCACCTCAAATCTCAAAGAGAAATGCATTAAAGATCACTGATACTGAGACTCCTTCTTAGCTAAGGCTTGATTCTCCACCATACCAAGCTTGTCTCGAAAGTATGCAAACTTTATCTGGGAGAGAGGCTTGGTGAGAATGTTTGCCGTCTGCTCATCAGTACTGATATACTTCAACTGAATAGCTTTCCTCGATACCATATCTCTGATATAGTGGTATTTGATCTCAACATGTTTGGTTCTGTCATGAAACACAGGGTTGACAAAAAGCTTCACACAACTCCGGTTATCACAATGAATGACAATAGGCTCCATTGATTGTTCAAACAATTCTGCAAGGAGCTTCCGTAGCCACATTGCTTCTTGAGCTGCCACACAAGCTGCAATGTACTCGGCCTCTACAGTGCTCAGTGCCACTGAAGACTGCTTCTTGCTACACTAGGAGATCATCGTAGACCCCAAACTGAAACAACATCCAGAGGTGCTTTTCCGATCAGCAACACACCTTGCCCAATCAGAATCAGTATAACCATGCAGCTTCAAGTCCACACCTGAAGAAAATCTCAACCCATATCTAACTGTGCCACGCAAGTATCTCAGGATATGTTTTGCTGCAACTAGATGTATTTGCCTTGGTTCACACATAAACTGACTAAGTGCACTCACTGCATAGCAAATATCTGGTCTAGTATTGACTAGATACATCAACGATCCAATCAACTGCTTGTACATAGTAGGATCCACCAGATCTGAACTAGCTGCAACCTCTTTTAACTTCTGCAAGTTGGTCTCCATAGGTGTAGACATGGATATGCAATCCATCATACCTCCAATAAGAAATAAATCAACATAAAGAACCAAGATCAACTAGATTACCATCTTCTTTAGGTTTAGTAGGTTCCCTCTGAATCTTCAAGCACTTGCATCAACCTTCTGACCTCTTCGTCCAAGATTGCCTGCAACACTTGCTTTAGAGAATTGTTTTACAGTGCACACCTTGATATTGTAGAGAGTTCAGGATTTTCCTCTTCGACTTTATCCTAGATCACTCTATTCTGAATAGGTTTGCGGAGCTACCAATATCAAATCCAGATGACTGTCTTGTGCAATTATGATCGCAGCAGTTGAACAGGACTTTCAAGAATTTATCACTTGGCCTTGCAACACTGCAATCTTCACTTCTTCTTAGTGAGTGACAAAGCTCCCTCTTGATCCCTGCTTCAGAGATTGCAAAGAAGTCTTTTGGAAGTAAACTCCCACTAGCCACCAACTCAATCCCATGGCTGCAAGTTGTGATTCCATACTTGATCATTTCTTTGGTCGGCATGACTTCCTCACAAGATGCCTGAAGCTCTTCCTCTTTGTGCAATCTCTCACTACCCTCTTGCTTCTCGATCCATCCTGGAAGCGTTTTAGAGATAGATTATTAACAGTTTATAAATATCCAAAGAAATATCAAGGCTAGAATCATACAAGGTTTACTATCTCAACTTATAGCATGAATACATAAGACTTTATGTACAATATTAAAAAAACATGAATAAAGAAATCAACCTATAAGTGAAATATCAAAAGATCAGAATAAAGGGATAAAGAAACTTATCTTTATTGAATTTTGATGTATCTCTTTCTTCCATCTTTTACTCCTCTTGAGAGTGCTAAACTCAGCACAACAAAAGACAATCTGCACAACTACAAATTTCTTGAATGCATTATGCAGTTAGCATGAAGAACCAACCCTCTCCAAGAGTTGAGGCTCTATTACAATTCATGCATTAAAGAATGATATCGATGCGACCAACTATTCACCATCAAAATTACAGTTCTCTTATTTATTTATTTATTTTAGAGTCACACTCAGAAATCTTCACAACTAGCATGAAAAATAACTTCCAATGAATAATTTGAATCTTCAAAAAAATCTTATGCTAGTGAATAAAATTCAAGAGAAACCACAATCTCTCTTTACTAATCACACATGATCCAAATAACCAATGCAAAACTGAATTTTTACCCTATATTTGAAAAGTATAAACAAAAGAATACTTATCTCGATGAAATCAAAATCTCCTTTTAAGTGCTACATTTAAACACTTTTCAGGTTTGCCCTTGGCTTTCATGAGATCTTGCTCACTAGAAGTAATTGAAGGAGGCACAATATCTCTCCCACTGGTTTAGAAGGCACCACAAGAAAATACCAGTTGTAGTTGATAGAATTATTCCTCATAATAACCCATCCGAAGAAGATGAATCTTTTAATCAACTACAGCTTCAATGTGAATGAGCTTCTTGAACTTCATACAGTGCCTTAAGACGGAAAGAGTGTTTGGTGCTAAGCTTCAAGATTTGACCGAGCTTCAGCACATGCTCAATGAACATTATTCCCTACTCATCAAGGATCTGGGAGTCACCGCGTACAGGTGTGATGAAGACACGCCCAGGCTGCAGGAAATCATTCTCATCTAGATAAAATCACATCCTGTAGACACTCCCGTAAGTTGAATTGACTCATGAAATGACTAGCGACTATGAAGATGCACTCCAAGCCCCCCTTTATGTGAAAGCTCTGAACGCAAAGAACACTCAATCCATCTGTATACAACACATGATAAAATATTGATACGTTGTATAATTACTGAAATATACGTCGATACTCTGAGATCACGTGCTGCATTCAGGATGAGGTGTTCGCACTGGATATGGTGTCCGACCAAAAATGAGGAATTTGGATGTTTTGTAGGCCCCCTCGCATATACATTGTTCTTGTTTGCGTCGCTCCTGCATACATTAGAAGACATCAGTAAAAAAAATCAATATTTTAAACTATAAATAGTTTGACGACTCCAATGAACAACACGGATTGCTACATCTAATGCCCATTTGAGAGACTTGTAGATCGATATCTTTGAGTCTCAGAATAATCTCCTGACGTCACTCAAGGGTTATGAACTGCTTAATACATCCATGATATGATTCCCGTGTATTAGCGGATTCTTCAAAGACTGTGCTTTCATACACAATCCACTCCATATGTTTGCGATGAAGAGTCACATGCTCGGTACTAGCAGTGGAGTAGATTTATCGATAGCCAATAATATTTAAGGATGATAGTTTCAATAGTAATCAAACTCCAAAATGCATAATCTACCATACGCAATGATATTGCAATTTGCGCAAGACACAAAGCTCGAAAGATTTCACGGACTTAGAGGAGCCCGATCTGCGATATGTGAAAATGCTAAACTCGACTTCCTCCTGGACTTGGCTGTGCGCAATTTGACAAGAGACTCCGAACTCTAGATTGCAAGGATGCCAATGAATAATGCAAGAAATCAAAAAACACCAGTGGCGTATCCTCTAGAATTTTCTTGCACAAGTAGCAATAGTGTATAATATTCCCAACTATGTGCGGCAAATGTAACAGAAGACAGTTGATCACACGATCCTCATGATCAGACTCGATATCAGGTTCTCTAAATACAGAGAAAATCTTTCTCCCAACATGATGCCTTAGCCCAATGTTTAGATCGAACAACACATTCAATGTTTAAACTTTAGATTGAATCTAGAGACATGGGGATCTTCCTACATCGAACAGGCCTTATCACAAACTTGAAGCTTGTCATTACATACGCATAGAGGAATTCACGGGCTTCAAGTGATGTTACCCATTACTTGAAGCAAAATCTGATCGGATCTTTCTTATACCCGCTCTGATACCATGTTAATTTTTATGAGCAGATGTAAGGTATAGAAAATTAATTCAAAAATCAACACAATAACACAATAGATACCCTGGGAAAACCCTCCACTTGAGGGAGAAAAATCCAGCAACAATATATCACTTATATATTGAATCACAAAGAATGTCTCCTTTACAATAGAGGCCAATATTAAGGCCAAGAGTAAGCACCACAATCTGATGCAAGCACAACAACACAGTGATGCAATTCGCTAATGATAAAACTCAGCCTTCTACAACATTGATTTGCACTTGATGATGAACTCGCACTTGTATATTCGAACTTGAGATGAACAAGATGAATGGATGATGAATGAGGTACAACCAATGAGTATATATACAATATGAAGGGAGAGATGTGACTCTCCAAGAACAACATGTCGGTCTCTTTCCAAAAATCGTGTCTCTTACATACAAGAAGTCGGTTGCATGAATTCGCATCCCTTCATAACAAATTGCGTCCACATTAAGCATGATGTCGGCCTCAACAAAGAAATTGTGCCTCTTCATTAATTAATTATCAAAGGATGTGCCTCTTCAAGATAAATTGCTATCTCTATAAATTAAATAGCCATCGGCTATAATTTAAATCATCATATAAAGGAGATCGGCTGGAAGGAGACAGCCGATGCTGTATGATAGCATCAACAGACAGTTGTTCACAAGCACCTTCATCTTCTTCAAAAGGGTTTTCCATATGAATGTTTTCTTATTGATGGCAACATTTTGGCAGACTATCCTGAATCTTTTGTAATGCCTTTACTGAAGGATGTGCTAGTATCCTTCTTTACCTACCATGATTGAATACTGTCTTTTCTAGCTATAAAAGACAATGCAGATTAGATGTTGAAGTATAGGTAGGGTTTTTGCTTGAATTTTTACTTCCTGCAATTGCATTTTGAGATAGGTTAAAAAACAGACCGCACAGAACATGCAAAATCTTTGCATAGTATGTGAAATAAGAGGATAATTATTTTTGTGAAATATCTTGCTTAGTTTTTTCCCAAATTTTAGCACACAACACTTCACCCGTTAACGTTAGCCCAAGAAAGATAGCAAATTGAAATATCCCTGCAAAATCTCTGCATAGTATATGAAATAAGAGGATAATTATTTTTGTGAAATATCCCCCTTAGTTTTTTCCCAAATTTTAGCACACAACAATTCACCCGTTAACATTAGCCCAAGAAAGATAGCAAATTGAAAGCAACCCTTCACGTTCTGATCACTCGGATCCGTGAGTGGGCAAGGTGAGAGCATACAGTGTAAGGGGATATGTTAGCAATAAATTGAAATTTTGGAAGTACAAATGATATTGGTGGCAAGCTGGCCGATATAGAAAATGTAAATGCTTAGGTGGCAAGCCAGCCTCTTCCACTTTTCAGTGGGAATGAGAACACAAGTACATAAATGAAAGAGCTGATCAGTACTACTGAAAATAACGTTACAATATTGAGTCTTATACAATGTATCATGAAATAACTTAGCAATATGAAGACCCAAGAGTTAGATAATCATCTCTATGACAACTACAAAGATAAGCATCAAGAAATAAAGACAAAATACTAAAAATACCAGGTTTGATATAAAATGCCAGCATTCTGATTTTATGATCACTGGGTTTTCAGAGAGCTTTAGAGGGGTGTGACATGCATTTTCATTAGAGGATATTTTTGGACTTACTATTTTTAGTAAGTTATGACGGCTTCCTGGTTTGTGCCTGCTTGCCTGCACAACAACACCAAAACTGCCTACCTCAAGTTGCCTAGGCTGATATGAAAATTTGAGCATGAAGATCTAACATAAAACTCCATTGAAGCGCAAGTGGACCTCCATCATGAAGTCCTCCATTGAAGGGCTACATTTTTGTCCAACTCCTCTATTATTCACAACTAATCACAAGGGTTTTCATCCTTGGAATAGATGCAATAGTTGTTGATCAAAAAAGTAGAATTATTCACCATGATATCCCAACCTCCAAACGACCTTGTTTATATATCAATCACTCCTTATTTCTCCAATTAGGTTGGTCCAATTTGGGCACCGCCTTCACCTTTTTAAATTTGCTTTTTATTTATTTTTTATTTCCCTCAATTGGGCGCCAAATCCCAATTCAATTTTATTATTTTTAAATTATTATTTTCACCTTATAGCTCCCACCAATTTGGGCGCGCTTCTCCCACAATTCAAAAATATTAATTTTCGTTATTATTTTCCCTTATACCTTGCAAAAAGGGGCCACCCAAGCCCAAATAAAATATTAAAAATATCTTGGGTGAAAAAAAATCAAAATTAAATATTATTTCATTCCTTCCCCTTGAGCACCAAAATACCAAATAATTAAAATATTATTATTTTTATTTATTCCTCCTTGCTCACCCAAAAGGGACATTACAATCCTCCCTTCCCAACATGCTTGTCCTTAAGCAATGACAAGCATACCACCGCCTGGATCCCATATCATCATACCACCACATCTATCAAAATTGAGTAGATAAATGTACCTCAAGGAACTATCAGCATCAAGCAACTCTCCAACTTCGAAGGATTTCCCATGAGTGTGCAAGATGCCCCTCATAGATGCATAGAAGAACATATCAGCCCCTCCTATGTTGCTGATATGGATCAGAACAACAACCTCCCTACTGAAAATCAAACCCAAGTGAGTGCAAATATCACCGCCAATGTCATATGATGATAGAGTATCATCCGTACGCCATTCCCCAATGATAAAGAGATGATCCAAACCTCTCAAAAACACCCAAACGACAGCTGTCCTCCAAGTGGCCTACAGGATTTCCATGTGCACTAAGGCAAAATAGTCTTCTCTTAGCTGAATGGGGTGGATCCTCTTGAACTAGGGCAAGAAGGCCAAGATCTTCATGCTTTCTTCCAATCCCTATGACAGTCTAGTTGGAACACAAGCATTAATTACTCAAATCCAAATACTATAGCAATACCTCCATACCTTGTGTCAAAGTGTAGCTTCACCTCCCAAGTATGCCCAATAAAGGCAAGTGTCTCCATGGCTTGCATCACAAATCCTTGAAATAGAGCAGCTACATACTCTACCAGAGAGTCATCAACATGATGAGACTCATCACAAGAAAACTAATTAGCCGGTTCGGGTTCGGGTTCGGGTTCGCGGGTTTGGTTCGCCGGTTCAGCAAAATTTTTTGGGGGGTGGGTTCGGTTCGTCTTGGGTTCGTTAGTACAAATTACAAAATATGTATATATATATATATATATATATATATATGCAGCCTAGAAGCATGAATTCAGAATTAGGATTAGAATATCACATAACTGATAACATCATATAAACAACAAAACCACCATAAACTTGAATGTCATTTAAAACATGCATGATAAATATTCATTGTTCAAACTTCAAGCTCAATATTACAACACTTTCAAAGTTTTAATCATCATATGGATTCTCTAGATCATCCATATCAATGTCAACATTGACATTAGATGAAGTAGGAAGACTAGATGAATCACAAGTGCCAATGGCACCATCACTAGCACTACTAATGTGCCCATGCCCCTGTTGGATATCCTCATCCTCATATGCAATATGTTGGGAACTGCAAGCATCCAAGTCAGTATCCTCTGGCACTATATCCCACAACTTCGTCTCCCCGTCCTTGTAGTTAGGTTGTTTGTGTGAAAGGAGACGCAAGTTGGAATGCACATATACTAAGTTCTCCGCTTTTTTTGACAGCAATTTATTGCGCTTTACTGAGTGGATGAAAGAATATGTGCTCCAATTCCTCTCAGATGCGGATGAACTAGCAACCTATGAAGACAAAGTAAACAATTAAAAATTTATAAATGGAATTATGAAACTTTTAAAACTAAAATATGAAAATTTATTAAACTTACTTGTGATAAAATTTTGATTGCAAGGGGCTGCAAATTTTGGAAGTATTGTCCATGGAAGTACCACCAAGAATGAGCATCCTTTAAGAACCTATCACGGGAGGCATCAACATCTAGATGATTTGAGTGCACAAAATCAGTGAACTCATCCGTGACTACACTCCGCAAATCTCGATCAGGGAAGAGTCTCACAAATGCTGCCTTGTACCCTTCAGCCACTTCTAAATCTCTATATGGAGGAAGCCTTCCTGGTTGTGAAAGAACCTGAGAGCTGTAGTATTTTGGAGTCAATGCAAAGGCAAGAAGGTGTAATGGAGTTGTCATTTTGTTCCATCTTTCTTCAACAATTGTATGCACTTGTTTGAAGAAAGTCTCTTCAGGGTCTTGCTCTCTTGCATTTATGGTGCACTTGATCTTCTCAAGCATTGAGTCTATACCATCATATATTTGTCCAATGCATGGCTTGTCCATGTCAGTATAGCGAATCATACTCAAAATGGGCTCGGTGAAGCTAAGGAGATACTCCACACGATCCCACCATGAGTCATCTAATATCAGGCTCTTAATTCTTGTTGCTCTTTCAGTGCTGCTTTGCCTCCATATAGACCAATTGGTGCTAATTACCATGCTAGAAAGTGCTTGCCTAACTTTCACAAGTCGTCTCAAGACGATTGTATTAGAGGCAAAGCGGGTTTCTGCAACCTATTGCAAATTAAAAAAAATAATTAATATTTAAAAATAAACTTTAAAGAAGAATTTAAATTAGATTGAACAATCAAATTATGAAAATCAGAAAATGACAAATGTAAATATTACTTCTCTTACCTTCAATAGCTCCAATTTTGAAAATGTTCTAAAGATCCCTTGAGACAAGTGGTGGTTGGTGACGAACATCTGAATGTCCTCAGCCTCAGTATACAATTGTTTGATCCATTCAATTTTATTCCCAATCTTTTGCAGCATAAGATTGAGTGAATGGACCGCACAAGGTGTCCAAAAGATATGTGAATATCTTTCCTCAACCAACAACCCTGCAGCTCTACAATTCTTTGCGTTGTCCGTTACAACTTGAACAACGTTGCGGGCTCCCACTTGCTCAATGGCTGCAATAAGAATATTAGCAATAAATTGCCCATCTTTTACTTGCCCCTCACAATCCACGGCTTTCAAAAACATTGCCCCTTTAGGGGACACCGCTATGACATTGATCAAAGGCCGATTTTTTGAGTCCTTCCAACCATCTGAAACAATGGACACACCTGTCTCAACCCATGAATCTCTTATAGGCTTCAATGCATCTTCAACCAACTCAACCTCCTTTTCCAATAAAGTGCTACGCACCTTCTCATAACCCGGGCCCTTGTACCCTTTTGGAGCTTCATTAACCGTTCTCAACATCTCTTTCCAATATGGAGAACGAACAACATTAAAAGATAGTCCATTGGCATATATGCATCTTGCTACACATTGGTCGGCAAGGGCTCTACTCTCATTTTGAAATGCAACTTCCAAAGGTCCCTTTGCTCTCTTGTTTGCAAAAGGTTGTGCACTTTGAGCTTGAAGATTTGGAATGGCCATAAATGGGTGGTCTTCTACCACAATATTGGGATTGGGATTAGATGGAGGCTGCATTCCCTTTGATTTTTTATTTGACAAAGGGTGATTTCCTTTTTGGGCTTCCCGTTGATCTGCTAGTTCTTGCTCCATAATGTATTTTGCAATTGTCTCAGGTTGAATAGGGGCAACTTTCTTTCTAGGGCAAGGTGAGATGCCTTTTCCAGTTATGCCACACAAATGTGCTTTCACCCTATGGTATGAGCTAGAATATTGAACATCACACCCATTGCATTTCCAAACATAACCACCACCACCTGGAAGCTGTCTTATCATTTCAACATACTGCCATAGAGGAGAATTTGCACTTGTTTTGAACTTTGGGTTTGGTTTAGCTATGGAGCCGGAGGTAGAACCCATTGACATTGTGATTCCTATGGCAATTTGTTTTGCAAACAACAGATTCAAAATTTGAATGAAAACAAAATATAATAATTTTTAAAAAATTAAAACCTAGCTCTTTTGAATCTTGCACAATGTATACATTCATAGAAGAACAGAAAAAAAAAGATGCAAAACAAAGTTTCTGTTTGTAAAACAAAAAAAAAAAGAATGAAAAAATGAGAAAAAAATGAGAAAAACATACCTTTTTGCAAAAATAATCTTCAACAATCTTTGTAGCAGCCAATGAACACTTGCAAATCTGTAGGAATGGCAATGCAATCGTTGTAGAAGCTTCAACAATCAATATTCAACTCCTTTTGTCAATCCAACAAGTTAAAATAAGAAGTCAGCCTCTTGGAATGAAAATGCTTGTTTGCAAAACAAATGAATGAAAATGAGGCAGTTTAGGTGTTTAACATGTTTTAGAGGTCACTTTTAGGGTTCCCATGGGCGTGGGTCAAAGTCAAAGTGAAGGAAACAATAAAAAAAACAAAAAAAAAAGCCTTTTTGCTGCCCAGACACCCGGGTTCTGCTTGGGTTCGCCTTGGGTTCGCCCGGGTTCTGCTCGGGTTCGCCCGGGTTCTTCACCGGCGAACCAAGGCCCAAATGCAAGGACCCTGGCCGAACCAGCAAAAGGACCGGACCAGGACCCGGACCCAGTGCGAACTCGGACCAGGACCCGGGCCAGAACCTGAAGAACCGGCTACATAGCAAGAAAACTCTTCAAGTGCTCCATGAATGGTCAAAGACCAAACCAAATCTGCATTACCCATATCTCCATCTACATATGAAGGCATAATACTAGTGGCCGATCCACAAAGTGTATGCTCCATAATGCCATCCAAGTCAATGATGTGAGCCTTCAAATGGCTCTCCAAAAGAGGTGACATCAAATCCTCATAGAGAAAGCTACGCGAACAAACAAAGAATTTTGAATCATACCTCTAATTTGATTGCTCCACTTGCTTGGCCACCATACAAGGTTCATTCCTCATATGCCACATACTTTGAATCTTCTTTGCCTCTCTCATGACATGTTGTACTAACTTTGTCCTCTTGTGTCTTGGACACACAAATAAGACCTCATGTTTGTCTCCCAAATGAGTGCCAACAATAGAAGAAGTCTTCTTACTATCATCCTCATGAGTAGGAGCAACTGACTCAAGATTATGCAAAATCCAAAGACTATTGTTCCAAATCAAAAAATCAGAATAGTTATCATACCTTTCCATAGTATCTTCTTTGAAATTTGCATCCATGATGTGTGCCATAAGTCCCGAAAGTAGGGCAGCCCACATCTTTGCTCTTCTAGTTCTTTGCAACCACCTATTGCTCATGTCTTGTGTCTTCTTTGCATCTTCCATAGTATGGTATGCAAAATCAGAACCTTTGTGCCTTGAATCCACAATACATTCCTTGTATTTGATAATCACATTTTGAGTGCCAACATTGGAAGATCCCTCAACACTATTCCCCTCATGTGACATAGCTGCTATCTCATGGTTATACATAGGAATATGACTGCTGTCATAAAACAGAAAATCAAAACTTTCATCATATGTCTTTGTAGTGCCTTCGATCACTTCAAACTTCTCTTTCCTCATCATTGCATGTTCTCCAACAAGTGTCGGTCCAACATGGGTTTCTCCATGAAAATCATAAGCCTTAAGGCTGATCCTCTTGGCTGTCATAACATGATAATTTGAAGATAAGGGACTGCTGTCATACATTAGAAAATCAGTCCTTACCTCATGCGTTAGTGTGATGTCTTCCTCAATCTCAACCATCTCTCCTTTCATGAATGGGTGCTCATTCATTAGTGCAGGTCCAAGGGATGTCTTCAATGGAAAATTAAGTGTGTTATGTGCCATAATTTCTATCCCATGTCTGCAAGCTAAATCTACATGTGTATAGGTCTCCTTATCTTCATGATTTCATCATGGGATCCTCTATGTTGTTCCTCCATGTCTCCACCCTTTGTCATCTTCCAACAAAGCTTATCCTCATGACATTCTGATTCTTGAAGAGCTCTTTAAGTGCTCCTCAAGGAATTCATTGTATCCTTAAGCTCAAGTGTGAGCTTGTCCACCTCATCTTCTTCTCTTCTCAAAACATCCGAATGAATCTCACCGATTGTGAGGAGATGATCTCTATGAGCAAGTAGTTTGACTTTACTACCACCAAAGCCTCCTTGAGTTTGTGCAAATCATCAAGAGATATAGCTCCTGCAAGTCCTTAATGTTCACTTTGTGCCTTCCATCACAAATCTGCCATCATCTTATGAATATCATCAAAATGAGTTAGGGCTGCCACAATTTGACTATCATTCACCTTCAATTGCCCTTCCAAGGGATGTGATTTATGAGACCCAAAATCTCCATGCAACATTTTTATTTGTCTTCAACATCACCTTCATAAATCTGATCAATCATCATTGATTTGGCACATCCTGTGACAGCATGCCCTTCTTCCTTGTGGTCATTATGAAGACACATGTACTCCTTATTGGCTGATGTAAGAAGTGAACCCTCATCCTGCTGAAAGCATGTGAGAACAACTTCATCTTCTTTAGGTGTTGTATTCTTATCACTAGCTCTCAACATCAATGGTTCATCCTTGTATGTGAGTCCCATAGTTTCAGACCAACTCCATGGTGTAATATCCATGACAAACCATACATTATGAAACTGTAGGATCTTCTTACTAGGCCATCCCTTAGTCTTTATGATCAGCTCTTTAACAGAATGTTTCTCATACAACTCCAGTAAGTAGTCATCAAATGTGATCATGTGCATGAAACAAGGGCCATCAAACTTACTAGGGAATGACATACCTTGTATGTAGCTTTGTCCCATGAATATCCTTTCATGCATACCTTCATTGGCTGTTCCAAAAGTTGTATCATCCATCTCATAACTGAAATCTGCATTTTCATGTGAAAACCACCTCATAGGTGTGACGGCCATAGATGACTTTTTTTTGATTTGACATCTTCTTCAATCTAATTTCTGTTTTGAAGCTAGAGCTGCATCATAACAACCAGCTCCTTGAAAATAATGTTCTTTTCCACACATGCTTCCACATCATCTTTCTCAAACTTGAATTGAACTTCTCTATCATGCCATGCAAAAATGCATACTCAAGTCATTTTGCTCATCACATTCCTTGCCACTATGATGTAGAGATAATGTGGTAATGCTATGCTCAAGAGATGGATCATTAGTAGTACCCATACTTTCATGTGGCTGATTACAGGGAAGCAATTCTTTGTTTATCACATGGACAATTTCAACTTGCTTTTCTTTGAGGGTTGTTCTAGAACCTTGTTCACCTGTAGGCTGATCAATGACTGCTGATTTACCACTCTCCCAATCAGTACCCTTGTCAAGCTCATCATAGAGATTTATGAATATTCAATTTGTATATGTGGATGAGTTGCTATAGTGCCTAGATTGTCCTGATAGGGAGTCTTCAAACCGCTGCAAGCTATGAGCTAATCTCTGTTGTGACAGCATAAATTCTTGTAAGATGCCCTCAACACTTGGTGGCTCATGCTTCTTTGATTTCCTCTTTGCTTGTTCTTGTCCCTCCAACACTCCATATAGCAACTGAAGGAGAGATCATTTCTAACCTCTCGTGGAAGTGCAAGGTACCTTTCATAAGCAACCATTACATCATCAACAGCCTTGGAACCCATGATTCATAATTGCATAAGAATAGGTCAAATCCTTTTCCAAACCCTCCAGGTTGGCAAGATCCAAGCTATGATACCATTGAAATATCCCATCTAATTTTCTGATTTTTTGAAACACAAACTACTGCGCTATTGTCTGTACTATGAAATTTTTGCTAAAAACCCTAACTATCGATGTAATTTTCTAATTTGAAACATGCATTACCAACAATATATATTCTTCCCAATTGCATTGAATATTATAGCAGATTTATCTAAACATAAACATGAATGTAACCAGCGAAATTAAACATCAAAATGTCCATCCAAACATGCCACAATTTTGATTAACAATTGTTCAGTTTTGCTGTTACAAATTCAGACCTAATATAAATGCAAATCCACCACAAAGTGGGCTCCAAACATGCCCAGCAATGTACAGTAGCTTGCTGATATGAAAAAACCCTACTTACAATCCTAAACATGAAATGAAATGATGATCTACCCTAACCCTAGCTGGGCGAACTGCTCCAGCTCACACAAATTCGAAGATATGATAGAAATGTCCTCAAAACCCTACCACAAGGGTGTGCTGGCCTGCTGGTTTGAATGTAGGGCTTGCAACCCTTGGAAACTTGCCCAATCCTTCCAAACTTGCCAATTTCGCCCCTCCAAAACAAGGCTTTCCTCTTGCAACTTGGGCACTCCACCCTAGGATTAAACCTTAGGTCACAACAACACCAAAACTGCCTTCCTCAAGTCGCCTAGGCTGATATGAAAATCTGAGAATGAAGATCTAACATAAAACTCCATTGAAGTGCAAGTGGATGTCCATCATGAAGTTCTCCATTGAAGAGCTAGGTTTTCACCCAACTCCTCTATTATTCACAAGGGTTTTTCATCCTTGGAATAGATGCAATAGTTGCTGATCAGAAAAGCAGAATTATTCACCATGATATCCCAACCTCCAAATGACCTTATTTATATATCAATTGTAAAATTTTAATGAACAGATTATATGCACAGAAAATTAATTCAAATCAGACAATGACACAGCAGATACCCTGGGAAAACCCTCCACTTGAGAGAGAAAAACCCAGCAACAAAGATCTCTCTTATATATATAAGTGATGGCAACAATTCGCTTTACAATGAGGCCAGTCACAAGGCCAATCTTCAGAACTTGCACAAGATACAAAGACAAACAATAAACTGCCTCTCCTTCAGATTCAATCTTGCCTTAGAAGAATTTGCAATCTGCTCTTTGAAGAATTCACAATCTGCTCTTGAAGAATTCACACTTGCATGAAAAGATAATTCGAACTTGCTTGATAATGAATGAAGAAAGACGAACTCTTATTTATATGTCTTTGAAGAGTCACCACCTTTCTCTTGATACAAGGCGGCCAGATATAATGAATATATTTTTCTTTTAATTAATCGCGCCAATAGAGAGAAGTTGGCCTTGGAAGAGTCTCTTTATTTCTTTAACAAATCGTTGCCATATAAATTAAATAGCCTTAAGGCTATCATTTAATTTATTACGCTGGAATATCAAATCTCGAAGCTGTTTATTATTAACACTCCCTCTCAGCTAGAGAGAATACTTCCAGCTGCTCAAGACAAATCACCTCAACATGATGCCCATCACATTGGTTACAATCAGATGTGAAAAGAAGAATATCACCTCAACGTGATATTAGATATCGCCTCAACACGATATCAACCATAGTGGCTACAACCATACTATGGTAAGTACAAGTGTTCATCACTTGCATGATGTTGTCACCTCAATGTGACTTTCACCATGATTCTCTCAGAGGGTGAAACACAAGTACAACATATGTCATGGAGTCTCACACATGACATCCACCATGACTCAGCTTAGAGGGTGGAAAAAAGGGCTTTCACCTCAAATTCCTCCGTCTTAGAGGAAAATGCATTATCAAGGGCTTGCACCTCAAATTCCTCCTTCTCAAAGGAAAATACATTAACAAGGCTCACTGATACTGAGACTTTTACTCAATCAAGGCTGGATTCTCCACCATACCAAGCTTATCTTGGAAGTACACAAACTTTATCCTGGCGAGAGGCTTGGTGAGAATATCTGCCATCTGCTCATCAGTGCTGATGTACCTTAATTGTACAGCCTTCCTCAGTACCATATCTCTGATATAGTGGTACTTGATCTCAACATGCTTGGTTCTGTCATGAAACACAGGATTGACAGAAAGCTTCACACAACTCTGATTATCACAATGAATGATAGTAGGCTCCATTGATTGTCCAAACAATCTTGCAAGGAGCTTATGAAGCCACACCGCTTCCCGAGTTGCCAAACAAGCTGCAATATACTTTGCCTTTGCTGTACTCAGTGCTACAAATGACTGCTTCCTGCTACACTAGGAAATCATAGCTGAACCTAAACTGAAGCAACAACTAGAGGTGCTCTTCTGATCTGTGACACAACCTGCCCAATCAGAATCAGTGAAACCATGTAACTCCAAGTCTGCATCTGAAGAATACCTCAACCCATATCCAACTGTACCACGCAAGTATCTCAGGATATGTTTAGCTACAACAAGATGTATCTGTCTCGGATCACACATAAACTGGCTAAGTGCACTTACTGCATAGCAAATATTAGGTCTAGTGTTAACTAGATACATCAAGGATCAATAAGGTATGCGTACAATGTGGGATCCACCAAATCTGAACTATTTGCAGCCTCCTTTAATTTATGTAGATTGGTCTCCATAGGTGTAGACTTGGATTTGCAATCCATCATGCCAAATCTCTTAAGTATATCAATGGTGTACTTTCCTTGACTTAGAATCATCTCATCTGGTTTCTGCCAGACTTCTAATCCAAGGAAGTAATGCATGAGCCCAAGGTCCTTCATCTCAAATTCCGAAATCAACTCCTTCTTACACTGAAGAATCAGGTGATCTTCTCCAGTAAGGATCAGATCTTCAACATATAAAACCAAAATTAATGCATCACCATTGATTACCTTGAAGTAGAGATTTGAATCAGCATCATTCTTCAAGAAGCCCAAACTTTATAGGTATCGATCAATCCTTTTGTACCGTGCACGAGGAGCCTGCTTAAGACCATACAAGGCCTTCTTCAATTTGCAAACATGTGACTCCTTCCCATGAACCTCAAATCCATCAGGTTGCTCTATATAAACCTCTTCCTCAATCACTCCATTGAGAAAGGCTGTCTTCACGTCCATCTGGTGAATCTTCCATCCTCTAGATGCGGCAATAGCAATGATGGTTCTGACAGAAGTATAGCGAGCAACAAGAGCAAATGTTTCTTCATAATCAACTCCCTCTTTCTGAGAGAACCCACGAGCTACAAATCTTGCTTTGTACTTCTCAATGCTTCCATCTGTAGCATGTTTAATCTTGAATAGCCATTTAGAAGATACCACAGACTTGCCCTCGGGTCTAGGAACAATGTCCCAAACATCATTCTTAAGAATTGACTAATACTCCTCTGTCATAGCATCTTTCCAAACTTGATGACTAGATGCTTCCTCAACACAGGTAGGCTCGGATTCTATAATCTGACTCATCAAGGCAACATAACTGGAGAACTTATGTGGCCTTTTGCTTTCTCTGAATGTGCCTCTAGGAGCTGCAAAACTTTCAGCTTCTTGCATTGTACGCTTGGCCCATAGAGGTCTCTTTCTCCCAACAATAATGTCAGTAGGCCCATCAGTAGGTTCCAAGGGTTCAACAGGATCAATATCTTCTTTTGGTTCTGAAATCTCCCTCTGAATCTCAGGAGTATGGTCAACTTCCATATCCCGAAGAGACTCTTCATTATCAATCTCCATATGAATCCCCCTGGATCTCCTGAATGCAACATCCCTACTGATCTCGATCATCTTCTGACCTGGAATGTAAATTCTGTAGGCTTTTGATGTCTCACTGTAGCCCACAAATATTCCCTTCTTGCCAGAAGGCTCCAACTTGGTTCTCTTTTCCTTGGGAACATGAATATAGACAGGACATCCAAAGATCCTCAAATACTGACTTGAGCTTCTTCCCATGTAAAGGCTTCTTCGAGTCATATTCTCCAAGATCTTATGAGGACTTCTATTTGAACATACCACAGCTGTCCTGGAAGCTTAACCCATAGGAAGGTTTGCAAATCTTGATCATGGATCATGGCTTTTGCTGCTTCCACGATCATTTTGTTCTTTCTTTCTGCAACACCGTTTTGTTGAGGATTATAGGGAACACAAAACTCCCTCTTAATCCTTGCATCAATACAAAAATTCCGAAAACTACCAGAGGTGTATTCTCCACCATTGTCAGATCTGAGGACCTTAATTCTTTTTACCAGAAATATTTTCTACCAAGGCTTTAAACTCTTTAAACCTATCCAACACTTCCTCAGACTCTTTAGATTTCAAAAAATAAATCCAAGTCTTCCTAGAGTGATCATCAATGAAAAGAACATAATGCAAGAAACCACTCGAAGAAGGAACAGACATAGGACCACATAAATCAGAATGAATAAGATCTAAAATACACTTAGATCTATTTTCTCTACTATGAAAAGGGGCTTTTATATTCTTACCCAATGCGCAGCCCTTGCAAGTACCTTCGTGCTCCTGGTTGAACTTGGGAAGACCCGATACCATCTTCTCCATGATAGGTAAGGCTCGGAAGTGTAAGTGAGCCAATCTCTGATGCCAAAGATCGCAAAGACTTGAAGAGACATGAACCAAAGCTTGTAAAGAATGTGTGCAGACCTTGTAAAGGTTTTCATGTCTAACTCCAATTACATGAGCATCCTTGAAGCTAGAGTTCTCCATCCACACTAGAACTTTGCCTTTAGAGAAGGCAACTTGATATCCTTTATCTTCCAAAGCTGAAATAGAAATAAGATTGTGCTTGATTCCAGGAACATAAAGAACATTACCCAACTGTAGTGAGATGCCAGAATCCAAATGAAGTGTAGAGGTCCCAATTCCTTTCACGAAGTAGCTAGCATCATCTCCAATGATGACTTGTTCAGAAGACTCCTTTTCCACCAAACTTGATAAGTGCTCCTTAAAGCCGGTGATGTGTCGTGAAGCACCACTGTCGATTATCCATGTGTTGGTGTCGGAAGGTACACTGCTTGATAATGCCAATAGAACAAATATTCACTTGAATCCTTTTGAGGAGAGGCATCATCAACATCCTGCAACGGTGACCTGTTGCTTAGGTCTAGTTGGACAATACTTGGCGAAGTGCCCAAACTTGTCACACCTAAAACATTGAATCTTGGACATATCCCTCTTCTTCTTAAATGGAGGTGCATCATCATTTCCCTTGTCCCGATTCCTCTTGAAGAATCCTTTCCTTCCATCTTTTCCTTTCTTGTTTGATGCATGGGAGGCGAGAACATGAATGTCTTCATTCTTTGAACTTTGACCAACGCCTCTTGCCACCAACCTTGATTCTTCTTGAATGCAATCAGATCTTAGGCGATCAAACTTAGGCAATTTCGATCTTGCACTGATTCCCTGAATGTAAGATTCCCAAGACAAAGGTAGACCATTGAGAGCAAGCATAGTCAGGTCTTTGTCATCAACCATATGCCCTATTGTCGAGAGCTGATCTCTCAAATCTGCAATCCTCATAAAGTATGCAATCATTGATTCACTTTTCGCCATCTTCACATGATGAAGTTGTTGATTCAGTGCAAGTGCCCGACTGGTATTGTTGATTTCGTACATCTCTTCCAATGTTTTGAACATATCTCTCGCTATCTTCAACTTAGAGATGATAGGCACAATATGATCCTTGACGGAATCAACCAATATCTTCATTGCTTTAACATCTTTCTTCACCCATTGTAACCTTGCTTCTTCCTCCTCAGGTTCAGGAATGCTGGACTCTATGAACTCACCCAAGTCATTTTCACGCAAGGTAAGCATGATCCTAAACCTCCATGATGTGAAGTTGGATGCACCCTCGAGTCTATCCTCGATCTTCAAACCGTTCACCATTTTGACTAATGTAGATAGATGAACAACTAGGGTATTGCTGATTAGCAATAATCTGATCACGATCCTCTCAAACCCGCTCTGATACCATGTAAAATTTTAATGAACAGATTATATGCACAGAAAATTAATTCAAATCAGATAATGACACAGCAGATACCCTGGGAAAACCCTCCACTTGAGGGAGAAAAACCCAGCAACAAAGATCTCTCTTATATATATAAGTGATGGCAACAATTCGCTTTACAATGAGGCCAGTCACAAGGCCAATCTTCAGAACTTGCACAAGATACAAAGACAAACAATAAACTGCCTCTCCTTCAGATTCAATTCTGCCTTAGAAGAATTTGCAATCTGCTCTTTGAAGAATTAGCAATCTGCTCTTGAAGAATTTGCACTTGCATGAAAAGATAATTCGAACTTGCTTGATAATGAATGAAGAAAGACGAACTCTTATTTATACGTCTTTGAAGAGTCACTACCTTTCTCTTGATACAAGTCGGCCAGATATAATGAATATATTTTTCTTTTAATTAATTGCGCCAATAGAGAGAAGTCGGCCTTGGAAGAGTCTCTTTATTTCTTTAACAAATCGTTGCCATATAAATTAAATAGCCTTAAGGCTATCATTTAATTTATTACGCTGGAATATCAAATCTCGAAGCTGTTTATCATTAACATCAATCACTCCTTATTTCTCCAATTTGGTCAGCCCAATTTGAGTGCCACCTTCACCTTTTTAAATTTGCTTTTTATTTATTTATTTTATTTCCCTCAATTGGGCGCCAAACCCCAATTCAATTTAATTATTTTTTAATTATTATTTTCACCTTATAGCTCCCATCAATTTGGGCACACTTCTCCCACACTTCAAAAATATTATTTTTAATTATTATTTTCCCTTATACCTCCCAAAAAAGGGTCACCCAAGCCCAAATAAAACATTAAAAATATCTTGGGTGCCAAAAAATCAAAATTAAATATTATTTCATTCCTTCCCCTTGATCGCCAAAATACCAAATAATTAAATATTATTATTTTTATTCATTCCTCCTTGCTCGCCCAAAAGGGACATTATAGGATCGCAGTGAATTGACAAGTCGAAGCAAAGACTTTTGCACTACTTTGGCCAAAGTTTGAATATAATTCACCCACTTCCTTAAAAAAGTGGAGTCGTACATTCATCCACCTCTAACTTGACTTGGAAACCCTTATGAGCTAAGGTTTAACTCAACCTAACTGTTTGATCGTCTTTGAAGATTTTTATTCACGGAGAGTTTAAACAACTTGTTGGTTAAGTTTCACTGAATATGAATGAGTTGTTACATTCTCGTAACATCTTGGGCCTTGGCAACTCCCACTTGTTCAAGTCCTTAATTTGAATCCTGAGAATAACTGCTCTCCTATTTTTATGCACCTTGAGTTTATCACGATGGCACAATGTCATTGTCTTGACACACTCAGTCTTATTTTGAGAATAATGAGAAAATGTCAAATAGAATAATAAAATAATATTTAACTTATTTAGAAGATTACTTCTTATTAACGTTTCAAACTTTTCAATGTTAAACTTATGGTTCCTTTCATTAAGAACACCATAAAATCTGTGGTAAATTTAAATAATAAAGTACCATCATGTTTGATTCGATGATTACTTACTATATTCAAGTATATAATAACTTCTCAATGAATCAGTTTATGCAGCCGGTATAAATTAAATAACCCAGCTGAGAGAATAATAAGCTCATCTCTTAACTTCTCTTTTACTAATTACCCATGATATTAAACTATACAACAGGTGTAATAATCTGGATACTTTTCAGCTGTTATTCTGTGTAAGCATTCAACTTAACTTCCAGTTTAATGTAAGATAATCAGAGCAGGCTTACCATGCTCATATAAATATTCATTCATAGACTTTATAAATACATATATTTGTATTGGGTGTTAATTCTTTAATTTCTAACAGAGATTCTTCTGTCAACTTCTACAGTAATCTGAAAGAATTTTACGATATTCTTATACCAAAAATAAACACATAAGGTTCTCTTTTCAAACTGAACGTTGTCAATTTATTTTAACAAAATAAAAGAACAGGGAAAATTTGGTATTCTTGCCTGGTTATATGTAGAAATTCCTGCACTTAACTCCAAAGCCAGTCACTTCAGACAGGATTGTGCAATCTCTTCTAATGCTCTCAATCTTTCATCTTAAAAGCAATGTGAGAATTCCTTATCCACGGACTGGTCTTATCTTCCTTCTACAGGTCGTAGATTACTCTTACTTTTTATTTCCTAAGAATGTACATCAAAATGCAAGATCACACCGAAATTGATATAGAATAACACTCTCTTTATGCTATTCCTGTAGCTTTCATCAGCTGTGCACAGCCACTACCATAATCCTGCTCTCCCTAAACAATTCAAACCCAATGCCAGTATAAGGATAACCTCCAATACTCTTTTACGTGCCAGGTGATCAATGAAAACAAAAGGAAAAAAATGCATGTATAAGCCACGACCCTCTACCAGCTGCCAGCATTAATGCTAACTGAACACATTAATCAGGCGCCTCACTTGCTCACACGATGCCAAGAAAGAAAAACTGAAACCTCCCCAAAAGGTGCGCCACTATCACCCATTAAAGAGTGAGTTAAAAATTTAATAAGAGTCGCCTCCTTGAAGAGAATGTCTACCCTCTAGTATGCCACGCTTTAACAAAGCTATTAAATATGCATTTAAAAACACACTAAGTCGCCACTTAGTGGCTTGCCCAGCAATTCAAACATTGCCTTACATTAATAACTAATTATATTGCATTTAAAATGCAGTTCAACTGCCACTTGCATGGCTTCAAAACATGATATGGAGGCGCCAATGTTGGCTTTTATCCATGGTGCCATTTATGGCTTTATTGCCATTCTTATTGCCTTTTAATATTGGCTTAAACTGCCACGGTTTTAATGTTAAGATGTTGCATTTTAATGTGACAGATTTAAGGCATGAAAATAGATAGTTAGAGCCGTGACTATGTGGCCTTAGTTATGGCTTATGCCATGTCACCTTACAATCCTATATATATATATATATATATACGATAGATGATTCTATTGTCGTTTTATATATATATATATATATAACGATAATAGAATCATCTATCATATATGTATATATATATGATGATTCTATCTATCTATCTATCTATCTATCTATATATATATATGATGATTCTATCTATCGATCTATATATATATATATATATATATATATATATATAGATATGATGATTCTATCTATCTATCGATCTATCTATCTATCTATATATATATTAAATTTTCAATTTTACTAATTCAATAAAAAGTGACTTATCTCATCAAAATAACAAGATCATTTAATTGATTATCATTGACAACATAAACGTTAAACACTTTTAACTTTCTTTTACGATAAGGAAAATAAGACTTGACTCGACTATGTTAGACTTACCCTATCGACTCGGTTTGATAACTCAATTCAACTTATCACTCAAATTGGCTTGATGACGTTTAAAGTAGACCTACATGAGTGTGCGGAAACTCAAGTGGCAATACCCATTTTCCGAAGTCTATTCTCCTCTCCCAAGTGATGCTCTCCCTCTCCCTATGGAGGGCAAGAAATAATCCTGCATTTCACTTAGAAAAAAATTCACGTAGTTAGCCGTTAAACATCACGACCTAATCATAATGTTGATTAAATAATATATAATCATTAAAATGCAAATACATCTCATTGCATATAATTTAATATCATCAAAACATTAAATATCATAACAACATCATCAAGTATCAAAATGCATTTTAACGTAAAAGTTAAAAGTAATTTAGTAAAGCAAAAACAGGGTGTAACAATGCACGTTTATTAGAGTTTTAGGTTTTAGAGGAAGACCATACAAATTGTTTTGTTATGTCCCTAATTTTCTCCTCATGGATTTTGCTTGGCAAACTTTGGAGGTCCACAAAGTCTTCAATGATTGCCACTCAAATATCCAATTTAGATTGGTCATTTTATTTGCAAAGACAAAGCAATGTTTGTAGAATTTAGCATTGATCTTCTTCATTTTGGCCTTCCCATGGAAGACATGAGGAAACATTTCGATCCAAGAGGAAAGATGAATGAAGAAGTGTCTTAGTTCTTGTGAAGTAGTTTCGAGCATTCTCATAATGATAATGACTTCTAGGAGAACTGTAAAGATGATGATAAGGTGTGCAACTAGTGGCATGAATGGAGAATGTTTACTCATCTAGTTGGGTCAACACCAATGTCCTCACACAATAACATTGCCATTACTAGCTTTGTTAATTGTAGGGACGATGAGAGTAATACGAGAATTTCTTATTCATATGAAGTTGAGAGAAGATCCCACTTTGGCTCTCATCCTAAGCTACCCATCACTTCCTACCAAGAATTGACCAAAACATAGGTCCCAGAGATAGGAGGTGGAATCGGTGGTGGTTACACATTGAATGTTGTCCAACAACAAAGTGATCAAATAAACTTCTTGTGTTTGAACTATTTAGTAATCAAGAAACTACCCACTAGGTGTGGCAAAGGAGGAGGAGCTAACAATGATGATAAGGATCCAAATTGAATAAAGATCATAAGAAGTCCTAGCCCTTTTTGACAAAGAAAGAAAGAAAGAAAGAAAGAAAGAAAGAAATTATATTAATGTCCACTAGGAAGAGAAACCTAGAAAGGCCCCATAAAAATGGAAAACAAAAGCAAAGAAACAAAAAAGGAAGAGGGACCACCAATACATGTGGTCAAGAAACTACAACATATAATCAAGAAGGAAAACAAGGAAAAAAGACAAAGAGAAGGAAGCTAATCTTGAAAAATATTGATCTAGCAAATCAATTACACTAGTTCCAAGAGCAATAGGGACTCCAATTCCATAAGAATCAATTGTCTCTTCAATTGTTGAGGATTTTCTTTAGGCTGCATTGCAAAGAAGAAATCAGTTTCCCAAATTCAACTTGAAATTCTCAATGTGATACATTTATGTCACCAGACACCCAAAGCTAGTCATATAGCATGAATCAGATTTGGAGTCTTCTTGGGTCAAATGGTGATTGACACGACCATCCCAAGGGGTGAAATAAGCCTAGATGAGGAAAGGTTTGAAGATTTCAAGGTTCAAAGTCACGCTTTCTTATAAATTGATCAATAGGACATCCCAAACATGGTGGGACATGTTGTGGAGTTTGGTAACTTACACTTTAGAAAGCTGCTTGACAAATTGACTCACCTCAAAATTGAAGAAAGAGCCTTGAATGAATACATTGAAAAGATCTACGCATCAAGAGTAAGTATTCAAGTTCCTATTGATGTAGAAATGCCTCCCACATCTAGGGAGCAACATGAAAAACTCATTTGCATGAGTGAACGAACAACCTATAGAACAACTTTTAAAATATTTGTTTATGACTATCTTTAGCTCACCTTTGGTAGTTGCTCCTATTTCTATGGGATTTGGTTCAAACTTTGCAAGAGAGTGCATAGAAGATGATCTCTATGCACTAGTATTTTCTCTAGACCTTTAGGTCTTGGAGTTAGGTGGGAGTTTCATTGAGGGAGATAGTGCATTCCATTGATCACATCTTTGATGAGGTAAACATGGGAATTAGCCTTCAAAGGACATGAGAGTGGTTCTTTACTCTTCAACATTGTTGCATTATTCTTGAAAGATCCTATCAATTCCTTGTTGACTAGAAGAAATTTATCATAGTTTGCATAGTGTCACTTCAATGTTTTTTCTTTATGGTGTTTCATTTCCTAAGGTTGATTGAAGAGTCTCTTTCCATCAGAAAGAAATAGACTTAGTCTTCTTCAAAATCAGAAAAATCATAAAGAAGTTTCACTTCTCTTTGCTAGATGCAATCATCGACAAATGATTCATAAAGGCGATGTAAGATCTCTCTTCCAACACTATCAAATTGAAAAGACATGTGAAAGAGCTCAAAACAAAGAGGGTGCAAGTCAGTTGCTTTCAACAGAGATTGGTTCGTTGGATCTCATCATGAGCAAAGTCATTGACAAGTGGAACTCTGCTGTAGGTGGATCATCTCCTTTTGGAAGGATTGAGGTCATTGTTCAACTAGTTGAGTAATGATAGGCTACACATGACATGTTTTTATGTTGAATTCATGGGCCTCGCCACATCTTATAATTTGAAAGGGACTTTAAGTCCCACATTATGTTTAGAAAGTGACTTAATTGACATAAGTTGTTTTAAGGTTTGAGGTAGTTTTAAAATTATTTATGAGGTACTTACTATTAATGACTTGTAAGTACGTGAAAGTGTTATAAAAGAGGATCCATTGTCATTTGCAAACATCCTTTTTCTGAAAATCAACAAAGAGAACTTTGAGAACAACTTCTATATTTTGTAAAGACAATTTCTTTTGCTCTAAGAGAGAAGGCATTCTGTAAGATTTTTATGCCTTAAGATGTCTATTTTTGTGAGAAGATATATAATCTTGTGGATTCTTTGCTCAATTTCAACAAGATTTTATTGCTTGTTAGTTGATGGAATTGGTCACTTCCATTTGGTTCTTTGCTTTATTCCAAGTGGATACTTGGTATTCTGCAACATAGGAGCAGGAGGAACTTGGTATTTATATTTGTGAATAAGGTAAATTTTATGATTGCATGCAGTTCCAATTATTTTTTTTACAAAATATCTTTATATTAGAATAAAATAGAAGATTTTTAATGTCCACAAAGCCAAAGATGGCCAATGGGACAGTGGACCCTGCAATTTTTGCTTTCTGAAGTGCTGATCTTCTTCTATTCAATTTGATAATGAAGTCCCCCATTTTCTCAACCATCTCCCTATTGAACAAATCTTCTAATAAAGCTACTGCTAAATTACTCGTGTAGTTGACCTAGATGTCATTGTAAGCTATACATTCCAAAATAAAGTGCTTTTCTGTTTCCATTGCCCCAGCTATTCAGAAGACACACTCGCTTCCCATACCTCTTTTGACCTTTTCCATCTACTTGTTTCACATAGAAGGCAATGCGAACTAATCCTTAACCGAGCTATGAGAATCTTTGCTCTCCAAAGGATAGTGGCCCCTAACTTGGCCTTTTGCTGATGGTTGGAAATGGAGTTAAATTTCTCAAGATTATATTTATGTTAATATGTTTGTATATTTCAGCATTTGAAAGATATCCTTAGGTATTCAATAAAGGGAAACCTCCTTTGATAATAGAGTAGGGACTTTGTCTCACGAGCTGCCCCTAATCTATTTGGGTTGACAAATTTTAGGGATAAAAAAAATAAAGTAGATGATGCAAATACAATTATTAAAACTAAAACTTAAAAAAATAGAACACTTGTTGACTTATTTAACAACCCTGATTTTGAGAATGACCTGAAGATCGTCTTGACATGTGATGATTGGTCATGAACATTTGAATCTTGTTAGCATCCCTTTAGATTGGTTTAATCCACTTAATTTTGTTTCCCAACATATGCAGCATCAAGTTGAGTGAATGGATGGCACATGGTATCCAAAAGATGTTGGTATCTTGTCTCAACTAACTACCCTGCAATCTTGTGATTTTTGGCATTATTTGTGATGACTTGGACGACATTTGAGGTCCCATTGACTCAATGGCATCTATGAGGATGTTGGCAATTGATTCAACATCCTTGAACTGCCTTCCAACATATTGCCCCTATAGGGAAAACTTCAAATGTATTTGTTAAGGGCCTATTTTTATGGTTTTTCATCCATCTCAAATGAATATCCTAGTTTTGTTCCAACATTCTCTTATGAGCTAGAACAGATTCTCCACATGCGCTTTTGCCTTAGGCAACAATATGGTGCATAGCTTTGTCAAAACCAAGGCTTGTGTAACATTGGTGTTGAATTGATGCCTTTCACTATTTGCCACTAGTAATAGATTGCTCAATGAGGTCATTGACGATACCCCTTAATTTGTTATTAAAATCCCTTTCCAATGGGCCTGTGCTTGTTTGTTCCTTTACGGGAAAGTTGAGTAAGTTTTGCTGAAGAGAATGCTTTGATCAAAAAGAGGTGGGAAGGCTATGGTTGGGTTAGCATTTGAATCCCTTAATTTGTTATTAAAATCCCTTTCCAACAGGCCTGTGTTTTTTGTTCCTTTACTGGAAAGTCAAGTATGTTCCATTGAAGAGAATGTTGTGATAAAAAAGAGTTGAGGTGGTTGTGGCTGGGTTAGCACCTGAACCAGGTTGCTTATTCAACATTTTCCTTATCAAAGGGTGACACTGAGATTGAGCTCTTTTACCCACATTCTTCATGTCATCTTCTCTTTTACAAATGCAGGAATTTGTTCTTTTGGTAAACTCTTTTTATTCTTCTCAGGACAAATGTTGGTTCCAATTTTAGATAACTGCAAATGAAGAAAGAATCTTCATGGTTGCAAGCTCTTCAATTCCCATTGGCAACAAAAAAACACTTGCACTGATGTAATAAAAGCATAACAATGAATTTGGGAAATTACTTTGATGTAGTTTTAGCCCTAAGTGTAGTGTCCCCTTTTTAGCCCTAAATGTTTTAGTGACAGTTAGCCTATTTCCAGAGTCCCATAGGCTATTTAGAGGCATTTCAGGAGATTCCAAGATTCTTGGAGGTTTCTTACCAACACTTTTAGGGGGTAGTTGCAAATGATTGCTAGAAAGTTTTCTGGGCCTTTTTTTGGGTTTTCTGAGATCTTTGGCAGTAACTGCTTTTTTAACAGTGTCTATTTTTACCTTTTAGCACTTACTATTTTTAGTAATTCACAGCTACATCTCAGATTGGGCTTATTTTGAGTTTGGACACACTATTTTTAGCAGTATGCTATTTTTAGTAAGTGCTATTCCTGACAGTGGTCTTGAAAGTAGTTTAGTACTGGGTATCCAGTTTTGGCAGGGGTGTCATTTTCAGTTGATGAGTGTCAGTTTTGGCAGTTCAGTTTTTGGTACTTGAACTTATCGACAAGAAGCATAATCCTAAGCTACGAGAAATAGCTTAATTCGTCAACCCTATTTATTAAGGGGCTTCATCCCAAGCTGGAGGTTGGTTCTTGACCTTATCCCGGTGTTACAAGACTCATAGAGATTCGTCAGACTTGGTGAGTCTTGAGGCGAGGAGGTCAAAATGAGGCCTAGAGATTCGTGACTTAGGTAGTCGGCAAGTCCCAATGGGTAATCTCGGTCGACATCAGTTAAAAAATTCAAAAAGGTAAAAGAAAAGAAAAAACTTAAAACTTAAGCACTTAAAATAAACTCCAACACACTAAAAAGCATACTCATTTCATTTACAAGCACAAGGAGGAGTAAAAAAATGGTGTTGGAGTGAATTTTGCCCAGATTTCAAGGTTGACAAGGAGGTTATGAGTGGGCTTTACACAATCATAGAGCAGACGGCACTTGATCCTCAACTTGGAGTGAAGATAATTTCTGAGATTGAGATCTACAGGCTTGCACAAGACATATCCAAGGCAACTTGGATGACATTGCAGCTAGGTAAGTCTATGAAGGTGTAATCTAACCTAAAATTTATTTTTTTCCCCTTTTTAACGTTAATATTGAAATTTGGGTTTGTTTAGAAAACTAATCTACTTTCCCTATATAACAGGACCAATACAGTTTTTAAAGTTTTAATGTTGGGCTATATCTTCCTGATTTAGAGGAATAAGTTTTGTTTCCTTACTGGTATCCTAGTTGTATATCTCTGAATTTTTTCTCATTTTACAAGAAGGATTGTATTTTGTTTAGTAATAATAGTAGCTGGAAGCAAAGACATCTCATCTTCTTGGAAAAAATGGTTTCCCTATTTAATTTCTTACAATGGTTACTTTTTTCAGTATCTCTAATTTACTCAATTATTTTGCAGGAACTAAGGAATGCTTACATTGAGAAGACTTGTGTAGATGCAAAATTTACTCCATATCCTATGACACCAATTGGTATTGTACAGTCATGTTTTTCGACAAGGTATCTTTTGTATTGAGCTGCTATAATTTGCTGTTGCTGTTGAATGGAATTAAGTTTAAGGGACATCTTCCAGAATTAATACTTTGATTAACATTGATATACAATAAAACATGTGCATAGGGTTTTGAAATGCACTATCTAAGACTTGTTCGAAGACTGATATTTAATTTAATCGTCTTTATGGCTGTAGGCATACCTTGATCAGATCAAAGCGTTTCACTCTATGAAACTTCCAGAATATTTGAGCTACTAAGTTATTAAAAGGTTAGAAATTGTCACTAAAGAAACTAAGCCAGCCAAAAGAGATCAGTAAATCTTAATAAAAGAAAGTTTGATAATACTTTTTTAAAATTATAATATATGGGGTTCTATCCCCTTCCCATAGACTACTAACACCATAAATTTGAAAAATGATGATGTTGCACGAGCAATCCTTCAACAGGGTGTAGCAGGACTATAACTAAAAACAAATATCACTAACCAATCCAAAATATTCAGTGCAGGGAGAAACTACTATCAGATCAATCTACCTGATAACAGATAGCAGCATTAAAAACCATATTCCCAAGATGAAGACATAACATTGATAACCACATTAGGGCATCTGCAAAACTGCCCATTGAGCCATATCAGTTGTAGATGGTGTTGTGGACCTAAGATCAAATGCCTGACTTTATACTTCATTGCCCAAGATGACAACCATTTTCATTGATGGAAATATCGACCCTACGGCATCATCCTTACCATTGAATTTAAAACTCTTTATAAGCTAAGCTCTCCTCACGGCCCTAACTAGTCAATCATTTTCCAAAAGAGGCAGTATATAACCACTTGTTAGCTCCATAATCCCTTTATGATGTGCGATCACTATATGTTTCATGACCATAAAAAGGTCTTGGTAGACCTTTCCTAGTGTTTGCAACTCCACCATTAAAGCCTTGACAGTCTTATCCATGGCTTCAACGTAAATCTCTGAGCAATCCATAGGCTCCTTTCCCCTTAACTTTAATGCTGAAGGATCAGCCTAGAAACCCATTGTAACATCCTCCTGAACCTCCATCGGGCGAACCAGAAGGTCAAGTAAGCTTGCTTTTACCACTGCATCAACCGCTGCCACCTTCATCTTCCTTAAGAAATCATCCTTATGGCGCCCTTTGAACAAACCCTACCAGTATCCTTAATTCCATTTGGGGCAGTGATAGATTTAATGACATTTAATTCCCTTATACTATTACAACTGAACATTTTCTTAAGACTACTGTCCACCACCCTCCTGTGGCAAAACAAGTCATGGGAGCCTCCCTCTGCCATTATCATAATGCCCACACAGAAACCTAATAATCCTTTAGAGATTACTGGTGAGATAGAAGATATTTAAGGCTTGTTCAAGTGATGGGATGAATCTGCCTTAAGCACTACTGTCAATGATTTCACACAAGACTCTCTCTAGAGGCTTCAATGGGCCATATGATATGGCCAATATCACAAAACAATACTCTAAGGGGAATGATCATAATCAAGTAGATTAGAGAGATTAGGCCAATCTACCACCTCATGACTTTCCATATATGACATCTCCTTGAGTTTCACCCCTTCATTTTCCAAGAAATCCACAATACATAAGTTTGATAATATTTATATAGTACTATAAAAGTCTCAATGCCAAAACTGTAAACCTGTCTTGGGGGGAGTTAAGTATATTCACGTGAAGTGTATTAACTGAAGAATTCTTTTCAAAATTCTAGGTGACTAATTTCCTAATGTTAGAAACTTTGAATCAATCACACAATAATGGAATCTTCAAAAAATGGAAGCATACACAGATAAATACACCTTATGATTTGTTTTTTATTTCTTTGGAAAACACACAAAGAAGCCTCGACAACTGATATAACTCACTTTTGCACTAAAATGTACTATGTTGTTCTGGTGTGTTACATCCAGTTCTCTAGTCCTTTGGAAAACTTAGTTTTTCAGTCCATTAAAAGACAATTTGAATGAATTGCCTACAATTTTCTACCTTGCTCCTATTTTTATACCAATTCAGCTAAAAATCCAACTTTCCAAAAATCAGATATATATTTAGAAAAACATCCTTGTCACTTATAAGGACAAGATGGAAGATAAGACTAAATATTTATCTATACTTTATTTAGGGTTATTTAGCTAAATAAAAGACTTTCACTTTAATCACTAAAGTGAATTGCAAAATATTTAAATAGACTAACTCGAACTACTTGAACTTCTCCCTGCACGTTCACACTGAACCTTGTGGAAGTTTCTATCCAAGCTAAATAAACACAACACTGAGCCTCAAAAGACCTCTCCACAGAGGAGCAGTCAAATTTATATTCAAGTTGTTGTAGTATAGTCTGACACAGGAAAATCTTGGTGTAAGAAAGGAGGATGGCATTTGTCTATAACCAATTATGACTTAATCCTCATAATCCTCCTGAATTTTTTCTGACTGTAAAATTTTGTTATCTTTTCCTGACCAACCTAGCATTTAATATTGGCATCAAATAAGTTGAAATGCTGGCTTGGCCTATTGGTGCCACATTAGCACGCTAGAATGTAATCAAATGGTTCTCACAAATTTACCTTCCTCAATTTTCTTTCTCCTTTGATCTATTTGAGTTTGAGCAAGGATACTATATGATTGTTGCTCATTTTAAAATCAGCAAAGACCAGTCTGCTAGGAGGGTATTTGTTGTCATCTTTTAACCTTCTGCTGACTGGTACTTTGCCATGTTCACCAAGAGAATTGTTGTTTGACCAGTACCATGTCTATGTTGATTTGTTTGATTTTTCTACCTGTTGACAAGTTTCATTGTTCTTACTGCTATAACCAAGAAAATCTGCTCGTGGGTGGCCAAATCTAATTTTATCCCGTAAAACACAAGATGTGAATCTTAAGTTATATTTAGTTTTATGCATTTGCCATACTTGATATTGATGATTTGGTTGCAAAACTTAAGATAGGGCTCTGTTCTTTTCATACCTGTTCTGAGGTAAAGCCCAGTTTTCATCACACATCTTGCCTTGAGTTGGACCATGGGTCTGATTATGTATTCCTTGTCTGAGATGGGCTTGCCTTTATATTGAACTTAATCTTTATTATGAATTGAATTGACATTATATAACTATATTTGTTTTGAACTAGATGTGGTAGGTGAAGATGGTTGAAGTCCTGATTAAATGTTGCCTCTCAATTGTTAATGTTATGCAACACCTGTAATTTAACCTGATTTGGTGATAGCATTCCTTTGGCCTAAAACTATTATGGTTGATTATTGACTTATTGTTTCATTGTAGGTGCAATTGAAGTTAAAGAATGGTAGTCTTATTTTTGTTTCTCTTTGTGCGTTTATCCCATGGAACAATTCATAATAGAGTAATAAGAGAAATTTCAAATTTTTGCCACAAATCAACACCATGGCATGTGATGACAAAATAACTTGGGAAAACATCTGCACAAATAACGCAAACCATGGATGGCATGATATAAGCTATATGAAATGAAGACAAAGCTATGCAGTTATAATTTAAAACCAATTGCAAGAGATATAAAATAAAATAAGGGAGTTTGAAAGAAATAGTAGACACTACCACATGAACTGTCCTACAAAGATACCTTGAAAGATATGGTAGAACTCTTAACTGGGTCGGCCTTCACAAGGAAAAGCTATTAATATTTGTTAGCAACTGGAGTTTGATATATAGTGCTGCGATTAAAGGAATTGGGGTTTGATATTCAGGAATAAAATGGGACATCACACTCTAACAACATCTGAAACTCATCAATAAAAGATTGGCAAACATATTTCTGAGACTTAATTGTTAAGAAGTATTTATTTTGGGCTGCAGTATTTGGGAAATCAATTTGATGATGAGTGATATCAAAATTGTGTCAAAATAATAATATGGAATGCAAACTGTTTAACAAAATGCCTGTGCATCATAAACTGTGAAAATTGCAAAAAATTGGTTTAGAAAATTCTTCTACGATATTACAAGGATATAGGATTGAAGACATCCTCTTTAGTACAGTAACATAGTAGTAGTAACAATACATAATAACAACCCCATCCAATATAAGCTTTTATATGGATTTCACTTCAACCCAATCGAATCCATGTTGGCAGGAATAGAACTTCTGAATGTGCTAAGAAGAATGTAAAATGTGTGATTTTGAGAATAAATATAAATTATGTCTTGATATGGGATAAATATCAAGCAGACAAAGTTGAAAGCAAATCTTATGCCTTTTAATTGTACAAGCCATAAATATAAAGTATATCCTCAGGTTTTGAATCATGTTTACGTCAGACTTTTAAACACAATGATCAAATTGTGGTTGTAACATATAAACTCACTAAAATGATAAGATTTATCCCTTGTAGAATGATGCTCAAAGCTTTAGAGCTCACACTTGTAGGCAGATGTATTGTAATCAGTTGTTATGTTTATGCTCTGGATTGAAGTTGAAAAGGGTTGTCTTAATTCATATATTGACTATAGAGGCATATATAATAATGTTTTGGTTAGGATGGCTGGCCCTGTTATGGTTATAGTCTAACTGCCACATTTCTTGGCTGATCAACCTATATGTAAGAAGATGATGGTCAAGGAAAGGAGGTGTCATACTCTACTTATACTATAGCTATTGGATGTACAGTCTTATATCAATACAGTTGTAGTCATCTAATTTTGTGTTTTGTATTATGTATAGCATGCTCATTCTTCTAAGTAGCTTGTTATTGTGTTCATTATTAATAGATGATGTTTGAACCATAGTGGGAAAGCTTGGACTTGGCAGCCCAGTTTTTTTTCTCGGACTCGAGACTCAACAAAAACTTGGCAAAAATATATAATTACACAGAAAAAGGAAATTAATGCATGAGAAGCACAAAGAATGAATCAAGAGAACACATAAATCTATGTTGATCATAGTAGCATTACTCAGAATTGAGATTGTCTTGATAAACCAAAAGTATAAAAATAGGGAAAATATGCTGTTTTTGTTATTTCGAGCCAAATAAAGGGGAAAACTCTGCTATTCCTTCTAGCATAGCCCGAAATAACTTTTTTGTTTTGCTTTTAAAAAGTGGAGTGGGGTTTGGGGGGCAGCAGCCCCCAGTGGGGTTGAGGGGTAGTGCCCCTTGCAGGTATCCAGGTGCAGCCATTGCCATATTTATATCCCTTTTAATCAACTATCAATAAATTGGATTCTTTCAAATTCTACTTAAAATCATCCAACAATTTCGATCCACTGAGAATTCATCTGCTGAAAATTGAAATGATAAAAAAATGACTGGAATAATGAAAAAATGAAAAAAATAAAATGATGTTTTAGAGTCCATAATTCATAATTGTCTTTTTTTCAAGCAGCTGAGTTTCTGCTTGGGACTCATGAGCTCGAGAGTTGTTGAGTACTGAGATCAGACTTGGTGTGTTATGCTGTTTTTCTTTGAATCCAAGTCTTGGTGATTTTGCATGGATTTTCTTACTAAGGTTTGAACTTAGTGGCACTATCAGTTGTAGGAAGTCAGGTTTGGTAGAATGCATGACCAACAATAATCATTGATGATGCATCTAGATAAGTATAATTGAGAGTAAATAGACTGACCTGTCAAAGTAATGGAAGTAACCGGCTGCGAAAGAGAAAATTAATTATCCAAGCATGTAATGCTTATTTGGGATCCATTAGTGCATGAGCATGTATGATAGGTGAATGCTTGAGGGAGGGACAACATTAAGAAATGGATTTTTTTGATTAGCATAGAATGGGAGGTGAAGTAGTTAAAAAAATGCAAAATGTATATTGTAGGCAATTTTTGAGGAAAATCATGGAATTTACTACAAATAAGTGTATGTTTTGGTGAATCTAACGAATTTATGTTAATTTTATTGGAAAACTTGATGCATATTGTTTTAAAAGTTTGCTAATTGGCAAATATAATGTTTGAAAAATCTTCAAAAAATTAGCTAATTGGGGAAAAATAGCCCATTAAAAATGCCTTGGTCCCAGCTGGTGTTCCATGGTAATGCATCCCCTTGGGTCCAATTGATATTGTGGGGACAATAATAGGATGTTTCCACCACATACCTAGAACCCTATATTTTAGAACATTCTGGGATGCCCCAACATCCTTGGGATGGCCCCGCATACGACTACTTTAAACCCACTTTAAAATCAATTTAGCTTACAAAATTTGTCTAAAAACACCTTCAAGTCTAATTTATTTTGTTAGGTTATTTTTACTTTTTGTTAAAAATAAACGTATTTGTATTTTAAAAACTCAAGTATTATTTTTATATATTATTTTAATAGCTGTCCCACGGCTGTTCCCAAAATCTAGGAAATTTTGTTGTCCCCAAAACCATGACCTTTAGTCCCAGGTGCTTGGAGAGACATTGATCTCAGTAAAACCTTGTTTGTCAAGACAATATTGACATGTTGATGTGTAATCTACCAAGACTTTTGGCATGATTCTATAATATTATTTGAGACCTCCATGTTAAGAAAGAACTAGAACTTGAATGATAAAAAATTACAAAGGTGCAAGGAATGGGAGAAGTATTGTCTTGAAGAAGAATGGTTTGAAGATTGTTGTTGTGGAAGGAATTTAGGAGCTTAATCTCAAATATACGTGGAAGATGCAACTGGTGTTAGTGAGAAGAAAAAGAACAAGACTTTAAATTCAGTTGTTAGAGCAAAGAGAATGAAGATAGAGACTATAGGGGACAACCAATAACCTTCCACCAGGATCAAATAAAACTTTGATGCCAAAAATTGAAATTGGAGGAGAGTGTAATAAGAGCCAACAAGCCAATCACTCTTTAATTAGTGTGTTTAGATAGTAATACAATTGCCCATTCTTGATGAAGCTGCAGACCTAGCTGACTAGCTTGAGTTGGAAGGTGTGAAAGAGGAGTCCACATAGAAGATGACCAATAGGCAACCCCCTTTACAAGAGGGAAGTTCTTGTCTTGAGATGAGTCTAATGAGGAGAGAGATGTCTTTGTTGAAACATTAGAAGTATTGAGGACTTTCTTATCAACAACCGGGAGCAGAGAACAAATGTAGTAGTTAACCAAAAAGGGCAAGAAGGCAACCATTCTGTTGCAAGAATTGTTCAGAATCAAGGAAGATTTGGAGGTCAACATGTGTTTAAGAGCACTAGGAGAGCATTAAAACATACAAGCCAAATTTTCCAGTGGAGGGAAATTGTGCCTATGGAGCATTGATTGCAGACCAACACAATAATGGCTGAATTATTGAAGTTTACAGATGTTGGGTGTAAGGACTCTATCTATCATTGTAGAACATGCTTCATGATTTGGATTGCAATTGGACAAACAATGAACAAAATTGATTGCAGTTTTTCCAACCAAGCTCAAAGGGGTGGAAATTGAATCATTGTCTGTTATACAAACACAAAAATAAAGGAATGAAACACTTGTGAGAAAATCTTTAAAGTGTCTGAGATTGAATATTAGTTGCTCAAAGATGGCAGTGGTCATTGAAATTTGTAACACCCATCAAGGAAAGCATGAGTCGGGGTGCACATACAATAGAAGAATCAAATAATTGTCGGGGAAAGCACTTTCTCATGCTATTTCCAGTGAGTTTGCAGTTTTGACTCTGTTTGTTGGTTAAGTGGATATTTATTTTATATTCTTCTTTGGACACTTTTTCAATATTGTACTTTGAGTGCATGTTCAAAACAATTATCTTGTAGTAGCCCTTTCATAATTGTGAGTGCTTGATTTGTTTCCATGTTATTATAATCTTGTTACCATGCCCAACAACAATATTTTGGTAATCAACAGTTTTTCTAGTTTAAAGACGTGCCCTCATTATATTTGGAGCTTTAGCATATATAACAAAATGGTTGCTCTAAATGAAATGATACTGAATGAGAAGTAGCTATCATTTAATAGAATGTTTATCATTGAAGGATGCACTTGAGGAAATAATCTATATTGAAAATTATGAATAATTAGTTCCTTCCTTTTTTCCAGAAATGGAACACCACGACAGCCATTACTGGTGCCCTCTGCCAGGGCATGTTTGATATTATATTCTGGTGGAGTCCCTCCAACTGCCCTTGAAGGACTTGCAGAATTCTCTCATTGCTGGATTCTCTATGTTTTCCATATGAACACTGATTTGTCAAGGCTGTGGGAGCAACCGGCACATTCAAATTTCAGAGCAAAGGTCTTGTGCCTGTTTTATTTTTGGGTGAAAATCATTTCTTTATTTAGATTCTCTCTATTCTTTGGCGAGGAAACTTAATTTTTTTAGTGCACCATGGATATCTTTGTTAGAGTCAAATACATGGTAAATTGCATTTACTGCTTTATATTTTATTTAGTTGTAAAGTGTATTTGACATAGATAGGTGAGAGTGCCAAGGTTGCAAGGTGGTAAGAAGGGAGTACTTGCAACACGATCTCCACATCGGCCTTGCCCAATTGGCCTTACTGTTGCAAAGGTATATCATTTCAATTTTTTGTTTCTACGATTTTAAGATGTTCCAATTTAGATACTGTAGATTATTCAAGCATTGAATATGATATATTAAATAATATCAATTTTGTAGTTTTGAATTAGTTTTTCTCTTTTCAATTTTTTGATATTCCCTGTGAAATGTCAAGATCATTTACATAATAGTTTTTCCTTCAAAGAACACAGGGCAGAGAATGTTTCTATAAATGTTTAGTTCCTTTGAGATGAGGCCCGTATTAAACTATGTAGAAGATGTCATCTTGTCCAATAATGTGAAATGCAACTAACTATAAACTATTGGATAGCTAAAACAATTTATAAAGCTCTAGTTTTCTTATGTGATGTACCTTGCAATTTAAATGTATATGGTTTAATAGACTGATGTGCCTTGTATAGTAATAGAGATATAAATCCAAGCTCAAATGTCCCATTGAGTTCATTTTTCCTACAGACATTCCAAAAATAATACTACTGCTTCTAGTTGATGGTTTAGCAAGCCATATTTAATTATGTTGTGTTTTGTGTATTCTGAAATTCTTTGAGTGTTACAGATGTATGCTGATATGTTCTCTTTCCTTATGCAGGCAAGGTTTCTTTAGCAATTGCTGATTGACATTCTGTATCCAATTTTTTTTTGTGATTTATGGTATATTGTATTCATATGATTTTTTTTTGAAGTGCATCAATTTGTATACCATAAATTACTTGTTTCTTGATCGTGAATTGAATTCTATTAGCATTTAATTTGTCTTTTGTCAGACAACACAAAATGGAATGGTGTTTGATGTAAAACCTCTCTTCAAATTTGGACGGTAAGCTCACTGAGATCTAAACTAAATGTAAACCTAAGCTAAACTAGCTGTGGACTATAAACAGTTGATCCAAAAATGGTTTGAGTGTTTTGGACTGGGAAGGTTCCAAAGTTCAGTACATACGATAGGATCATTTATCTACCATCTGTAACACTGTTACAGGTGCTGTTTAGGTTGCTAGACATATTATAGGCTGGTACAAGGATTGTGCATGTGGCTACAGGCATCATTGAAGTGTTACAAATCCTATATTTGGCTGCCTGTGGCCAGTGGTAGGTGCTACAGGTGTTTATTGAGCTAATGCAAATGTCCAGTGGGTGTTCTCTATGGCTGCAAGATTACTTGTACCAACTATTGCATGTTTCTAATTGACTGCAAGCTGTGTAGCTGTGCCACGTGTCTTCCAAGTGACTTTGGAGTCTTTTTAGCATCATATCAGATGAGTTGCAATTTGTTGGAAGAAATGTTCAACATGCTAATTTGTAGGACTGTTGGAAGCCCAGAAAAGATCTCAAATGCTGTGCAAATTGGAAAATGATTGTATATTTGGATAACCTTAGAAAATAGTGTGATTTAAAAAAATGACATTGTGTTTTGAGTCCATATGCAGAAGTTATGGCTGCCAGAAGTTGGGTATATTTGTAAGTGACGATTTTGTTATAGGCTGTGATTTTTACTGTTGCAGCATGTTCTTGCTAGCATTTTTAGTTCTGATTTGGGCATGAGAATACTTCCACAGGTTGTGCTAAACCTATAGCTAATAATTGAATCCATTAGGTATATGTTTGGATTGTCATAATCAACTTTCTTGTGTCATAATTGGTTAGCAGTGCAGCAGAACAGTTAGCGGCTGTTTAAAAGATTTATAAATGATTCATTATCTCATAAGTCGTTATGAAGGTCTCTGCATCTTTTCACTTTCCAATTAGTTATTATATTTCATGGGAATAGAAGGCAAAATCTTTAGGTTGTAATTGCAAATCAAGACGGGAAAAAAGAAAAAGCATGAGGCGTAGTTTTATTGGCAGTCATTAGAGAGCAGCAACATTTGGATTTTCTGGCAGTGTGTGTATCTTTTAAAGGACAGCAAGCAAAAGCTAGGAGTGCTTGTCTTTGGTGGTTGGAAGTTATATTAGGACTGTTGTTTATTGAGGAGAGTAGGGTAGTGGATGCATTTAGAAAACCTTGTGACTAATGGCTGTTTGGGATGCCATTGTTGATCTTCATTGACAGTTGTACAACAGATGTGGGTACAACAATCATTTAATTTCTATACAGGCAGTGCATGGTGGACCCCGTGGTGTCAATGCACCTAAGCCCTTTGTGTGAGAGTGGAGGCATTATCAACTGTGTCCATGCTTGGAATAGCTGCTGGCATCTAGAGTTAGTTATTGCATGTTATTTTACTTAAGGGCATTGTACATTTGAGTATTCTAAGACATATGGGAAATGTAAAACCACGGTATAAGTATGGATTAGTGGCATGAGGAGCTCACCTCACTCTTCTTGGAATTTTATTTTCATTAGAGGGTTTCTCTCTGTGTATATTGTGGTACAATTGTGTGCATCCATGATTGCTTATTTTTCCACATTTCAGGCATTATTCTTGTGCTTTCCATAAGTTGAACACACATATGCATGCTTTTGTTCATCTATGTAAGCTGGTAGAGTACTCCTTAACTAAATCCATATATTGATGGACTAGCATACAATATAGCCACGTTAGTTTATATTTCAACTATTGACAATACATAGAAATCTGCAAATTATACAAGATTCATTGAGCGGGGGCTTGCATAAAGGAAATGATAAATTGCCTAATGTTTTTGCTTCAAATACATGCACTACATTGTAAATAGTCATGTTTTGTAGATAGGATTTTTATATATTGAAGGAAACAAGCTACTTATGTAACTATTTAGTGCAAACAAGATTTGGAGGAATAACAACACACAATTTCTAGAAACAAATAGCCAAGTTGTATACAAAGTCACAACTCAAGTAGGAAAATATCATCAATACAAAGATTCACTTAGTAGAATCTGTTGGTGCACAGAGTTGTAGATCCCAAATCCTTGAAGGCAGGTAGTTCTCTGAGCACTAGGGCATCAAGCCCAAAGGAACAAACCTATAACTTATGATCATGTAGGGTAACTTTGGATTAATTTGTTAAGGTGGGAAAGACCTTCTTTGACTTTGGGCTCAGCTAGACCTAGGGGGCTTCCTTAGAGGTATCCTAAATATGATTAAACACAATTGAAGATAGATAGATGGATGAATTGTTGTAGTAGTACATGGTGTATGCCTGACCCCAAAAGCTATCATGAGGCCAAGGACTGACCTATTACTATAACCTCTATTAAGCTAATATGCACATCATTGCATGACAACAAGATGTGGGTATGCACAACATGACTCTCTAGGATGATAATTGCTATGGATTGCTGAAAGTATTTTCACTAGATATAATGTTGAATCCCTACTCCTACTCTATAGGTGAATGATGTTTTTAGTTTAAATGCATGGTGAATCTTTACTTCCAGGATTAATGCCTATTCATTGGGTTACAGAGTCTGGCATACCAATGGAAATAACAAGAAGAAATGACAAAAGAATATGAATTGTGTGGATTCATACACTACAAATGATGATATCAAGTAATTAAACATTCTTAGTTATCCATCCAAACTGCAAAAATTCATATGAAATGAAGAAATGACCATTACAAAGCTTGTAATGCATTAGAATGCTGTCCCAATCATCAAATATTCATTACATTCATACAAGAGGAAGCTCTAAGCTAGAACTTCCCAAAAAATCCACAAATGAAACCATGGAGACATTTAGTTGCAATAATCATTTACAATATTAACCTCCATGAGATTTACAATAGATGTTGCTCTAATGCGACTGGAATGCATTAGAATGCTGTCCCATTCATCAAATATTCATTACATTCATACAGGAGGAAGCTCTAAGCTAGAACTTCCCAAAAAACCGACAAATGAAACCATGGAGACATTTAGTTGCAATAATCATTTACAATATTAACCTTCGTGAGATTTACAATAGATGTTGCTCTAATGCAACTTGACATGCAAGAGGTGAAACTCTAGAAGCTCCTTTGCACTTATAGTCATGTGAAAACATGTACTGATTGATTGTTTGAATGAGAAGTAAATTGATATTTATAGCACTTTGTTTAGTCACCCAATTGCTTGTAGGAATTTAATTGAGAATAGGATAAGGTGTGCTAGGTGAGTGTGATCTTGTGAATCCGCATGATGGATGGTCTAGATTGGGCATGAGGACCATCATCCATTGTTGATTTTGAAAACGGATTTGTGCCCCAGAGGATGAACAATGTTTTAGGTGGAAAAAACATTTGGAGTATTTGTAGGGTCAAATTTGGCATCAATGGTGGTTTTGGTAGATTTGGCAAGTGTAGGGGACCATCTGGAATAAATGCGTGGGTTCGAAAGGGAGCAAGATATGAGAAAGGGAGATGTGGGATTTTGGGTTAGGACTAAAGGTTAGGATAGGATGGGAGAATGGAAGTCTTGAAGCATAAGGAAACTTTACAAAAGGGGTGAAAGGACTAAATTAAGCAATTGGAGGAAATGTGGGGAAAGGGTATGGGATTAGACATCAAGATAGGATGTCCAAGTGGAGAGGATAGGTGTTTGGAAGTTAGGTCGACCTTTGCATAGGAAGAAATGAATGGTAGAAAGCACAACAAACATTTGGGGAACTTTGATGTGGAAGTGGAGGTTATGACTAGATCTGGGAAGTGGATGAAGCTTGTACATCTAGTAGCATGAGGAAAGTATGCAAAATGGACTTAGAAGGAATGTGGGAAAAGTGAGTTGGGAAGGGCGGGTGTTTGGGATGAGGAAAGGGATGACATCCAAAAGAACGCCAAAAGTCTACAAAGCGAAACAAGGAGGAACATAAGAATTGGAAGGGGAATCATATATTGGGAGGAAGAAGGGAGAAAGAAGATATCTAGATGGACACAAGGAGTCTGCAAAGTAGAGGAGAGGAAGATTGAGGGGAAACTTTGTGGAAGTGGATGGGAGGATGGGAGGTAAGACAAACATTGTAGGAATTCAGTGTGGGAAAGGATATGGGGAAAAGGAAGAAGTCTATATCCACATTGAAAGTTAGCAAACAACAAAGAGAAGGGAAATGAAAGGAATGGGGTGACAGATCTTGTGGAACTTTCAAGCGGGACTAGACATTGGAACCGAATATTAGGACTAGCAGTAAATGATCGGTAGTTCACTAAAATTCTAAATTGTACAAAAACACTAGATTATGACCAAAACACATTGAAAATTAAAACATTCTTGGATTTTAGCAACTTCCAACATACAATAGGCATTTGGAGGATGGAGGACAACACATATGCGAATTTGACTAAGGGAGACCCATTGAAAATCTTCTTAGATTTGTTATCTATGATGGGTTAAGTGAGGTCAAATGCACAAAGGAGTTGTGGTTTCAAGCAAATTGGACATTATGAAATTGGGTGCCAACACAATCTACTTTCAATTTACTTGATGAAATTATAAACACATGTTCAACAATAACTTTAGTTTTGAACAACAATTTTTGTAGTATAAGTGTAGCAGCAACTATTATTATGAATGTTTTGCATCCAAGGCACTTATTTATGGGCTACAATGAATATGCTTTTAGTGATTTGAGAATAATAATTAAATATTTCAAAAAGAAATGTTTTAAAGTAAACCTCTCCAAAATTTGTAGGAAAAGTGGAAAGCAAGAAACTTAAAGCAAATCTATCCTAAAACAATTAATAAAATAAAACCAATTAAAGTTGATTAAAAGGGTCTTCATCCTTGCTCTAAATAGGAGACTAGCAATAGCCATTACCGAAATTAGTAACTCCTAAAAGTAGCACTTCGCTCATGAGCATCTTATGTGATTTTGAATCAAACGGATCCTTTGATAAATTATTAAATATTGAAATCCTAACCACCATGAATCAGTTAACAACCTCATTGCTCCAACTTGTTGACTAGAATTTGATGTAATCTAGGGTTTTGTAAATGCGTATGTTCCACCTAGTTTTCGAGATGGGGATGACAAGGGATGGGAGAATGTGTTTTTGAGATGGATTTTTTTGAGCTCATTTTTGGGGATGGTAGGAGATGGAAAAGGGGACAACTATATAAAAGTAGGGAAAATTTGAAAATATCAAGAAATTTCAAATATCCATACAACATTGATAAGGCATTCATCATATTAACATATACATTATAGAATCCTTAATACACAACAATAGAGTTCACATGGGAGTTGAACAAATTAATATTAATAAATATTAAATGTTAAAATTTTAAATTTAATTGATTCCATAATTCATTGTCAATGTGCATATGATATAAAATTAAAAAATAATCATAGAAAAAAATTCCTAATGGCTGCATGTTTGAACTATAAATGTCAAAATGACATTAAAAAATAGTGATAGAAAGTATGAGGCTGGCCCTAATTGGCATTAGCTAACACTAAATTAGAATTGAAGTTTGACTCTGAGTCATTGCCACAATGAGGGATTGCCTAATTAAATGGAACTCCAACCAATCCCTCTTGTGTCTCCTCATCAATCTGGGTGGAATCTTTTGGATCAACATCCCACCTTAAAGTTGGAGTCTGTCAATACATTGAAATCTGATGATCTTGTAGTTGCAAAGCATTGTGCATAGTCATCAACTTCTCTACTCGTCTATAGGTCAACTTGTTCCTCTTGATAGAGTGAATGAAGTTGTCTGTGGAACGATAGCTCTCTATAGTAGAAGAACTAGCAACCTGTGAAAGGAGGCGAATAAAGAGCATCCTTAACTCTTGTGTATCCTTGCCATCCCATGTCTGCCATCCAATAGGATTAGTTTGAGCTAGTGTAGCTCTATTTATCTTCCCCTCTTGTTTGCTCAATGTTGGACCATGAAGATTAGTAAAGGCAAGCCATTGTATATGAAGTAAACTCGACTTCTCAATTGATTACATCTTTCAAAGGACCTTCATTAACCTTTCTTTCACCTCTTTGTCATTACAAGGAGGCAACCTATCAACCTTTGGTGCATATCATTTAGGATTTAGAGCAAAGACTGCCATATGAATCAGGATGTTCATAGTGTTCCACTGCCGCATCACAATGGGCTTAATATGTTGCTCATATAATCCTAAATCAGGATCCTTGTTACAAATTGTTTGCTTTATTTTCCCAAGCATGTTGTCAAATGTTTGATAAATCTCTCCAAAACTAGGAGAGTCCATATCAACATATCTAATACATCTACAACATATGAGATGAAGGAGCAAATATATCTACAAACAAAAAATTGAAAATAGACAAGTTAGAAAATTAGAATAAGAAATTTAATAATAAAAGCAGCAATCAAATTATAATTGTTTTAATAAAATCAGCAAGTTATTAAAAATCAACGATTTTCTTACCTCATAATGGACCACCAATCATCATTAAGGATTTTTGCTTAATATTTTTTCTTCACAGTGTTTGTAGGAGACCATCTACTCCACTTTGAATTAACCATCATCAACAATAGAGCCTTTTGCACCTCAAGCTTGTTCTCTTAAAAAATGAAATAACTAGCATACCTTGTCTCCATAGGTTTGAGGAATTTCTTTTTTGAAAAGTCTTGAAGTGTGCAAGTGAGGTGTGGTGGTTGCAAATAAACATTTAAATATCTTTAGCTTTTTCCACCACTTGTTGCACTCAATCTATCTTTCCTATGTCTTTCAATGCATTTTCAATGCATGAACACACCATGGGGTCCAAAAGATGTGCTTGTGAGCATCCTCCACCATCATGCTAGCTAATTTGCACACATGTTCCAAATTTGTGACCACTTGTACAACATTTGTGGCCCCAACCTCAAAATATGAAATTGGAATTGTGCGTTCTTGTGCTTCCTAGAACAATAAATACCTCTTAGAAAATAAGAGCCATTTGAACATGTGACTATGATGTTGATGAGTGGCCAATGTCTAATATTGGTCCACCCATCCATGACAATAGAGCAGCCTATCCTAATCCAATTGTACCTCATGACTTCCATCGCCAAACTCACCTTAGAATGTTCTTTGTCAAGGAGGGTAGTGTGTAGTTTATGTTTTCCAAGGGAGGTGAATGAGGGACCAATAGAAGTTATATCTTTGAGCTTTTGTTTGAAGTAAGGATAACGTGTTACATGGAATGGGATGGCATGGACATATAAATATTTGGTAATGGAAGACTTTGCCATATCTTGTGCCTACATATTGAACAAACCTGCAATTTTCTTCCCCATCTCATGAGCAAGTCTTCCTCTTTTCTCTTGTAGAAACATCACCACTACCACCATCACTACCAACGATAGAGGGCATATGCATAGTTGATTGTGTAAATTGTGTTGGCACTGACACACTTGTAGACCTTGATTGCACCCCCATATGCAATCTATGAACCTCGACTTTCTCATCCTCTATCTTTTGACAAATATTCTCCCCTTGTCTTGTAAAGCCCAATAGATGACAATATACTTTTGTGTAGGTCCCTCTAAAATTTGTTTTACAAATGTGACAACCACACTCCAGTGGCCCCCAAATTTTTCTTTTTATCTTTGTCTAAGGTTATCACAAATTTGAGAAGAGGTTTTTTGGGATTAAAGGGGCCTTTTGCATTTAAGGTTTTAAAACTTTGGAAGGGCGCTCAAATGGATTCTGTGGCCGTCCCCTTTATTCCATAGCACTCCCACACCTTGATGAACCGCCAAGTGAGCTTGAAACTCTCACATATTGATTTTCATTTCTTTCTTCCATCTCATCATGTTTATACTCTCATTGCTGCAGCCAATTTGTTTTGTTTTGTGAAACAATATGCAAGTGAAAACTGAAAATAGAAAAATTAAATAAAAAATCATACATTTTTTCTTTTAAACTGAATTTTTTTTAAAAAGAAAAACAATTGGAAAATTCACTTTACCTCTTTCAATTTTTTTGCTACCTCACTTCTCACTGCTCATCAATGCTAGTTTTTCCAATTGCATCTTCAAAACCCTGTTCAAAATATTTTTTTCTCCAACTTGGCTGCAATTGTTTTTGGCATGTAGAAATGAGTTAAAATGAGATACGGAGGTCTTTTTTTGTTACTGTAGGGCTGAGGGGTGTGGGGGCCCACAAAAAATAATAATAAATCAGTCATTTTTAAAATTTGGGCCTTTATTTTAATTAAAAATGTGTTTGATTGTTTGGTACCCATCCCTTGCTTGTCCACATGTTCGTGAGATGTTGAGGTCAATTTCTTTTTAAATGGGGATAGCTAGGAGATGTCCCCAAGCCATCTTTGTATCCTCAGGATGTATATGCTTGGAAAAACCTAGGAAACACAACATGATCTATGCTTTCTGATGCAATCAAGATCGAGGGGCCTTATCAGGCGGCCCAATCATGAAGCCCAACTCTTAGCATAACGAAAGCCAAATAAAATAAGCAAATTTATTTAATTTTATTAATTCCTTACATGAATACAATGGCAGACAAAATTTGCTTCAACGTATTATGTATATCACATTCTCACAGTAGAAATTTGGCAACTCTCTACCGCCTTATGGATTTGTATTGTTCAACCGACCTCTTCTCATGTCAACCATTGACTCCCTCTCCAAGTTAGAGAAATTCTTGTCTTTCACTTCCTCCTCAATCTCTCTTTTTGTTGCCTTTTCTTTAAAGGTGAACCATCTCCCCCTCTGATGGCTAAAGCCCCCAAATTTGAATTCCTTTTCCCTCCAAAATGGGGCGCCCATCTCCAAGGAAAAAAGGTTTTAACTTACATGCTGTTCCATTTTGTTGTACAGAAAGGTACAAATTAAAATGTTAACATGGTTTAATATAATGTGTGCTCCCAAAAATGTTTGTTATTTTAATCTTGAGTTGCATTGTAGCGTGATCCATTTTTGAAATATGTTGCAATAATATTTAGCATATCAGACGATGTTTTCAGTTGTTTCACAGGACAAGTAGAATCATTGCCTTTGTATTGTAAGATGTTTAGAATATCTCAAGGCTTGATGTGTTACAAAGATCACATATCTATCCCATTCTTAAGGATCCATAGAGGTCCTGAGTCATTGAAGGCATCCATAATTATTCTTTGTGTAATCTAATGTAATTATAATTTGGCACTTGATTCTGCTTTAAACATAAGCATGAATGGACTATAAAGACATCTATTGCAAATTAAATATAGAATTGATGATGTTTGCAATGTCTGAAACTCAAAACATCATGTTGACATCCATCAATCCCTGCAACTTCATCAAACAGTCTAACTAAGTAGCTTATAAATCATGTGGTATTGTCCATATATGCATCTCTTGTTAGACAGGGAAGCAAGTAGAGGATGTTTTTACTGAGAATGAGATTCATTATGCATTTATTTTTCCAATGTTTAATAGTTTTGCTTTATAGATGCATGATTTTTTTCATGTACATTTGGTTTTTTCCTTGTGAATATTCTTGCACCGTTTGTATATGCAAAGAAGACAATAAAAATGCAATATATCAGGCTTATGGATAGGAGATTGACTTACAATGTATTGCTAGGTGGAAGCTGTACATGGGCGTATGGTGTTGCTCTCTGGTGTTGACCTGGTTGATGGGACGGTAACAACATTTTACTATGGCTTTGATATAAATATTCAAAATGATTTGGTCAGGAAAAATATTTCATTTTTCAATACAGAGATCTATGCCCACTCTTTTTAGGATAAAATACTTGGCAGTGAATTGCTTAGGGAAGAATTTCTTTTCTTTTAGTACTGAGATCCATGATTGCCATTTCACTCTTTTGAGGATAAATGATAAATTCATTGGAATGTTCCTAGGATAGACATTGATGAAGTCAATTACTTTTTGCAGCCTGTGCTTGATGTTAAACCATACTTACCATATTGTGATAATGTTGATGGAGCTAAGGTTCCAAATTGGGTAAAGGTACATTCTATCTCGTCTTATTTCACTTATATCTTATGCAACCTTTTTACATCATCTTTTATACTCTCACACTCTAATACAGACATTATAGGATACAATATTTATGTTACATTTGCACATTTTTATTTTTTGAATTACTAAGAGTTATGATTCTAGTTATAACTTGAAACAAGTTGGTTAATTATTTCTAATTTATTTGAGAAATGTTGCAAAATTATATGGGTGATAAAATAAAGCCTCCAAGCTAACAAGTAACTTCTTGCAACAAGATTAAGAGAAGATCATGGTTAAGCCTTGAAAAATACTATTATATTAACTTTCTTAAACAATCAAACGATACCAATAAAAAAAGAAACAAACAATTTTTTTGTTCAGGATGTTTATGGTTGTATCCTTGAACCTTTTACACATCCTGCCATTTCATTGTACTTGAATGCTATGATTCTTTTATGAATACAAAATTGGAGTTTAACATGAGGACAAGAAAATATTTTTCTTACATGTATGCATGCAATGCATTGGAGAAAATATGTTTGGACTCAACAAGATCGACATGACAAATCTGACTTGGACTTGTCGACAAAACTCTACCAAAATTCAGCAATTTAAAAATAAATAAATTATAATATAGGATATTTTAAAATTAGTTTTTATCTCAAAACTACATGGGTGCATGGACTTGGGAGTACTCATTGAGTGGGAGCATAGCACCTATATGAATACCCTAAACTTGGATATACTAGTGTGACGGTGAGGGTTTATGCAGATTGTAGGGATGGAGCTCTTGATGTGGATTTCAGACATCTAAAAGGTACTTAACCATAGGGGAGCAGACCTACCATAATCACATTTCTTTTCATGTGCTTGATCTCAAAGGAAAACCAAATCAAAAAATTTGAAGACATTCATTAGGGCTTTTTTGTCAAACCATCTTTTCACTACCCCTTGATGTTTATTGAAATGTTGTAGGGCAGCATTTCTTTTTTCAACCAAATACATCAGATTACTAACTAGACTTCTTCTTATCACTAGTTTCTGTATGATCGTTCATGAATTGAAGAATAGGAATCCTAAGATTGGTTGGAAAAATAGCTCGCCTATAGACTAGTTGGTAAGGAGATGTCCCTAAAGAAGCCTTGATTATTATTCTATTAGACCACATGGTGCATTTCAACATGTTCTGACAGTCTCAGGGATTTTTATCTAAAAGATTTTTAGTTACATCCAAAAGGCTTTTATTAGTTAATTCAACAAAATGATTACCTTGAGGATAATAATTGGAAGAAAAATTTAAAATTATCTTATGTTCATAATCCCATACTGTAAATTGTAGAGATGAAATAGTGGGGCCATCATCACATACTAGATTGTAGAGTATTTCAAACCTGGTTAGCACATATTCTTCAAGAAATTTAATTACAACTCTGTGGTGCAATTCTTAAAGGCTTGTGCCTTAGTCCTATGTGTACAGTAATTTGTTATGGTCAAAATGAACTTATGGCATACTAAGAAATTTGGATTGATTATGGCAATAAAGTCTAATCTGCATTGTGGAAAACGCTGAGCTTCTATCACTGTTTGTAATGTTATGGAGTGGTTTCTTTTGTGGAGTTGAAACTGACATGTGGCAATTCCTCACATGTAAATGTGCATTTGTGAAAATACATGGACAATAATAGCCGACTCTTAAAATCTAATGAGTTGTAGATTTGCTTCCTATTTTATTCTACTAAAGAAGAAGTTTGAGTTGCAAGAGCCATTGCAACTTATGATTATGACACACGATTGGAACAAGTGGAAGAAGTGAAAGACTGAACAAGGGAAGAGGGCGAAGTAGACTTGATTAATGATGCTTTTTGGTCAAATGTGAAACATATCACATATTTTATACAACTTGTTTTCACTGTCATAAAATTCGAGGATTTTGATAGTCTTAGTCTTGGGAAGATTGTGTAGCTGCTTGGCCAAATGAAGGGTACCATTTGAGAGAGAGAAAGACACATGACTGCATATTATGGTTGGCCAAATGTGTTAGTGTTTGGTAGCTTCGGGAGATATTTTCTCCTTAATTAAGGCTGGTGGCCTACATATTACAAATTATATTTTATATTTAATGTTGATGTATTAGCAGCAGAGGCATCTTCTTTAAATAGCTGTTATGACAAGCTGGCTGACCCACATAAATTGTCTTATTCAAAAATGATCAACATGCAAAGTGTAACTAACATGCAATAGAGTCTTCGGTCAGACATGCAAGAGAATCTTTGCATGAAATGTATTTGTAACTGCTCCTAAAAATAGGCAATTCTAATGCTCCTAGTGCATGCACATGCAAGTAATGATTCCCTATTTTGGGATTGATTCTTGCTTAAGTTAAGTGGTTATTTCAAGGAGAGTTTGCTATCTGCAGCAGATTATTATTAAGTGCGAGTTTGTCTCAAGAGCAGATTGATACTTGAGTAGAAGGCTGAGATAATTGTTAGTAGATTGCTTCACTCAATTTCTGTATTTGCATCAGATTATGGTGCTTTGTGTTGGCCTTCTTATCAGCCTATTGTAAAAGTGACATGTTTGTTGAGATTCAATATACAAGAGACATATTTGTGGCTGGGTTTTTCTCCCTCGAGAAGGAGGGTTTTCCTAGGATATATGCTGTGTTATATTGTTCATTTCTTCATGTGTTTGTGTTGCATTTTTGCTTTCTGTTAAATCTGATCCTAAAACATTAACATGGTATCAGAGCGGGTTTTTTTTTAAAGACCTGATCAGATTTGGGTTGACTAAGCCTATTGCTGATTGTGTAAATCAAGACATCAAGTCTATTGTATCTTGGCCACTAGTTGCTGTGGTTGATATGAGTTAAGTAGGTTATAGTCACTTCAGGAAGGATAGACGTTTGAGCCTTTGCAGTTGCATATTCACTATGAGTTGGTATAGTTGCTGATTGTAGAGCATCATCATAAATATATCTGGCACAGGACTTCTACCTAGGAGATATGTGAGAAGGAATTGTTGTTTTAAGTAGAGTCAACATTTAGGAGCAGAATTAATGCTCACATGAGCAGACCTAAGGGAAAGATAAGTGCAGACTTGAAAAAGTGTTTAAGTACAACACTTCAGGAAATTCTGATTTCAACGAGATAAGTATTTCCTGTTTAAATAATGTTCATGAATTTATTAATTCATGCTATAACATTGAGATAGTGAAACATGTATAATTCTAGCTTTGATATTTCTTCTGGATAGTTTAAACTATTAGTGATCTTTCTCTAAATGCTTCCAAGACGGATCGAGGAGCAAGAGGGTGATGAGAGATTGCCTAGAGAAGAAGAGCTCGAGGCATCTCGTGAGGAATTCATGTAGGCTGAAGAGATAAACTTAACTAGAGACATCTCTCGAAGACAAAGAACCTATTCAAGTTGTCTTTGAGATCAGTTTTTTCGAAGAGATGGAATTTATATTCAGAGGGAGTTTGACAATTCATCAAAAGCAACCTTGGACAAGGAGGTCAGAAGGTTGATGCAAGTACTTGGAGCTTCAGAGGGAGTTTCGTCATCATGGAGATTTGTTGTTAATGCATTTTCCTCTGAGACAGAGGAATTTGAGGTGAAAGCCCTTGTTAATGCATTTTCCTCTAAGACGGAGGAATTTGAGGTGAAAGCCCTTGTTAATGCATTTTCCTTTGAGATGGAGGAATTTGAGGTGTCAGCCCTTGTTAATGCATTTCTCTCTGCGAAAGAGATTTGAGGTATCAGCCCTTGTTAATGCATTTCTCTCTGCGAGAGAGATTTGAGGTATCAACCCTTGTTAATGCATTTCTCTCTGCTAGAGAGATTTGAGGTATTAGCCCTTGTTAATCATTTCTCTCTACAAGAGAGATTTGAGGTGTCAGCCCTTGTTAATGCATTTCTCTTTGCGAAAGAGATTTGAGGTATCAGCCCTTGTTAATGCATTTCTCTTTGCTAGAGAGATTTGAGGTATTAGCCCTTATTAATGCATTTCTCTGTGCAAGAGAGATTTGAGGTGTCAGCCCTTGTTAATGCATTTCTCTCTACGAGAGAGATTTGAGGTGAAAGCCCTTGTTTCATTCTCTGGGAGTAGCTGTGGTGGACATCATGTTGAGATGACATCACGTTGAGTGACTCCATGATGAGCTCTTTCAACAAATGGGTGTAGCCATTGTGGGTGCCATGTTGAGAGACTCCATGATGTAGATTTTTGGAAAATATCTCCCTAGCTAAGAGGGAGTGTTAGTGTTTGGTAGCTTCGGGAGATATTTTCTCCTTAATTAAGGCTGGTGGCCTACATATTACAAATTATATTTAATATTTAATATTGATGTATTAGCAGCAGAGGCATCTTCTTTAAATAGCTGTTATGACAAGCTGGTTGACCCACATAAATTGTCTTATTCAAAAATGGTCAACATGTAAAGTGTAACTAACATGCAATAGAGTCTTCGGTCAGACATGCAAGAGAATCTTTGCATGAAATGTATTTGTAACTACTCCTAAAAATAGGCAATTATAATGCTCCTAGTGCATGCACATGCAAGTGATGATTCCCTATTTTGGGATTGATTCTTGCTTAAGTTAAGTGGTTATTTCAAGTAGAGTTTGCTATTTGCAGCAGATTATTATTAAGTGCGAGTTTGTCTCAAGAGCAGATTGATACTTGAGTAGAAGGCTGAGATAATTGTTAGTAGATTGCTTCACTCAATTTTTGTATTTGCATCAGATTATGGTGCTTTGTGTTGGCCTTCTTATCAGCCTATTGTAAAAGTGACATGTTTGTTGAGATTCAATATACAAGAGACATATTTGTGGCTGGGTTTTTCTCCCTCGAGGAGGGTTTTCCCAGGATATATGCTGTGTTATATTGTTCATTTCTTCATGTGTTTGTGTTGCATTTTTGCTTTCTGTTAAAATCTGATCCTAAAACATTAACAAAATGAAGGTATGATGAGCATATTCACCCCATCATCTAGAAAAGGTGGGAGAAGTTGAACACCCTACACATGGCTGCATATGTTTTGAATCCAAAATGGTATGTGGAAAGACCTGGTAGAATTCTTCCCATTAATGAGTAGGTGAGTAATGGCCTCATGGAGGCTTTCAAAAAAATGTATACACTAGAGGAAGCTTCATTGATTGGAGTTGTGTAATGTCCCCATTTTTAGCACTACACTTTTTAGTGATTGATGGCCTATTTCCGGTGTGCTGTCGGCTAGTCAGTGGCAGAATTAGGGTTTCAGGCTGTTTGATGGGTTCTTTCGAAGATTCAGGGGTTTGTATGTTGGAGTTTGGCTGTTTGGATTCTGGATTCCTTCTGAGTTTTCAGAGAGCTTCGCAGAGGTATGACATGCAACTGCGTCGGGCAACCTTTTCGAACTTACTATTTTTAGTAAGTTATGACGACTACATCTCGGAGTTTGGGATTTTGGATTGCGGATTCTTTCTAGGTTTTTAGAAAGCTTCGCAATGGTATCGCATGCACTTTGATCCGAGCAACTTTCCGAATTTACTATTTTTAGTAAATTCTATTTCTGGCAGTGGTCCTGTTGGCTTCCCTTTGTAGTCAGTTCAGTTGGTATGGTTGTTTTGGCCTTTTGATGCTTTTTCTAGAGAGATAAGTATTTTAATTAAAATAATGTTATAACCCCTTGGCCTAGCTTCATGACTTTAAGTTGTTCTGAAAAGGGGGACCTCATGGGTGGACGCATCATCAGGGAAAGTTTTAATATTTCTAAGGTCAAATATTGCTCTTGGAGGTGGGACGCCAACTTTTGGAGAGAAGATAATTTTAAATTAAAGAAAAATTGCCTTTATGAAAAAGGACGCCACCTTGAAGCTTGGTCAATGGTCAAGTCAAAACCTAAAAGCATCTTGAGGAATGGGCGCCCCTTCTGGAAGCATCTAGAGAGGTCTTCTCAAAGTTATAAAAGGGAGCCTTGGGTCTTCATTTCATCATCTTATGACTTCAATATTGTTATGCTGCCGAAATGGTAACATGATTGCTTCGAGGAATGAAAGCCTCCTAGCTTGGCTCTTCTTCTTGCTTGAAAGATAGCAACTAGTTAAGAGATAGTTTGTAATAGGTTTGTCTTGCATTTCAGTTGAGTATCTTGCATTTTTGGAGTTCTAGTTTTGCTTTTTAGTCTCATTTTGAAGTTGCTGAATATCATAGCTCATTGTAAGAATTGCTCATATCTCATGAAATAAAAATATTATTGTTCTGGGCATTGCATAAATCCTTTTCTCTATGTGGGGCGACCATTCTTGCAAAGTTGTAGATTTTTTAATGCAGATTTGGATTTTTAAAAGCAAAATCGCCCTTCTCCTTGGCCGTACCATTATGGGCTGTCTTGGGAAGTGTGCACAAAAATAATATTGCATTTTGTTGGTCATTTCTCAGTCTAGATCTCATTGTCATCATCCTAGCTTTCGTTTGCATCAAGTCTCATGTCATTCCGACAAGTATCGAGTGAGTTGTGAGTATTTTGGTGGGTTCTAGGGTTGCTGATTGCTTCATTTCAGTTGCTGGTCTGTTATATCAGTCATAGATAAATGCAGATTTGTGAGGAGTTTGAGTCCAAAGAGGTTTGATAAGCATTGAGGAAGTCTTATAAATTGTTGCAGCATTGACGAAACTTGGATTACTAGGCTCTGGTGAGCATTCTAACATATTGTAAGCTGACTAGTAGTACTATCAGCAATTCTCCTCTCTATCTTTCTCTTACTTTATTGTACTGCCCGTTGAAATGTGGAAGAGGCTGGCTTGCCTCCTATTTACATTCTGAGTTGCATTGTAATTCCTTAGTATCTCCGCCATTGGTAGCTCCATTCCCACCTTGGGTTGGGAAGCACATTCTTGGCGTCGAGTTTACTTTCAGTATTGTAATTCCTTTCCAGTTGTACTGACGATCCTCTTGCCATATGACAGCATCTTTCTCATCTTGAGATTGAGTGTGCATTCTTGGCAAAGAGTTACTTGCAAACTGCTGGTTTTGGTTTGGACTAACCCTAACAGGTGTCTCTTGCATTTGTGTGTTCGGTCAAAACTGAAAAAAAATATTAGTCCGGTTCATTACAGTGGTATCAGAGCCATGCATCCTGCCATCCTGTGCCCATTAAGGTTTAGTTGACAGTTGAATGACAGAGAGATCAATTTCTACACCAGAGGTCAAGATAGAGTTCAATTCAATTTTTAGAAGCTCTGAAGATGTTGCGTTTTCTAAGGTCCAGGAACTAGGAGAAGTCAGATTTGACTATGGCATTTGAGGAAGGAAGGGTTAGTTTGGCCACAAGAGATTTCATTGTGTATGCCAAACAGTACAAAAGATAGTGTGAACATGAGGCTTCCATACTCCGTGAGCAATATCAAAACATGCCAGATGATTATAGGAACAATGTTTCATTTGATTCCTATTTGAATTGTGTGGCGTTACTGAAGCCTGAAAGGTCGGAGATGGTGGACCACATCAGGAAAATGATAAAAAGGGAAGCAGAACAAGCTTTGGTTGAAGGATCAAAGAAGGAAGAAGATGAAGTACCTATTTGTGATTTGCAGCCCACAAATAAGCAAGTTGTAAAACTTTGACAGTTGATGAGTGTATGAGAGAACCCCATAATTCTTCCTTGGACTTGCATGAGATAGCAAGTGATGACCAGTTCGGAGAAGAAAGCGTGGCAATAGTCTTGAATTCTAATTTGGATTCATCCAATGAAGGTCTTGAGACGAATGACTTCACAGAAGGTGTTGGCAGAACGGTTGAGTGGGATGAGTTTGTTGACGAAGAGCACGATGACGAAAATATTAGTGGACTTGAAGATGAATCCAATAGGTTCATGCATGGTAATGTTGAAGATTTGATGATGAAAGATTTTACTCTCGTTGTTGTCTCAACTTCCCCAGAAGTTCCACATGAAGAAATTGGCGACATACTTTCTCATGTAGGTTCCGAAGAAGATAAGGATGGTGAAGTTTCCAAAACAGCAAGTATAGAAGGTTCTTCACTCCATTTCAGTGGTGACATTGTTGGACTTGGGTTTGACCAGCAAACCGAACCATTGGAAAGAAATTTTTTTGAAGTCAGCTTAAGAGATTCAGGAGTTGACTTATTCTATGAGTCAATACCTTTAGTGGAGCATGAAAATCTTTTTCCGGTTGATCATCTCAGTCAACCCCTTGGCATTTGGGATCCGGGTGTGTTGGCATCAAGTTATGTTAAAGAACCTATATGGGATAAGTTTCCCTTTGATCCTGATGAAGAGCAAGAACCGGATTGCATTACAAATTATGAGGTGGCCCTTGGGGGAGAAGCTGCCTTTGAAGAAGAAGATTGCTTAACAAAGCTCCATAATGATCTCTTTGAAGTGGTTGCAGCCACTAAAGAGGAATATGTGGTTACAAAAACTTTCCGAACAGCGGACAAATATGATTCTTTGATCAAGTTGGATGCTGCCATAATGTTTGATCAAGGAGACGGTAATGAAGAAAAAAAGCTAGAAGACCATATGGCTCTTGAAGATGTAGAGTTTGAAGGTGTTACTAAACACAAATCTGATTTTTCAATGCATGAAGCTGATTGCAAATTTAGGGTTGAAGAATTTGTGGAGTATGATGCTTTTTATGACAATGAGCATTCTCAACAAGTTGGTGGTGAAAGACAAGAATGTTGGAGTGGCTTTGAGGGCAGCAAAGGCATGAAAGGAAGTTTTGATTTTCAGTTGCAGCCTATCAACAGTTCACCATTTTTGCATATTTTTGAAAGGGAAGATCAAGTCAAAGAGTCCTTTGAAGAGGAAGTGCGCGCTCTATCCCAATTTGATCGCACTCACAGTTTGATTGAAGAGCTCTACTGGAAGGCTCGGCTGGAAGAGAGACTAAGAGGAGTAAAAGATGAAGTTGCTCTTTCCAATTTGCAACTTATCAGAGATTCTTTGGAGACCTTGAAGTCCGAGTACATGCACTTGATTGAAGATCGAGATCATGCCATTGAAGTTGCAAAGAAGAACATTTGTGCTTTACAAGAAAAGGAGAGTATGATTGATGAGCTCACTCTGGAGCTCGAATCAACAAAGGACATGTTGAAAGAAACTCAGTTGGCTCTAACGGAGGTTGAAGACCAGTTTGCTGACTTCAAACTTTTCAAGGAGCAAGAGGGTGCACAAAGAGTTGAAGAAATCAAGCAAGTGATTGGAGAGCTTGATAGTCTTCAAGAGGAGTTCGATCTAGGAAGCTTCACAAGGAAATCAGAAGTTGCATGTGCAGATCTGGAGCAGCTAGATAAAAGGAATGACTTTCAAGTTTTTGACAATCCACTCTTTGAAGAGGGTGATGAGGAAAGTTATGATAATCCTCTCTATGAGATGGAGGATGAAACGAAGAATGAGACTGAGTATGGTTTCCAGTGCTTGGATGCTTTGATATCACTCCATGAGGATATGCCACGTTCGTTGATGAGTAATGAATGCATAAGTGGTTTTGAGGGTGAAGAGTCCACATGGGAAGTGTCGAAGCAAGGTAATTTCAACATCTATGTCATCAAGGTGTCGAAGAGACAAGTCTTGATAGTTGCTGGTAACTTCATCACAGCAGTAAGGAGTGAAGGTTTAAGACCTACTACTCATGAGGAATGGGGGAAGAGCAAACCTAAACTCGGTGTTTGCACTCTTGACAATCCATCCCTTGGGTGGAATGATGTTTGGGCTCAAACTAGTCCGTTTTTGGAGTTGGGATTGAAGACAACATTTGTTTCATGTTCCACAGATGTGAACGCTTTAATGGATTAGTTTAAGTGGTTCTTGAGTGAAGCTATCATTTCTTTGAGTGTGCACGTGGTTATTATTGGCACTTGGGGATGCTTTGAGATTTCTTTGCATTGTGTTGAAAATCATTTTTAGTTGGGTATCCATGCTTGGGATTCTCAACATGGGTTGATGGAGTTTATGGCTTATGGAAAGAAGTATTTTTGGTGGGTTAGTGATCAAATTTTCAGACCTTTGGGTGTTGTCCTCTTTTTTACCAGCCTTTTGATGGCCCATTTGTTCATCAACCAATAGATGGGAGAGAAACTTTGAGTTTGGGTTGGAGAGATGAATGGATGGTTGCTCTTGGGAGTGATTATCGGTTAAGACAAAGGCAGATCTTGAGACACAAGTTTGCTGGTTTGAGGCAGACCGGCCACCTTACATGTGGAGTTACTTTCATTCAAGAAAGTGGGTTCATCACTTCTTGTCAAAGAGGTTGTAGTTTTTAGCTGGAGGTTGCTCTAGTGTATTTTCTGGCCACTTTGGTGGTGTTATCTTGCAACTCAATGCCCATCGCCCACGCTCACACTTGGGAATTTCATTGGTGTTGTTGTTTTTCCTTGTGTAGAGCTCTAGAATCGGATTGTATGATGTTGATTCCAGCCTTGAACAACAACGATTATTTGTTTCCTCACACCTTTCCTACTCTCCAAGTTCACCTTATGGAGGTTTGTGATGTTAACTTTGATAGTTTACTTTCTTTATTGGTTCAGGAGAGCGAGCTTCCCCATGCTTTGATTCATCATTCTGAGACTCATGAGGTTGGGACTATGAGAGTTTTCTGTAGTCTTCATGGTGGTATTAGTATAATTCAAATGAGGCATCGTAGCTCCATGTGGAGTTATGAGTATGAGATTGTTGAGCTCTTGCGAAGGATTGCTTTCCTCGCGAGAAGATTTGAAGATGTCTCATTTGCAGTCATGGCTTTGTTCGTTACCTTATGGAGATATGCAGAGGGGTTCGATTTTGAGTTGAGTAGACTATCTTTCCTATTGCCTAGGATTGTGATAGACAGTGGTATGGTTGATATTTTTGACTCAGAACATTTTGGACATGAGATGTTGCATGATATTGATCTCAATCCTTTAAGATTTTTCAATTTGAGTGTCAAGGACGGTAACATTTTGGAGTTACATGGAGGTTAGTGTAGCATTGGTATGATGTTTTCACTGATGTGATCAGAGTGGTGCAGCATCGACATGGTGGGTCCTTCCAGAGACGGACATGGGAACCTGTGATCATACTTGTTTTGGTATGGATCAGTCTTAATTTTTCTAAAGTTGTGGTAGTATTGCTTGAGGACAAGCAATTTTGGGAAGGGCGGACTGTAATGTCCCCATTTTTAGCACTACACTTTTCAGTGATTGATGGCCTATTTCCGGTGTGCTGTCGGCTAGTCAGTGGCAGAATTAGGGTTTTCGGCTGTTTGATGGGTTCTTTTGAAGATTCAGGGGTTTGTATGTTAGAGTTTGGCTGTTTGGATTCTGGATTCCTTTTGGGTTTTCAGAGAGCTTCGTAGAGGTATGACATGCAATTGTGTCAGACAACCTTTCTGGGCTTACTATTTTTACTAGGTTATGACGGCTACATCTCGGAGTTTGTGATTTTGGATTGCGGATTTTTTCTGGGTTTTCAGAAAGCTCCGCAATGGTATCGCATGCACTTTGATTCAAGCAACTTTCTGAATTTACTATTTTTAGTAAATTCTATTTCTGGCAGTGGTCCTGTTGGCTTCAGTTCGGTTGGCTTCCCTCTGCAGTCAGTTCAGTTGGTATGGTTGTTTTGGCCTTTTGATGCTTTTTCTGGAGAGATAAGTATTTTAATTAAAATAATGTTATAACCCCTTGGCCTAGCTTCATGACTTTAAGTTGTTCTGAAAAGGGGGACCTCATGGGTGGACGCATCATCAGGGAAAGTTTTAATATTTCTAAGGTCAAATATTGCTCTTGGAGGTGGGACGCCAACTTTTGGAGAGAAGATAATTTTAAATTAAAGAAAAATTGCCTTTATGAAAAAGGACCCCACCTTGAAGCTTGGTCAATGGTCAAGTCAAAGCCTAAAAGCATCTTGAGGAATGGGCGCCCCTTCTGGAAGCATCTAGAGAGGTCTTCTCAAAGTTATAAAAGGGAGCCTTGGGTCTTCATTTCATCATCTTATGACTTCAATATTGTTATGCTGCCGAAATGGTAACAAGATTGCTTCGAGGAATGAAAGCCTCCTAGCTTGGCTCTTCTTCTTGCTTGAAGGATAGCAACTAGTTGAGAGATAGTTTGTAATAGGTTTGTCTTGCATTTCAGTTGAGTATCTTGCATTTTTGGAGTTCTAGTTTTGCTTTTTAGTCTCATTTTGAAGTTGCTGAATATTATAGCTGATTGTAAGAATTGCTCATATCTCATGAAATAAAAATATTATTGTTCTGGGCATTGCATAAATCCTTTTCTCTATGTGGGGCGACCATTCTTGCAAAGTTTTAGATTTTTTAATGCAGATTTGGATTTTTAAAAGCAAAATCGCCCTTCTCCTTGGCCGTACCATTATGGGCTGTCTTGGGAAGTGTGCACAAAAATAATATTGCATTTTGTTGGTCATTTCTCAGTCTAGATCTCATTGTCATCATCCTAGCTTTCGTTTGCATCAAGTCTCATGTCATTCTGACAAGTATTGAGTGAGTTGTGAATATTTTGGTGGGTTCTAGGGTTGCTGATTGCTTCATTTCAGTTGCTGGTCTGTTATATCAGTCATAGATAAATACAGATTTGTGAGGAGTTTGAGTCCAAAGAGGTTTGATAAGCATTGAGGAAGTCTTATAAATTGTTGCAGCATTGACGAAACTTGGATTATTAGGCTCTGGTGAGCTTTCTAACATATTGTAAGCTGATTAGTAGTACTATCAACAATTCTCCTCTCTATCTTTCTCTTACTTTATTGTACTGCCCGCTGAAAAGTGGAAGAGGCTGGCTTGCCTCCTATTTACATTCTGAGTTGCATTGTAATTCCTTAGTATCTCCGCCATATGGTAGCTCCATTCCCACCTTGGGTTGGGAAGCACATTCTTGGTGTCGAGTTTACTTTTAGTATTGTAATTCCTTTCCAGTTCTACTGACAATCGTCTTGCCATATGACGGCATCTTTCTCATCTTGAGATTGAGTGCGCATTCCTGGCAAAGAGTTACTTGCAAACTGCTGGTTTTGGTTTGGACTAACCCTAACGGGTGTCTCTTGCATTTGTGTGTTCGTTCAAAATTCAAAAAAATACTAGTCCGGTTCATTACAAGTTGTGTGGATTTAGTTTATAGAACTAGATGGCTGCAAGACTTTGGCAAGGACCAACAAGCACACTTTGGCATGGGCCAAGTTAGTTGGTGGACAATATATGTCCTCCAAGACTGTTGCATGCGCTTGCCATTCATCTTCACTTATAGATTTCTAGTTCCTCTATTGCTGAGAGGAACTGATGCACATATAACTTTATCTGTTCTCTAAAGAACAGACTCAGCCCTATGAGAGCAGAAAAGTTTGTTGCAGTGCATAGTGCTTCGTGTTTGATTGATTGCAAGATACTTAAGCATTGGCAGAATCCAACGCAATGGTGGGATGTAGAGCCTAAGGAGCCATGGTAACTTGATGAGGACCACAATGTGCCGATGGGATTGGATGATACAGTTCCACTTCCTTCTGATAGCTCTGAGAGGAGGAGTTTCTTAGTTATGCAATTGAAGGTGATGATGACTTTGATTTTTGAGCTTGTTGCTCAAATGAAAACAGCTGTGGATATTTTTTTTGTGAATTTATTTTTGTTATTTTGATGCTTGTCACTTGAAGATATAGACTCTAGTTGGTACTTTGAACTTTCAGCATATTACTTATTTGAATATTTCAATTTGTAATGGATTCAGTGACTGACAATTGATATACAATTATTACATTTTGTCATTTTGCTGTATGATTTGACAGATGGGCCTTGGTATAGTTCACTTATTGACTTGAATCATGATCAATTGTTGTGTTGCGTTCTCAATTTTGGTACCTGTATTTAATTTAGTATATTTTGTGTAAGTTATGGTATATATTAGTATATATAACAAGTTAAAATTTATATATACTATTATATACCTATATATATAGCTGTCCCTCCACCATCCCCAAAATTTGGAGTTTTTTTGCCATCCCGAGAAACCTGTCTCTGCATCCCTTTGTCCGCATCTTAGAAACTCAGATAAACACTAAAAAAATCAAATAAGTTCAGCTCAGTGTTAAATGACATGAAAAATGTGTTGAATGGTTTGGAAACATTCTTGAACACATAAACTTAACATTTAGGAATGAAATCACAATTTAGGAATTCTTGGAAAACAAGAGAAAGAACTAACTTGGAATCCCTAAAATTGCAGAATTTTCCCCCTTGAATTGCCTTTAAACTCATTCAAATGCTCAAACAATGTTGCAAATATGATGTGAAGAATGTTGGAGGGTTGGATGGGCTTAAAAGGGCCGAATTTCCATATATTTAGTGTTTTTGGACTGTCCGCATGTATAGGTACAAGAATGCCATTTTTGGCAAGTCTGTGTGGTAGATTTGCTAAGTACTAGCTGTGAGTCTGCATCACAGTCCAAACACTTCTGTGAGTAAATGTGCGAGTTGTTAATCATCAATTCTTGCAAGTTTTATGGGTATTTGGTGAGTTTTGAATCAATGATTTATATGCCCAAGGGTATAGAACATAACTTTTAAAATGTTATTTGTATATATATTGGTTCTGATATTTTAGTTCACAATATTTATTTTTTGTAGTATGTTTGTTCCTTCAACGATATGTGTGTGTGCATGCATATGCATGTGTGTACTATATATATATGCACATTTTGAATGTTTTTCATAAATCCTAAACTGGAAACAGCACCAGGGAGCAATGGGTATGGCCCTAAGCAGCATTGGGTATGGCCCAAATATAGGCTCATTTATGGATATGTCTATATATGCTATTCGTGCTGGCTCTGAGAGTATTGTATCTGTGTCAAGTATCCAATACTTGGATGTGTATCCAGTTGGGAGAAGTATCTGGCAACTCCGATTTTGACATATTAAAATCATCATGTTTAAGGCATAAAAGTAAATAGTATGGAACAATGGCCTCAAGTTGCGTTTTCTCATGGTTGATAGATCAGCCTCTTGGCATTTCTTATTCCCTTACCTGAACATGTCACATTTCTTTGAATTTAGAATTGACCTATTCATATTACTTCACATTTACTCATTTATCTCTTGACTGCAGTCAGAGGGTGTGGAGGATCCTTTAGCTGTGGCATCTGTTAACTTTTCCCCCAACTTCTCAACTAGTCTGGCAAGTCTCTGGAAGACAAGGGTAAAGACCATTCACATTTGACAAATAAAGCATTTTAGATATATTGTACATAATTCTGTCTAAAAATCTTAAATTGTTGGAAATATATGTAGATCAATGAAAAAGAAAGGCCATTCTCTTGCTTTATCTAACCAAAAATACTAAACAAGCTCAATCCTTTCTACAGGAAAGTCATTCCCTATACTCTTCTCCATATGAATTTCAAGTTTTGATAGAGGAAATACTATCTCGGGATATACGATCTTTAAATCAACGGATACGGCCCCACAGAGCAATTTCTGATTACTCAGATGTGGATTCAAATGGTCACAGTGGAAACCAATTATTCATGTCACAAAACATCTGCAGGGATGAGGTTGATGCATCTGCTACATTCACATTCATGGCAGCAAATGGAAAAGAGAGCTCAAAAAGTAGTGCACAAGATAATGTTCTGTATCACTTAATTTTGGAGGGGATTGAGGTATCATATACAATAGATTATCACTCTAATGTTGTCGTTCACCATGCACAATTGCCCAGTGACTTAAGAGAGAATAGTGCTCATGAATGCAATCACATGATTTGGTCAAATATAGTAAGCAAATACACTAATTGTGCAGCCTAATATGGATATACTGGTATCATGGGTCATACTTTGCATGGTTTTATAATTGAATGTATCAGTAGTCTGTTAGGGATTGCAAGTTATGCAAATGTGAATGAGCCTTTTTAACAGAGCACCTAGTGCAATTTTTCTGCACCCAAGAGATAGCTGAGTTTGAGAGAAAAATATTATCTTCACAAAAATCATAAATGAAGTTGCTTCGATATAGCACCTGGTACAATTTTGCTGGTTGTATGATTAATCTGAGTTGGAATGATTTATGTATTTTGACAAACTTTGTTTTACATAAGTTGTCATCAGACCAAGTTAATAGCAGGCAAAAGAAGTACCTATTCGTTCATGGTGTTCAGATAATATTTTCTGTGAAAGATTTTTGTCGAACTACATCTGTAATCTGAAAAAACGCTATCCATTTTCTGGACGTGAAGAGGAGTATCTTTAGGATCCATGCGTACGTAGTGCTGAAATGTTGTTGGTCAAAACTGACATCTAATTATAAAATTTACGCTAGAAATGGATTCTGTAAAGTCTTACTAGTCGGGGCAGGTGTATTGTTTTGTGGTTAGGTACATTTTTCATTCCTTATTATTAATTATATATGTTTTTTTTCCTTATGAGCATGTTTTCATAATCTTGTTTACATGTAAATGAGTCGCTAAGATTTTGGGGCATTTTTTTTTAATATAATAAAATTGTGCATTGAAAAGGGAAATCCTTTACGTTACCATATGATGCATTGTATCTTTTGTTTGTGGGTGTTGGTCCTGATGGTTATATAGGTGTGTTTGTAGGTTCCACCAACTCCTTGTAAAAAAATATATTTTTGTTTGTGTAATTGAAGTAAATGAATGTATTTTTATGTACTTATGGGTTTT